>JAINUG010000049.1:421417-983917 GCA_029706075.1 Aldrovandia affinis
TTCTCTAGTTAAAGTCTGTGAATAGTAATGCGCGCCTCAGGCATTCTGACATGCTTCGTGACTAACAGTCAAAAGTGGCTCTGTTTGCATCAAATAGACTAGCTCCATCCATATAGTGCACATTTTATTTTGAAGATACTGATCAAATCAGACTAATAGTGTACAAATATAAGACTGCACTACTCAACTGTATTAATAGATTGCAACAGCAACCACATAAAAGGAAACTTTTAATTTTGTATAAACAGTGCACAAGCAACAACCTATGAAAGTATTGAAATGCAATCATGTAGACCTAATAATAAAGCAATATTTCCATCAATGTACTTTTTCTTCTTTTACCTACTGCCAACAAAACCAAATGTAAAAACAGGCCCCCAACCAATGAACTTAACACATTTAAACACACTAAGCAAACAAAATAAAAATTATTTCACTTGATGGGGGTGTATACCTACACAAACAAACCTCAATCAGATGCCCAAGTCCAACGGTCACACAGCAGAACCAAAAAGAAAAATTTGAAGAGGGAAGATGGCTTCAACAAAGGCTCATATTGTTCAGCTCTCCCAGATCTCCTTTCTCATTCATGTAAGCGCGTGAGTCACTGTGCCTATCCCCTACCACTGCTCAGAGCACTGAACTCCATTACCACACCACTGCGAGTTCAAACCTCGGTAGCTGCTGTGGCCTTTGGTGAAGCATTTCATCTCAACTATTCAAATAAGACCCAGTTCTATGAATGGGTAATAATTTTGAGTGTAAGCAATTCAGGTCACCCCAGACAAGGAATTACGCTGATCAAAGAGTGTTGTATTTAAACATATAGCCTAATTGATTACATACAATGCAAGTTATTGTGAGAAACATATATATATAGCAACAAAGGTCATGTTTAAATGAGCTTTCCTTGGTTTTTTCCCCTCCTCTATATCTGATGTACAGTCTCACTCCTCCTTATCAAGTGTGCATGACTCACAAGATACCTTTCCAGATACGTCGCTGGCATTTCCCCATCTCGGAAGCAGCATACCTGTGTGGCAGCATACTCTGCTCTCCTGCGGTATCCTCATACAGTCCACCTTTTACTTTGTACACATGCTCACTCCTTCTCTCCGCTCTTCTCTTCCCTCCTCCCCCCCTTGTCACATTTTCATGTCTTTCTCCCCTCTTGCCGTCTCCCCTTTATGCCAGATTCCCCTTCAGTCTCTTGCATTCACCCTCTATCGCCTCTCCTCCCATTCCCGTGATCTCTGGCAGCTGTCAGGTGTGTCAACTCTGTAGGTGTAAGAGCTTGGAGAAGCCTCTGCTGTGTATATGTATGTGTATATATATATATATAACTAGACTGTACAGGTGCTGCACTACTCTTAAAGAACTCATCTGATGGTACTGCACAGTCATCTTAAAATGAACAGAAAAAAAAAAAAATGATATTGTGTGTGTGTGTGTGTGTGTGTGTGTGTGTGTGTGTGTGTGTGTGTGTGTGTGTGTGTGTGTGTGTGCCATTTGTTTCGGTCAGTGTTACTGGAAGTCTAATCCTGCTGAGTCAGTTCCCGATTATCACAATAAGAGCAGAATAGGTATAATATCTCCTAATGTGGTCTGCCTTTTCCTCTCTGCTTGACCAAGCAAACGTGACTCTAAACCAATGCGACCGATGGAGACCTCCACAGCCACTTCGACGCCTACGTCACATCTTGCTTTATGTTACACTACTACAGTGCCCTCCAGAATTATTGGCACCCTTGGTGAAGGTGAGCAAGAAAGGCTATGAAAAAATGTCTTTGTTGTTCATCAGCTTGATCTTACGCTCAAAATATTAGAGAATCCTAACCTTTAATTGAAGTAAAATTATTCAAAGAAAAAAAAAAATCCTTAATCTTATGAACAAAATCTAAATGAAGTATATTCCCATTTATATATTTTTTTTACCGGTAGTTTGCATTTTTGAAAGCAAAACGTAGTAAATACGTTCTTTATTGATTTGGCCCCCATTTTAAAATGTAATCCTACATCAGCCTTGAATTACATAGCTGTAATGCAACATATGGCAGAGAAGGAACTGTGTTAATCTAGGTCTGGGGAAAATCCCCCTAACGAGATCATGAACACATGCCTCTCCACACTCCAGTGGTGGTCCAGTCATGCCAGGTCAATGCAGCGTTAGCTTTATCTGTCTTGAATGAGTATCCGCCACACCTTGTGTTACACGTGTCCTCTTACAGATCAAGGCAATCCTCACAACATGGGGGACAACAAGGTTATGGGGACAATTACTATTACTGTCAGGGGATTCTTCAGCTTTCGGGGGGAAATGTGCCCTCGATCCCTGTACGTTTCCAACACAGGAGAGTTCTGAGAGTCGCCGCCTGCTAAAACTCGTCCTCTCAAAGGTTTTCACACGCCAGGTAGGTTTCAGTCTTTGAGAGCTGTAGGGCCAGCCGGTTCCCACTCTTCCCTCATTCCTCCATTGTTAAAAACTGGAATTGTCACTTTGACAGGAAGTCAACTCACCCGGTGTTCCAAGATTACATCACTCACCAGTAAGGAGGCCGTCCTACAAGAAACAGCACCCCAAGCCCCGGTAGACTGGAGCTGCCTATCACTCTCTGATCCATATGGCCTGTGGGATCCAGCCAGTCTGAAGTTCTAAACACTAAAGTTATGTTATAAAAAAGGAAACCCCAAGTCTGTAACTGAAATGAGGTATGCTGTATGACATGATGATGCCGCCTATATGACCTGAGGTAGAATGAACATCTTGAAACAGACAAGCCCCTGGATGAGACTGCTCAGGCAGATTGACCCTGAGAACCCCTCACCCCAACCATTACAGACTACTGCTCCAGCGGATGCTCAGAATCCCCCCCTCCCCCAAACTCTTCGATTCACAGATGGGAAACACCCCAGAAGAAACTGAAAACGGACATGCCCCTTTCCCTCCAGAGCCAGGCCATTTATTAATACTGGTAAATACCTAACATTTTAGGCATTTAGCAGATGCTCTTCTCCAGAGCGACTTGCATACAATCCATTTATACAGCTGGATTTACTGAAACAATTCAGGTTTTGTGCCCTGCTCAAGGGTACAACAGCAACTTTTGAATTACAAGCCCACTTCCATAACCATTATACTACACTGCCACTAACAAGCTGATTATTCACACTGATATAAAACAATGCCTTCAGTGGAAAACAAACAAGACCGAAGACTGCATGAGAGAAACACAAAGCTCTAAACGACTAAAGTTTCCATTTGTTGTTTTCTATAGTTGTAGTCTGTGGAATCAACTGCAGTACTGCATGTTCTCTCCATGCCGAAGGGGACACAAAGTGTTCATAGAGATTCAACTATTCAACTAAGGAATTTTTACGGTTTAACCAACAATACTTATCGGAGAAAGTGAATCACAAAGATGACATGGTTTCAAAAGACATGTATGGGTCAACCTTGGAGCCCATATAATGAGTGAATTACAGCATTTGAGCCCGTCTTTAATTCATACTTTGCCGCTGTTTATCACAGAATAATTACAGATCATTTAAAGCAGACTATCCAGACAACATAGTAGTCACCACGGACAGAGTGCTAATGTAGGTGGAGAACAGTGAAGTACAGATGAGGATTCAGGACTTTTGATCAGATGGTGAGGGTGATGCTGTACGATTGCATATTATTTGGATAATATTTTGAGAATTAAAATGTAATACTAGAACTTGGATGTAAAATGAGCAGCTTGAACTACCAGTACGTTGCTTTTGCAATACAATTTAACCCAGTCAATAACTAACATGATCCAGTTAACTTTGGTGAACGAGATTCCAGACACTGCATTTAAAAGGCTTATTCAACAGCCATCAGAGTGAAACGGGTCAGTCTTGGCAGGACTCACTAAACAGGGCAGGATCAGTAAAACACCCTACCAATTCAATGCAGTAAAAATAAAGTATTCAGTAAAGTATCAACAGCATACAACAGCACAATGTACAAAACTATTTCACCAACAGATGATTCTCTGGTATTATTTGTGTGAAAATATCCAAGTGATGCATACATGGATAACACTATACTATTAAGTAACACCGTACACTATTAAGCTGTAACATAACTCCAGTTAACTTACAAAGCACATCAAATTTAAGGAATAGTCAGTATATTTCAGTCAGTAATTCCTCTTTGCGAATATGAATGGGGAAAAACAAGAGCCATCGGTATTAGAGAAGGTCTGGTCTGCTCCATTGTGTGTTATTGTGCTGATGATTTTCGTCTTGATTAAACATGAGACTTTAATAACAGCAGTGACAGACTGCATCCTGTAATAAAGATAGCCTTAGCTAAACATACGCTTCTGCACTACTAAACCCATAACTTAATTCTGGAGACTCGTGGCATTTCACATGGCTCACTTTTGAGGGTCATATGCCACCAACAGACCTCATAAACTACTAATGGGAACATCAAAAATAATATAGGCTGTTAACCTGCATTTTCGGGCCGTTTGATTACTTAAAAACATAAAAATATTCAATACATAAAAATAATCAAGATCCTTTGAATTAGTCAGCCAATACTACTATTCCGACTGAAGCCCATCATACGGAGCAGTACACGACAAGTCCTCTCAAACGTTTTAACTAACTCATACTGTCAAATCCACAGTATCCACCGAGGGCCTATTATACGCGTCCATTACCTAGTAAACTTAAGAGGCGATTGTAATTCAGTTGGGCAGGAAATAATAGTTTAGACATCAAATCATAATACCATTTGGATGTAACATGCAATAGTTTCAGAAGTTGTTTTCGTTGAAGAATTAGACGACCAACACCCAAATGAATGACACCCCATATCCCAGGTTTCACGATGACCTTCCATATACTACAGGAAATGAATGAATGAATATTAGCTTAATTATAAAGAATGAAGACAACTGGTATAAAGGAAGTTTTGATCTTCAACATAACGCCGATTAACTTTCAAACTAGAAATTATAGCTAACAAGCAAGCGATACTTCAAACTGAAATATTACTGTGGGCGACCAAGCCCATGACCCTACACTGCGAAAGGTTAACGTCAGCTAACTGAATTTCTGGAATAGCAAGCACGCTAGCTCACATATAAAATGTCTATATTCAAATACACATATTCACAGCTCTCTACTTAAAAAAAAAATGTCAGGGTGGTGGTGGCTGCGGCGGCGAGGGGAGAGGGGTCACCTGTTAAGGAAAGCGTTGCCAAAAGCGTTGAGTTTACGGAAAGGTTTCTTGGGGTCAACTACCAGGGCATTGCCCGGTATCACCCCGTCCTGGTCACCGTGCATTACGGCTATGAACGAGTCTGTGGTGGGCTCTGGGCCTATCCGCATGCCAGGGAAGTCCTGTTCCATTAGGTGACGGATAAAAGTGGTCTTCCCGGTCGAGTATTGACCAACTAAGAGTACCATGGGCTTGTTGTCGAAATCGGCATCTTCCAATGCCGGTGAGTGAAAATCGTGGAAACGATACGCGTCTTCCAAGGGGAAGAGTTTGGTCCGGTAGAGCCGCCGCAACCCGTCCGAAACGGTCTGGAATAATTCGGGGTCTTTTTTCTTCCCATTTTTGTTGCTCCAGCTGAACATGTTGCCCGATCTTCTCCGCAAGCTACGTGTCTTCGAAAAATGCTGTTGCTATCCAACGTTCGCTGAAAAGACAGAAGTCGCCGCCCGTCCCGAACAGCAGAAGGGATGAAGTTTTTGCCTGTTAGCGAAAAGGTTCCAAGCGTCCCACCCACCAGATAGCTAAAGCTAAGAGCTAACGCTAATTTTTATTCCCTCAAAGTTAAAATAGTAAAGGATATTAATTTATCTAGCTATCCTTTTCTTCTTTGGATATTACACGCATTGATTTTTCCTCTTATTGGTATAGTTTTTTTTAAATGAAACTCTTTTTAAATAAATGGTTTAACTTTTCCTCTTCATCCACGGTACAGGCAGCTGGCTCTGCCTCGAGCTCAGTGTGGAAAGTCTTTGAAATTTCAACAGGAAGTGCCCTAGAAATTCAGAATAAAAGTCCCGCAGTAAACCGAGTTTGAATTAACTATTCCTTTTTCCACTTCGGCCTGTATGATACATAAGTAAAGCATAAAGGAAAACTTTCAAATCACATTTGTATTATATATTTTTAATATATATTGTCTGGTTGTTTATTTTTAATTAATTAAGAATAAGCTTTAGCGTTGGGGTTTTTTATTTGACATTTTCGAGTATTTTGTGTTGATCAGTGGCAAGAAATACCAATTAAATCCATTTTGATTACATGAAGTAAGGAAAATAAAATGTGGAAAATGCCAAAGGGGGTGAATCATTTTTATACCCATTGTAAATAAAGAAATAAATGGTAGTGCCATATAGATCTTTTTTATTTTTATTTGCAAAATGGGACTATGCAGTCAGGCAGATGTGTTCTCATTTTACATTTTAGGCATTTAGCAGACGCTCTTATCCAGAGATCCTATGATCCTCCATCTGGTTGCTAATTTTGTCTTGGATGCAAAATACACATCTGGATATAAGCTGTACTCCAATTCTTTGACTATGACTTGATCATCATCTCAGCAACTCTCATATGAAATTTTGTATGAGTAGGAATGGCAATATTTGGAGAGAGAGTGAATATAGAGAGTGAATTGTGTCTGCTTTCACAATAAAATCTCAACAACAATCTTTCCATTGAAAGCAAAAAACACAAAATTAATGGGCAAGAAACATTTACGTATTCCCCAAGTGAACAGTGATCTGTTTAGTTTTCCCTAAGTGAACAGATATCACTGAATAAGCTTCCAAAAAATGAAACATTTATAATAAATATTAGACACAAACAATGAAACAAGTACGTGGCAAGCTGTGTAAAGGCAATTAAAAAAAATCTGGAATGGGGTACAGAAAAAAAGCCCTATCATAAAAAAAAACATGTTTGCAATAACCCTCAAAAGAAGGCTGATTGTTTTTTGTCAAAATATTTTATCGTTTACAGATCATAGATATATGAGAGCGATAGGGGAGCCTCATTGTGAAATGGCACAAGCCATGTTTTGAATCCAAATTCTAGTGGAACGAGTAAGACGCCAGACAAATCTGCCCAAATGTCACTGGCACCCACAATGCATAGTCATGTACTACCTTTGCCCTTCATTCACTCTATTCCCCTGCTCCTTGCCAAGTCTATGTCCAGTAAAATACACACAAATTGAGAGATACTGTACACATACACAAGCACGTATTGCCAAATCCAGGTTTTTGTAACATCTTAAGCAACTACTGAAAACCCATGGGCATTATTACAGCATGTGGGAAGTTTTTTTTTTGCTATGTAGCTTGTACTGCACTCTTTCCTCATCTACAGCTGAGTTTCCTGTTCCTGTCTTTGTGACGCCATTCACACCTGCAGGTATGCCAGACACTCAGGCACTTAGTTTACCTCTTGTCAACACATGCGCTCACCTGTCATACACTTACTTATGTACTTAACATTAGCCTCACAGACTCTTGCTCTCTTTTATTTTTATTGTTTGTGTTACATTTGTATTTACTAAAATCCTCACTATACTGTACTATTGGTATAATATACCCCAAGCAAGATCACAGTTAAAGAAGACCTACTGTTAGACATCATTTTAAAGACTTGAGAGAGCATGAAGGTGAATCAGGTGAATCATTAGAGTTAAAGTGAAATTGAAAGCTGGTAGAAGAGAATTGAATGGGCACACTTCCTGGTCTCTTGAAAAGCAAGTGTGTTCTTGTACGCTGCCTCAATAACAGAGGCTGGGTTAAGTCATCTAACTGGGGGTGGAGAGAGTTGGGGTGATTGGTGTGTGTGTGTGTGTGTGTGTCTGAGAGAGAGAGAGAGAGAGAGAGAGATAGAGTGAAAGAGAGAAAGAGAGAGAGAGAGAGAGGGATTTTAGACGCTCTAACCTGTCACACAATACAATAAAATACCATTTGGTTCTGAAGTTGTTCATAAACAATTAATGTTATCAAACACTGTAGTGAGATAATAAAGTACTGGGAAACCACTGTGCAGACTACTGATGGATGTATATGCATGTATTATGCTAATTCAACTGAGCAATGTGATAATCTGAATTGCTCCAGTAAATATCCATCTCTGAGCAATGTTTTAACCAATAATCTGAAAAACACCTTTGTTTTGTCCAGGTAAAAATATCCATCTTCAAACTGTAGAATTACAGTTCCAAAGTGGACATTTTACCTTTTATTCTTTCTTTTTAGTTTTAACCAAGTAATGCAGTATATCAGTTTGAGAAAACCACCTTCAATAAATTTTTGTCTGATCAGGTAAAACATCAAAATCACAAGTGCATTGTGTCTAGCAACATGTTGTGCATCTTCAAACATTTGTTTGTTTTAAAATGACTGTGCATTAAAAAAACTATTAATAATCAAATCTAGTAATCATTAATAAGCCAAGAAAAACATATACAAATAAAAACTGAAAAATGTGAGCCCTAAAGAATTTGCCCTGGGCAAAGGCATCTGCCAGGTCTAATACAACGGGCACTGTTGCCTATGCATTAATATTATTTAATTTCTGAGACAACGGCTCAGAATATTTTTCTGGAACATGCAGTGCTGAGGTGGTTTTGTGAAAAGCACCCTGGTGTGAAAACTGTATTGTTAGTTGTTGGTATATGAACACCCCTCTCTCTTTTATAGACAGATATTTGCGACCATTGCCCATGACACTGAAGTTCCACCTTCATTTCACATGTTTAAATCAGTAAACTGAATGGAGGAAAGTGCATATAAAAATGACATCACTGCCCCTACTGGCAAAAATTATCTACTGCAACCC
Organism: Aldrovandia affinis; assembly: GCA_029706075.1. NCBI lineage: Eukaryota > Metazoa > Chordata > Actinopteri > Notacanthiformes > Halosauridae > Aldrovandia > Aldrovandia affinis. The sequence goes on from JAINUG010000049.1 coordinate 430,272, forward strand.
CCACCACATTTGCACATATGCAGATATGGTATCAGGCTGCAGCCATTCTAAAGTCAGGATTTGGTAACCATCATTGGTAACCTTGGTAACCATAATTTAGAACACATGAATGAGATCCATACTCCAGTGCTCAGATCACTAATCATGGCACACCACCGCTTGGTGCTACTGCTGCACTTGCTTTAGCTTGCATGTTAAAGGCAATATGCTATTTAATTTACTCAATCACCTGCAATTAATTGCTATAGTAGGTAACCATCTCCCTAGGTTGATCTGTATACATTGTGGGAGTTGTAGTTATAAAGTTTACACTTCAGAAATGGCCTCAATACCTAAATGTTTGATTAAGCTAGGACAGCAGCTGTATATCCACAAACGCTGTAACCTCAAGACTGAATATCTTTGGTCAAACAAAAAATGACATTTGCCTTACTGTTTGAAAATGAAAGCGATCACCTCTTAGTACAACACCAATAGCAGACAACAAACACCACCATACCAGGGCTCTGAATAGCTAGACAATGTACATTGCAAACACAAAGTGAGTTTAGTTTTAGTTTAACACAGACAATTAGAGTATTGACATGTGAAAGTTAATTCTTTCACCAACACACACTGTGGCAGCCCAAGGGGTTGCCCAAGGAAATGGCTGCCTGGCCCTTCAACACAAAAAACTACATTTCCCAGCAAGCCGCAGTCCAACACCTGAATGGAGTCAAGGGATTGGGACTAAGGAACAGAGAAAAAAAAAAGAAAGAAAGAAAGAAAGAAAGAAAGAACCGTGAAGTCTACTCGATGGCAAGTCACCCTCCGGGAGGTCCAACAGCTAAAAGGTTCCCAGACTGAGCTATACGGGATGAAGGTTGAGTTGGGGACCTTGGAGGAGTGCCACCTGATGGCCATGGGGAAATTGCGGGGGAATGCTGGGAATCATGGCTGGGGAGCTGGAGAAGGAAAAAGCATCCCTTGGCGATGAGGTGAGGCATGTAGAGGCCCACAACCTGACGCTAGAAGAGAAGGTGAGAAACCTAACTAAGATGTTGGAGGGAAAGAACTAGCAGTGTTTGGACATCCAGGAGTCCCAGGACCAGGCCAAAGAGGAATATGCCAGGGCCTTGGGGGATGTACAGACCAGGCTCGAGCAGAAGGAGGCGGAGCTAAGGAGAGCAGCGGAGACCCATGCATCCAAGGCAGAGCAACTCTGGAGCCGAGCGGAGCAAGAGCGTGAGGGAAGGCAGGAGCTAGAGACACAGCTGGAGCAGGTGAAGACCCTTGTGTTAAAGCAAGAAGAGCAGTTTTTGGCTTTGCAAGAACTGCACCAAACCACCTCTGCAGCCCTCCTGACCGAACAAGGGAAAAATGAAGAGCTCCCTATCCTGAGAGTAAAACTGCATGGCTTAAGTGAGACTGGAACAAAAAGAAGCCCAGCAGCGGGTCACAGAGAACTAGTTTTGTGAAATCCTGAAAGTACAAACAGAGACTCTGCTGGATCTACAACACAGACTGGAAGAGGTGAGCGAAGAGCTTGAGTGTGCAAAATATGTGCATGTTGTACAAGATTCTGCCACACAGGTGGAGCTCTCACAGCCAGTTTTCCCCAGTTACCCCACCTGACCCCCTGGAAGAAAAAGGGACGTGGAAGAAAAGGCCAAAGAATGGACTACGGAGTGAAATGCTGCACAGGGTTTGCTGGAGGAGCCGTGGAGGGCTGGTGAGGACCAGAGCAAGAGCAGTAACCGTTCTGTCCTTGGACCCCAGAGCCAGTACCCACCTATGGCCAGTTGGGGGCAGACAAGGTGAGCAACTTGCGCCATTTACTAACAGCTGTCAGAGGCTGTTACAGGAGGTGGATGGAGATGAAGGAAACCAGATGTTTGATCCAGGCGGAGCACTGCCTGAGTGGATCTGGAGAGATGGGCCCTCCTGGTGGCCATTGGACAGAGGCCGCTCAGCCCTCCCTAGGTCAGAGCTGAGGAGGAGGGTGTGTTGCAACCCAAGGGGAAATGGCTGCCTGGCCCTTCAATACATGGGAGCCAGAAAAACTACATTTCCCAGCAGGCTGCAGTCCAACACCTGAATGGAGTGAAGGGATTGGGACTAACGAACAACTGAAGGCCGTTTGGAGGCCTATTTAAAGGACTCGTTCATGCCACACTGGGAAGGAGTAGGAAAGTGTTTTGTGAATGTGGAGAGAGGGAACCGTGAAGTCTATTGACCAGCTGGGATTTGGAGAGTGTTGATGTGTTTTTGGAGTGTTTATTGTGTTTTGACCTGGATTGTTTGAGGACCCCCCTTTGTGTACCAACTACTGGACTGGATTACGGAACTGACCTGGATTGCGACATTGGATTTTGGACAACAATGACGAGTAAAGATTGTGGACTTTGTGTTTGTATTCCCTCGGATACCCCGCCCTTTGTTTTGTGTGGTTTTGTCAAGAGTATTAGTTTATTAACTTATTGTTTTGTTTATATTACTGCCTCCTCTGGGTTATTTAACCTGCCTACGCCCTCTGCAAGGTCCGTGCATGTCGCCCAACCCCTAGGGACACCACAACACACACACATGCACACTTGCATATAAACAAACAGCAGCAGAGACATCTGGGTGACTTGTGTGAATAGACTGTAGCACAATTTCAGCAGGTTAACACTTGACATACTGCTCTGAACAGAGAGCTACACCACATGTATGCATTACAAACCAGGCAGTCGGTATCATTTAATTTTAAAATGTTAAAAATCAAGTTAAATAAAAACATGGAACATGTGCTACTGAGCAAGCAAGGGAATATTTGAATCTTCCTTTCCATGTAGCTGCCAAGAGAACCAAACAAAGCACTGCTGCTAGTTTACAACTTTCAGCCATTTCTTTTATTCTCTTTTTGCCATTTGACTACTGTAATTCGCTGATGGTGACAATGCATGAATAGATTACAATTGAAGGTACACATTGATCATATGTTGCTAATTAGGGGCCGTTTTCTATGCAAAGTGTGATGAACATGCACAAGTGTATAGTTTGGGACACTTGGGATTTGACAACATTTATCACTGGCAAATTAGCACCACTGCTCTAACAGTGAGAATTAAAAATTCTGCAGCCTGTACATACAAATTTAGTATTTATTCTATGTACAACTGATAAATGAAGGCCCTGGTATTTTAGTTTTGGTATGTCATTTAAAGACAAAGTACATTTGTAGAGGTATTGTCATTCATAAAGGCATATGATAGCCGTTTAGATAATTTGATGAATCACATGTGCACTGTATAAAAATCTACTTGTGTAGAAGGTCTTATATTACTGAGTGAATTAGTAATACAATTGCACCAAATGGAACAGCCACCATGAGGTCCTGTTCAGATGGCCACACTGTCCTCCACGTCCTTGGGACAAAGGTATGGGTACGGCAGTTTCAGCTTGGCATTCTCTGCCTGTCCTCCTTCTCGCCCCTCCCTGACTCAGACATCCTTCAACTTGTCCTCTCCCACCGTCCCACCACCTGCCCTCTTGATCCCATTCCTTCCCCCCTCTTCCAGTCCATTGCTATGGACATCCTCCCCTTTGTCTCCAATGTCATTAACTCCTCTCTTTCCTCTGGCTCTGTCCCCTCTTCCCTCAAATGTGCTCATGTTGTCCCCCTCCTCAAAAAACCCTCTCTGAATCCTGCTGTTATTTCAAACTACCGACCTGTCTCTCTCCTCCCATTCCTTTCCAAAACGTTAGAGCGGGCTGTCTATAACCAACTGTCTGCTCATCTCTTACAGAACGACCTGCTTGATCCCAACCAATCTGGGTTCAGAGCAGGCCACTCCACAGAGACTGCTCTCCTTGCTGTCACTGAGGCTCTTCATGGGGCTAAGTCCCAATCCCTCCTAGCTCCGCCCTCCTCCTCCTCGACGTGTCTGGGCGTTGACATTCGACACCTGGTGGACCACCGGATCCTGCTCCTCATCTCTCGTCCCGAGATGGGAATCTCTGGATCTGCGTTGACATGGTTCGAGTCCTACCTGGCTGACCCGGTCCTACCAGGTGGCCTGGATAGAGGATCCCCCTCCTCTCCCCACACCCTCTCTAGTGGAGTCCCGCATTGATCGGGCTAGTGTCTGCTAGTCTGCCAGGATTTAAAATGTAAAATGTAATGTAATGCATTCCCCTTCTTAATGCTCTCACTCAGAACTTTCAACTCTGCTTGTACTTCCTGGATCAGCCTGCAGGGGGTGTCCTCGCTGAAGTGCTCCTCAGGATAAACCCTGAGAGGAAGCTGAATTTTAAGGAATAGAGGTATAGGACTCTTCATCAGAAAGAGATAAGACCCTTGAGTCTTAGACACACATATCATGTAGTACAATGGCTACAAACGATCAGTGTTACACCGTTTAGAAATGTCAATTTGGTTCTCCAGCAAAAGGCAGTAGCTTACATAGTCTTACCTACTGAGCCCCCAGGTAGTGGACATGCCCTGGACTGTGACATTGACATCAGGCAGTATCTGCAGGATGGTATGCTCATCAGAGCACCCCTTAGTGGTGGGAGGAGGGTGTTGCAGAGAGAAGGGGTTGTTTGGCATCCAACCACCAAAGTCATACTGGAAAGGAGAAAATGTGTGAATTTGGAAGATTTACTGTTTATTACACTGTCCATAAAATACACAAATTGCAATGAGTAATGGTATACTGAACTCCAGTAGTAAATCACTTCTTTACTATATGCATTTCAGTCAAAATAAGGTACTTTATTTTGCAAAAATAAAGCATTTAAATGTTGTATATTTGAAATTATTTGATATTATTGTGAAATGTTGATATGAACATTCCAGATGCTGAATGAGAGTGCATAGACATCCACCAATATACTGATAGTGTCCTCTTGATGAAGTGGGTTTTAATGGTGCCTGTATTTAGTTTTTTCTGATTTTGACCCACCTCATCAACTGTGTCACATCACTTAATTTGTCACAGAGGCAATGTGAGGCTATGCACAAGGCAGTCAAATGCACTGGAGCAATAAGTTACAAAAAACAAATTAATCAAACAGATGCTTGAACATATAATCAGTACCCAAATCCATACTTCATTTTTCTAAAAACCTAAATAAATAGAGAGATACTTCTGTGCTATGAATAACAACAATAAATAGCATATTCCGATATGACTGACATGGTACAGTATATATAAATTGATGCCACTAGGTATGTTGTGTGCCTGCTCCCATACTGTACCTGTCATCCACCCTACCACCCCCCCACCCATCCCACCCCACCTTACCTGTCCACTGTTGACAGCAGCATGTTGGGCTGACCCTGTGAAGATGGCCATAGTGAGGAATCTTATAACTTCCGTTACGGTGTTGAAAGCGGCAGGGATTCCTGGGGAAGGGAGCCAGTTATGCACTGTAATGTACTTAAGCTTGATATTTGCCCTTCATATTCTTTCACACGTTTAGCCCTGCGATTTGTAGAGTGAGAGCCTGGGGTAGTAAAGAGTATTTTATGAGAGAGGATCCTGACCTAAGCTGTTCCACTTGGCTGCTTTGGATTTGAAATAAATGGCAGTTGTTAATGATATTCAAATCTATTACGACTGACTCAGATCTGTACTCTGAATGGCAAACTTATTCAACAGACACCCTTATCTGGATTCTCTGATCCCATTGCCCATGTCTGACCTGTGTTTCCCTGCTCCAGGAAACCATGAGTAAAAATCTCCCCAATCCAACTCTGCAGCTCTGAGTCCTGCTGCACCTCACCGTCACAGGGGTAATAGTGCCTCACCATCCCCTCGACAAACCTGCACACAGTTACAGAGCACAACCCCGTCATCAGTCCAGAGCCCGACCACTACTCCACCAATGGCCTTGAGAGAAACACAGATCTACTGAGCAGCAGCGCCACCTGTTGATGATGTCCCATAGCCTGAGCCCATCATCTCTGTAGTAGAATTTGGGCACTGACTCCAGCCCACGTGCAGTGATGTCCTCTGGCAGACAGAGGGAGCTGTAGGTCAGCGAGGAGAAGGCCCTCCTCAGGATCACATTCACCCCTTCACCTCCAGTGGCAGCAAACTGAGGAAGCCAAAGCTTAAGCTTACTGAAGTACTACTATGAACATTTTAAACAAATATAAAGTGAAAAGCAACACGATTAAATACTACTGTGTCATCATCAACACCATTTTATACCAAACATGGCAACAGCGTCATTGTAACTGAATATCACCGCTTGAAAATATAAAAGTAGTCAAGCCATAAGCCACTTAGCCTGAATGTCTAAGTGGCTCATAGCTTGACTACTTTTATAATTATACTTATACTTTCATAATTATAATTATACTTTGTATATACTTTGTCTTTCAGCAGAGTTCATACCTGAGTGAATGATCCAGTTTCCCCAATCAGTAAAAGTCGGGCCATGTAGTTAATTTGCAGGGTGTAGCGGGTGTGAGAGATCAGCAGCTAGGGAAACAGAGCGCATGTAAATATAAGATTCATCCCCGAATAAACAAAACAAATAGCTGGCAGAGCAGTGTCTCAGCAGTGTCTCATGAAGTGCCACCAGTGATATAATCACTGTATGTATGACTCTCCATCTGTATGACCTAACAGTTCCTTTGCAGGAAGATTTTAGTATCAAATAAAATGAACGAACAGTAAAAATCGAGACATATATCATTATCTTAGCCGCTACAAACAACCCAAGCAAACTATTTGCTACCTTGCTTCCCTCCTTGCTTAATCCATCTCCCCCTCACCTCCCTCCTCTCCCATAGCTAATGGCTTTGTGATGACATTTCTAATTAAAAGTCACTGATATTCATAACTCCGTACCGACTCACTCCCATAGCCTCACAGCTACTTCTCCCGCTGACAACCTGCCTGGCCTCACAGCATTTTCAGCTATTTCTAGCGATGTAGCTCTTAACAATGTAAATGTAAAATGTAACAGGCAAACAACCAACTATGTGCCCGATTGACCCTATCCCCTCTCCCCTATTGCAGGCCTCTGTACAAGCTATAATTCCATTTGTCTCCTCCCTGTTCAAGTCCTCACCACTGGCTATGTCCCCAGTGAATTTAAGAAGGTTCAAGTCACACGCTTACTTAAAAAAACATCCATTGATCCCTCCACAATCCAAAACTGCCAGCATGCTACCCCTCCTTCCTTTCCTTTCTAAAACCCTTGAACAGGTTGTATCAAACCAGCTGATAGCCTACCTGATACAGCATGGCTTGTGCCGATTTTCCCTCGCTAGCATGCATCTGTCATGTTTACCGTCTGCCCCAATGTATTGAAGTACGTAAGCAGCCATCACAAGAAAGATGCAGCATGCAAGCTTTGTCTCGCCAGGCTCAGTCCTCCTAATTGCACATTGGCAATTGCTTTAGTCCCCGAAATTCCCATGGACTAGGGGGAATTGTCAAACACAGATTTGTCAACATAATCCCTGCAGATGACAAGGGACTACTGCACTTAAAATGTATTACTATGGATAGAAATTGTATTACTTTCCAACAGCTTGTTAAAATATTACAATGATGCAGATTCATCAGACTGCTATTTTGACTGTTCTTATGCTGCACTACAAATGCTGGAGTAATTTGATGTGAGAAGCCACTCCTGTGGTGTAAAATCTGCTGCTGTTTACAATAATTATGTTCTGTACATTCTAATAACTCGTGAGCCACACAGTTGTGTACCTTGTAGAGAGGGTGCACCATGGGTAGGTTGCGCAACATAGCCACGGTGAAGACCTCAGCCAGCAGGTGTGTGCGCAGCAGGTGAGAGTCGAGCTGGTGCGCGGTGAACTCCGCGCTTCTCACGAAGATCTTGGCCAGCAGCCAGTCATGCTCGGAGTCGCTGGGCAGGAAGATGGGGTTCAGCTCCCCAGGCTGCTGCTTCAGCTGCAGGGAACACAAGACGATGGAGTTCACAGCTGCATTTGTATTATGTAAATGGAAAGAATGTGCTTTTTAGCATATCACTCTTAATGTCTCCTGTTCCTCTCCATCAGTCAGGAGTGTTGATCTGGCTGGTGCGTACCTGGATGGCAATAGGAAGCAGATTTCCATCTGGGTTCTGATACAGCAAACACAGTGGAACCGCTTGGTACTGCTGTTTGCCATTGACAACATTTACGGGCACACCCTCCAGAATCTTGTAGTCACACAGGAAGATGTTGCCTTCCTGTGATGAGCAACAGACAAGGAAATGTTAGATAGAAGTCTACTCTTGTATACTCTCCATTCTTGTACAGGTTATATAAACCTTTGCTTTTGGATCACACTTTAATTCTTGTTCTTGTGCTGTAGTTATTAAGTGTAACATTACACCATCTTGTTGGATAGGAATCCAAAGGTAACAAGAAACAGCAGGCAGCCACTATTCAGGCTGTCACCCTGTTCTGTCATCATGCCTGAAGTTCTGTCGCGAGGCAGCTCCCCTCCTTTAGGAACGGTCGCACCATGTTGTCAGTGACCGGGAAGTTTGGGGGCAGCTTGGAGCAGCGGCGGATCATCATGGGGTTAACACCATTCAGGAACTGGTATCCAAAGAAATCGTCCTCCTTCCAGTGACCCTGGATGTACTCTGTGAGGAGATACAGTGCCTGATTTCCTCTATTTTTGCATATTTGTCACACTGAATGGTTTCAGATCTTCATACAGAATGTAATATAAGACAAGGAGAACCCGAGTAAACACAAAATACAGTTTTTAAATGATCATTTCATTTATTGAAGGAAAAAGGTTATCCAACACCCATAATTGCCACCTTGAACTTAATAACTGGTTGCACCACCTTTAGCAGCAACAACTGCAACCAAACGCTTCCTATAATTGGAGATCAGTCTTTCACATCTCTGTGGAGGAATTTTGGCCCACTCTTCTTCACAGAATTGCTGTAATTCAGCGACATTGGAGGGTTTTCGAGCATGAACTGCTCGTTTAAGGTCCTGCCACAGCATCTTGATGGGGTTCAAGTCAGGACTTTGACTAGGACACTCCAAAACCTTAATTTAGTTTCTTTTGAGCCATTCTGAGGTGGACCTGCTCTTGTGTTTTGGGTCATTGTCCTGCTGCATAACCCAATTACACTTCAGCTTCAGATCACGGACTGATGACAGGATATTCTCCCTCAGAATCTTCTGGTAGAGAGCAGAATTCATGGTTCCTTCAATGATGGCAAGTCTTCCAGGCCCTGAAACAGCAAAGCATCCTCACACCATCACACTACCACCACCATGTTTGACTATTGTATGATGTTCTTATTGTGAAATGCTGTCTTTGCTTTATGCCAGACATAACGGGGCCCGTGTCTTCCAAAAAGTTACAGCAATTCCGCAAAGAAGAGTGGGCCAAAATTCCTCCACAGAGATGTGAGAGACTGATCTCCAATTATTATAATTATTTCATTATCCTTGTGATTAAACAAACCGAACCCATATAACGGGATAAATATATATTTTTTCATGCCATTAGCCTTTTCTAGACATGTTCATGTTTCATAGCTTATTCTTAAAATGACATGAAAGTGAAATATTTTCATGTACAGTATTGGCTGTTAACTTAAATTTGAATGTGGTGTCATTCTTATTATTCACACTAACAGCATCACACAGAAAATAATAAGTCTGGTTTTAATACATTAAAAAGAATGGTATTAACAGTTTTTTAATTTTGTTCTAACTGGTTTAGAAACGTTATGTTGTGGGCGGAACACAAGAACAGAAACGTTAAATTACTGGTTCTGTTTGGAATGAACCAATTCAGAAAAATTTGAGTTTCCAAGTTCTGATATATACATTACATTACATTACAGGCATTTAGCAGACGCTCTTATCCAGAGCGACTTACACAGTTTCACATTTTCTTTACATACAATCCATTTATACAGCTGGATATTTACTGAAGCAATCCAGGTTAAGTACCTTGCTCAAGGGTACAACAGCAGTGCCCCCACCTGGGATCGAACCTGCAACCTTTGCATTACAAGCCCAGCTCCCTAACCATTATGCTAACACTGCCGCCCACAGTAGGCCGTATATACAGTATATATAATCAGTAGTGATTCATCTGCTTGACATAATGGAAGCTGAAACCCATACCTTTAAACCATGATTATTCTTACCTGTTTCCATTGACATTTCTTGATTTTTTGTTTTCTGATTTTATCCCGTTTTCCCCCCAATTTGGTAGCCAATTACACCCGGTATTTTTCGGTCAATCCCTCCCTCGTAGTTCTCTGCCATAGCCCTATGACCGGTAGTGATAAAGGCGAAGTATCGTCTCCTCCGAGACGGCACTCGTCATGCTGTCGACCGTAACTCCAACACCCCAGAGCCACTCCTGTGCTCAGCGAACTCCTGTCGGCTTCCCTCCCCCTTCCCTGGGGCGGACAGCCAATTGCCCCCGGTGGCACTCCCAGCCAGAGCCGACTCTGGCGTGGCCGGGGAATCGAACCCCAGTCGCCGTGGCCAGTGTTGGACGTTGAAACCACTAGACCACGCAGGAGGCTCCAATAACCCAATCTTTACTATAATTAAAATCTCTAAAATATTTAAACAATTTTTTTAAAGAAGATCAAATTTTCAGAACAGTAATAACTATAGTTTTTTTTGTTATTTTGGTTGCTTGGTTCCATATCATGGTGTTTGTCTGATTGAGACATCTAGGTTAACTGGGAAATAGATTTGAGAAAATGGATTAGTGGGGCAGCATTTCTCTGAGACAGATTAGCATAGGTTGGGTCGCCCTATCATACAATGCTGTCATTATACAAACATCTCATCTTGTTAGTTCATCTCTGTCAGTAGGGAGGAGACATTGGTTTTGATAACTGTGGAAGACAGGTCTGGACAGGGGAATCGGCCACACCTACTAGTAGGGCAGCCAGGGCACACAGCCATGTGGCATTGTCTTAATGTGTAAACCTGTGTGCTTAGAACAGCTCTGCTTTGTCAATAGGTGGCTGGAACCCGGGAGTTGAAAGCAGAGAGAGAGAGAAAGTCTACACCCAAACAAAACCAACTGAAAAGTTATGTGTGTGTGTGATTGTTTAGTGTTTACCGAAAGGCGGGTTTGGTTTAGTTTATTATTTTTATTTATTGGTTTTGGCCGAACACTGCAAGGAGGGGCGGCCGAAGTTCTGTTTGCTTATTTTTCTTTCCATTCTCTCTTTCTCCCTCCCTCTCTCTCTCTCTGTTCTGCTCTTCCCCAGGTTCTGTCGTACAACGTGCGACAATAACATACCTTACAGTGGAAAAGATTATGCAGGTTTTAGATCTGTGGGTCAGGGTTCTATCTTGTTCTAAGGTTGGTTCTAAAGTTCTATGTTGTATTTGGGAGTAAAATTTGCACAGAGCCTTACCCGTTTGCACCTGTATAGAGGAACTGGGTAGTCTTGGTGAAGGAGAAGCAGACCTCAGCAGGCAGGTCCAGAGGGTTGTCCACCTTCAAACACTGGGGAATGCCCTCCATGTGCACAAACCAGCTGCAGGAGAACAGAGGAGAGAAGTGACCTAAGTAAGGTTGCGTACACACACACAAACACACACACACACACACACACACACACACACACACACACACACACACACACACACACACACACACACGTGCATGCATGCAACAGTCAACATACTGTTTATACAGTCTCTACAGCTTTCTGCAGTCTGAGCAGGAGCACACACCAGAATGGTAGAGACATATATTATCAATTCTTAATTTCTCAGTATAAGTGATTATTTTAATAAAAATCAATGTAACATGGTATTCCAGGTCCAGATTAGTCACAGAAAAAGGTAACTTTGAACCTTGGTCCCACCAACGCACATTAGAGTTCCTTGCATCTCTCTAGTACTGTACACCTTGTGGTATGATTGGTTCAATCAAGCTTTTATGTGTGGGCTACTTAATTTGACCTGTTCACCTCTCTCTCTGCTGGTACATCACAAAATCCCACTCTAATACGAGGCAGCAACAGACACAGTGGAACAAATAGACCCTGAGCTCTGCACAGCTTTGTTCTCCTCCAACATGGCCATTGTGTCTTCCTCATGATCGAATGGACTGGTTTTCCTCTGCTAAACTCACCCTGTACTCCTTTTTCCGACTCTGTAAATCCTTCTCCCGGTGATACACGACCAGATGGTGCTGGTCCTCAAACACTTTCTTGGCTGAAGACAGAAAAGACACAAATGATGCTACATTTGACCGCGGAAAATGAAGGAAATCACAACAATCCCCCAATGGATCCCACGATCCCATGATCCCATTGAGAGGTGCAGGTCTCGGGAGCATCAAGTTTAATGATTTCAAAGTTCATCTTTTCCATCTGAAAGTAAAAAAAGGGAGGAGGCATCTCACTTCAGCCGATACCTATGCAGAGCACCCACTTGGGTGATGCCTGGCAGCCGCTTTGTGCAGATAGCAGGCTTTATTCTGAAATAAATATGAATAAATAATTACCCTCTCCGCCTCAGTCGATGTGATGAATGTTCTGGTGCAAAATGGCTGCCTTGCATCACTAAGGTGGGTGCTACACATAGGCAATGGTTGAGATTAATTGTCCAAATTCTCTAAAGGATTTTGAGATAATGAGATAAAATGCACTACATAAATGCAATCCATCATTATATTCCATTCACTGAGGTGGAGAGAGAAGGAATTATGAAGCCAAATATACTAATATATTTAGATGTATAGACGGATAAAGCTGAGCCCTTTGCAGTATGTGGCATGGGATCTTTAATGACCACATTGAGTAAGGAACTTGGTTTAGTGTCTCATACGAAAGACAGCATCTGATACAATAAGTTTCATGATGGTATGGCTGCTGTAAAAAATAAATCCAGTGATATGGCTTGCAGCAGGCCGGTGACCGCTCCTGCTGTGGTTGAGTACTGACCTGTGTCTGCCCTGATGGCCACCACCTCTCTCTCTGACAGCCAGCGGTACCACGGGAAGTGGACAGTGTCTCCCTCTGGTGTCTTCACAACGACTTTTGAGCAGAACCAGTCATCTTCTCAGAAAAACAATAATGGCTGCTTGTCCAGCTGCACCAGCACAAGGGTGCCCAGGGAGGTGGGGCAGCACACTTGGTATTTGCGTGTCTGCGAGAACACAACGAGTCAGTCTTGGTGCGGTACAACAGCTGGCAAAAAGATCAAAATGGAGCTCGCGAGTCAGAACAGGATGCTGTGAATGCCTGTCCTAAAACAATGAATCATTGTAACATGTACTTTTATTCACACTGGATCTGTTGAATCATTTCTGTTCACTATTACTGGAAACCCAAGTCTTTACCCTTCTCCACCTATTCTCCCTGCAGGCATTATTGATGACCCTGGTTACAAACAGCGGACGTCAAATTCCTGGAGCATCCAATCGTTTGATTAGCTGTACAAATTTTACTGTGTAAATAAACTCTGTGCGCTAAATGTCTGTACACTTTCCAGAATACACTTCAGTGAAATATTTACTGAGTATGAGCCACAAATGCAATCAACTGAGTACACGTTAGGGGTAATTAATGAATTAATCCAACGCATATGTGACCTTCAAAGCAACAAGTTTGTTAGTTCTATTCTAGGTGGACACTTCTGCCCACTATGTTCATGATGAATTTTGTCCATGGGAATTTTCCATGAGTGGTATTTTCACAAACTGACAGGGGTTATGTTGTAGTCTTTTTTTGTTTGTTTGCATTTCAGATTATATGTCACTATAAAAACATTTTTAAATGGAAGACCACTTCTAATTAGTTATATCATATAGCATCAATTTCCTGCATGTCCATTACAGGGCAGGTTACAAGCAGCCTGCCTATAAAAAAAATGGCTAGTAATCAATCAACCTAAATGTAGCTATTTACCTAATGTTGGTTGTTGAAAGGTAAAATTGAACCCAGTCAGCGGTGTCACCTTATTTGGTTTGGGTTTAAGACTGCAACCGCTTTCCAAATTAGGATGTGTCTGTAATTTCAGTTGAGCAACAGTCACGCAAGGAACTATAATGAGCCAACATACGGCCCTCACCTACCTCTAACTGATTTTCTTACAATTGTGGCCAGAAGAAGAAATCAAATCACTGGTGCTGGCTCATCAAGCGGCTAGAGGAACTGCTCCCCCTTACCTCCAGACACTCATCACACCCTACACCCCAGCCAGACCCCTCCTCTCTGCCTCCTCTGGCAAACTGACTGTCCCATCCCTCTGAGCGCTTGGCAGTCGCTCCTCGCGGTCTCGCCTCTTCTCTGTCCTGACACCTCAGCGGTGGAACGATCATCCGCACTTGCTCAGGGCCCCGTGCTGAATCACTTGCGATCTTCCACAAGAGACAAAAAACCTACCTTTTCACTATCACTGAATTCTGTGGAATTTGTCCATCACCACTGTCTACATGTTTAATACTGCTTTTTGAATATGTATACTTGTATAAAACTTACCCCAAAAATTAATAAATAGGCTAGTTTACTAACCTTTTCCTTCCCGATGTTACAGGTATGGTATGCAGCTGCCAACAATGATGTCTATCACTGTATTACTGCACTGGGCCCGTATTCACAAAGCATTTTAAGGGTAAAAGTTGGTGCTAACTGCGCAATTTAGGAGAAACTCCCAAAAATAATGGGAGTGTCACTCATAAATTTAGGAGTCCTACATTTTTGGGATAAGAGTATTTCACAAAGGGTTTGAGAGCTAAAAACAGCTCCTAAGTCCAGGAGAAGTTAAAAGCAGCCAAGAGGACTTCTAAGTCGCTAAAGACCTACTCACGGCGATCCAAAAATCTGCTGCGGCCGGCAATCGTTGTCGCAATCGCATCAACACTGGAGATATTGAATGATACAGAGCTCATAAAAAGGTACCACCTCCATCGCGAGGGTATTATATATATAATATTATATATATTATATATAGATACCCTCTGATTGTTTACGAGATGCAGACATGTAACCAATTGACTAGTCAGTATTCTTGGTTTCATGTTAAATCAGTGACGCGTAGCCTACATTTGTATTTTAGAATCTTTATTAGAATAAAATAGGGTGCATCGGATCATTTTTTGGATCAGCAAAAAAAATAATAATGGGACTAAAGGCACGTTTCGAATGAATGAATGATAATTTCAGTTTTTCAAGTTATTTCACTAAATCTTTATTCGAAAATTTCACAAAATACATTTTTAGATTCAATACGCCTTAGGCGATTTAACTAGGGTGGTTTTATGCCTGAATTAATGTAATAAAAAATTAAAAGATAGCTAATGTTTCTATTTTATTTAGGTCGCGTTTCTAAAAACCTGCCTCCCAGAAAGGCATTTAGTATGAAAAACAAAGCAAACCAAAGCATACATGGTTGTCTATCTCTTCACTGTAACTCTGAATCGAGATTTAGGGAATTGTTACTATAAAATGTAACAGCGGCAGAAAAACTATTTCTCTATGATGACCCATCCCCTATATCAGCCAATCGCTCTGGGCATTTTGAGTAAGCTCGTTCATGAGAAACAACGTCATCCCTAGCAACGACGTCAACCCCGCCCTCACTCTTAGCTAGGAATTCCTTAGTATGAGTTTGTCTTTGCAGCTTTGTGAATAGGTTTTAAGGTGGGACTCCTAACTAAAAGGTTTTAGTGCGATTTAGAAGTACTCCTAGTGGTAAGATAAAATGCTTTGTGAATACAGGCCCTGATCTCTTGCGCAAACAATGATTGATCATCCCATGTATTAATGCACATCTTGTAAATCGCACTGGATAAGAGCATATGCTAAATGCTTAAAATGTAAAAATGTAAATGTAAGAAAGACCACATTGTTCAAAATGCATTGCTGCATACCGCACCTGAGCGCACCAGAGGAAAACCAGGTTTTTACAAAGGGTTGTAACATCCTATCATTTAGTACTCCCCTTGATCTTAAATACCTTTAGTATATAGTACACTAAAGTGTAATATACCTTTACCGAAGGTGGTGATGATCATTCCTCATGGAGTGTTGTCTCCAAATGGAGATTAAGGCAAAAAATATAATCAAAGCTATGGAAACTGGCATGGGCTTCATTGTTTTTATTGTCATAACACAGTGACTATAGCATGTGATAGCTAGCTTATATATTAAAGTCTTTTTACTGGGGCTAGTTGGTTATCTAAGGGGAATTCTAGCTAAAGTACAATATGTTCCCAATAAGATTTAATTGGAACGGTAGCAGCATTAACTAATTTGACAAAATATAGTTGGGGATAATGGCCTACAATGCTATATCATGGAGTAACTTTAACAGAATTTGTTTATTCATGGACAGAATACGTTTATAACCATCATACAGTTTATGTTAACCCGCTCCATGAAATTCTCTCACACGCATATTAAAATCTATTGACAAAATTCCCCTTCTGGTTATGACATGTTCTTTCACGGTTTGCAATTCTTCAATGAAAATGGTGTTCTGGGCTGAATAAATGAATCCCACCATGCACTTGGTAAGATAATTACGTAGGTTGCCAAAGGCCCAATTTATTGTTGAAATGGTATGTCTGGGCCCCCTGGTGGCGTGCCGGTAAAGGCACTTGCCCAGAGTACAAGTTACAGAGAACATTGTTGAAACAAAATTTAAAAAAAATTATAATAATAATAATTTAAAAAAGGTATGTCTGGAACATTTGAAATAAACCTTTCCACCACGTTTAAAAAAAAAGGCTGAAAAGGCTATAGAAACTCACCAAATCAAACCGAATGAAAATGTTCACACACAGACCCTCAAATTTGCTTGTTTCTTGAAATATAGTAAAACCTTTGTTTATGTATTATGTTATGTTATTTCTATCACTTCCCTCTGTTTTTCTAACAATGCAAAAACATTAAAATCGTATTCCTAACACCTGGGCCGATTTACATTAGATTTTTCATGCATAATATATGTACATGTCTAACTTTTCTATGTGAAAACATAGTGAGTAAATCAATTTGAGCTACATGGTTCCATGTTGAACAAATTATACTGTGCCAATTAAATTTTCAGCTTGGCAAGTTGTCAAGCAGTTGACTGACAGCGTGCAGTGCATTTATGCCAAGTTTTGTAATGATATCTTAAAGAACATGGGTACCATGTGCTATTGATTGCCTCAATGGGGTATTATATTTAAATACTGCATCAGTAGTGGCCCCCAAAATTGCACCACTTGAGATTTCATGGAGTTGAAAGTTAACCTCTCTGTGAAACTCAGCCTTACTGTGTTAGCCCGATCAGCATGCTGGAAATAATAGCATGCTAACATGCAATTCTTTTTATTTTATTTTGTTTCAGATTTTATCCCATTTTCTCCCAATTTGGTAGCCAATTACACCCGCTATTTTTCAAGACAATCCCCCCTAGTAATGTGAGTTCGCTGCCTGCGACCGGTAGTGACGAAGGTGAAGCATCGTCTCCTCCGAGACAGCACTCGCCAGGCCGTTGACCGCAACCCGATACTACAGGGCCACTGCAGTGTGCAGCGAACGTCCTGTCGGTTTCCCTCCCCCCTCCCTGGAGCGGACAGCCAATCGCCACCCCCGGTGGTACTCCTGGCCAGAGCCGACTCAGGCGAGACAGGGAATCGAACCCTGGTCGCCGTGGCCAGCGTCGAACATTGTAACCACTGGACCACGCGGGAGGCCAACATGCAAATTCAATGCTAAGAATTCTTATGAGCTAGCTGACAACATTAATGAGCTAGTTATTTAAATTAGCTAAAAAAAACTATTATTATCATTATATTATCAAATCATATAATAATTCCTCAACATTCTTTACCTCTGGTTTCTGTTGTTAATGTCAACCTTCAAAAGCTGAAATTGAGGGTTTGTGGGCAGCTTCTTTAAAAAAAAAAATAAAATAAGCTCAAGCATAGTTTGTGACTGTGGCATAAAACCATTAAAACTTCCATGCAATTACAGAATCAATCATGACAATGATTAAAAACAAGCAACTCAAAATGCAGTGCTACATCCCAAACAAATGTGGTTCATCACAAATTAAGAAAGAAACAAAGCACAATCTAATAAACTATTGATATCAATTATGATCTTACACTGCTTAAGGATGTAGGCTAACAATATTACATAAGAAGTAATAATAAATCAATTGGGGATTAAAATTGAAGATAATTTTACCTCAGAGAAATGATGTCAGCTCAGATGAACCTGTGTGGTTGTTTGCAATGAGAAATAAAGTCTGACTGAAAAATGTGCTTCCTCTGCCCTTGTATTTATATTCCACGCTCAGAGGGATGCAAGCCCCATGGAGGTGTGAATGCCTTTTTAGGATTTGAAGACATCCCCCCACTTACATTAACCAATATAAAACAGGCAATTGCACAACATTAAAATGCTGTATTCCCCCTCTGCTCACCGTTCACCAGTACAACCAAACACACTGCCAAATTACCAGTGAGATAACATTCACATTGCACAAGACCAAGCTTTCTTTAACCCTGTTGTATAACATATGCCATTTAGCAGACGCTTTTATCCAAAGTGACCTACAGTACTGAATGCATACATTTTTCACTATATGTGGTCCCAATGGGAATCAAAGCCACAACCTAATGCTCTACCTACTGAGCTACACAGAACCACTGTTGTGCATGTTATGGACATTTGTGAAGCCTATTTGTGAAGCCTCAAATTTGTATCCCCCCTTCCCCTAGGGTGAAACAAATGTCAGTTGGGGTTTTCGCTGTGGGGTCTTCTCTGGCATTGCGCAGGCTGTGCAGCGGTTGGCAGAGAATTTCCTCACTTCGGCAGTTTCCTCACTTGGGCAATACTTTTATGCGCCTTTTCTGATGGGAAGGAAATTAAAATGTTTACACAACAGGAGAGGGCGTGGAGCTTAAATGGGATTGGAAACAACTCCAAAATATTGTCGTGTACACTTATCAACACAGCTCTTTCCTCCTTTTTTACGCAGTTGAGTATGATCGCTATCCTTTGTGACTGGGCACGAGGGCCCCATGTTTTTACTTCTGTAGAGGAGTTGCCCTTCCAGGAAAAGCTTTTTAATGATCTTTTTTTTCTCCTTTAGTTTGACTGCTCTTTTCTTATTGGGGAGCATTAATAGCAGTGGCTTCAAAATATTCCCGGCCTCTAAAAATACTTCAGCCAGGAGCTGTCCTTACCCTCTGTGAATTATTAAACGCAGCACGATGCAACTGCATTGCACATAACCACGAGGGATCATTTGAAAACAGTTTCTGTTGTGTGCTCACCGCCTTTGTTCCCCTAGACCCTGTGAGGAAGTCCCTTATAGCTCACTGGTGGGCGGGACTGATTGAGAGAACACGATTACCTCTGCTTATTGGATATCTTGTTTAATCAGCTTTGGGGTAGTGTTGTGGCAAGGTGAAACAAGAGCAGTTATTGCTGTGGGGTATTGTTCATAGCACTTTTGCTTTCCTGGAGGATCTGTATTCCTGCACTGGGCTGGAATATTTCCCTTCATTGAATAAAGATCAGAGTTTCCCTTATTATCTGATGTGAGAATATGGTATGGCCAAGGATAATGAAGGATTACTATTGGGCAATGGTGCTCTCCGGGGTCTCGCATGTTTGTATGTATAAAGTCTTCCAGGTCTTTGCCCAGCTAGCAAAATTAAGTTTTTTTAAATGATATTTTTATTGTTTTGGTAAGTTGTAAAAAACATGATTTTTTTTCTGGTTGCAACAAGGCCTTAAAACATTTTCCTGTGGAAAAAGTACAAGAGCAATCCAGACCCATTTACAAGGTAGCTGGAAAGTTGCGGTTTTGGGGTGGTGAACAATTAAAGGTTGTAAATCCATTGCTACAAAATTGTTATTCACCACAACCTTACACAACCTTGCTGCACCATTGCAAATATTACATTGCAAGTATAGCTGCAAGCAGTGATTATGAAGGCCAAGCACTCATATCCACAATTAGGCAAATGGAGATGGTGGTGACCCATAGGGTGTGAATATAGGGGGTAGACAAAAGAGTGGAAAATGAAATGGACCAAATTAAAAAGGACTCATATTAGGGAGGACCAGCCAGACATAATGTAATAATGACAAGCTGCATAGTGTGCAGCTCTCCAGGTGACTACTCAGCACTTAAATGATCAATTAAAGCAGTTAATTACGCAGTTATCTCACCTAACCTGGTTCTTTGGGTCAGAATTGGTTGCTGATGCCTTGTAGTTCACCAAGGGCAAAAGTGAGTACCCCCGCTTAAAGCCATAGCCAATGGCCTCAATAAGCCAGATCTTGAATGAAATGGAAAAGTATATGCTATTTCAAATACAGGAAGGCACAAATAATCGTTTGTTTTACATAATATCAGTTACAATTCATGTTTTAATGCTTGTTACTAAAATATCTGGTTTGGAGGGAGTATCACTGGTTTGGAGGAAGAAAAGAACAAGAATGTATGGTGAAGCAATTAATATATTCAGTTTAAAAATAAAAATAGAGCTGGCTAAATCAGGGCTGTGTTATTATATGCCAATTTATAAAGATGTGTCTTTGAACAGTTCACCAACAATACAAACCTATACCCTATGCCATGCAAGCATACTAGAAAAAACTCACTGGATATTAGCCTAAATGGACCTCTTTAGGAATGTCATGTTTATAGTATTTAAAACAAATACTGTGCTATATGGTGTACTTGTTAATTTGCTATAGCTCAAAACAAAGTCTTATATATGGAACACTGAACATGCAAATTACACTAGATACTAGAAATATATATATATTTCTGAGTAAGGCTAAATAATTTCAAAGTTGAAGAATGACATTCCACTTTTCTTCTATCAAAATTGCCATAAACATAACATTGCTCATCAGCGGGCATCAGAGAGCAGGCCAATGTTTAGTGACACTCTTACTACTCTCTGTTGGTCAAATTGTGGTACTACACACAAAATCATGCATGGGCATTAGAATGACTGCCGTTTTCATAGCCTCACTTGTCAGGCTCATAACTTTACAGTAGTATGAGCCTAACCAGTTTGAAAACTCTGATGTGAGATTAGTCCACCTCAATTCTGGGGATATGCCTTGTAAATAAACCAATGGTCAGTTACTCCTTCAGATGAATCATGATCTTGTGTATTTCTTAAAAGAAATAAAAATAAAAATAATTGTATGCCATGCAATACTGAATGAATTTAACTGTATATTTCATATACCCATTATTATCTCAATCACAGAGAGAAGACAAAAAGATGTTGAAAACATTCAAAGTAAAAAATCCATTAGTCCATCAGGAGGCACTCATGGACCGTAAATGATACAAAGACGGTACATTTTCACACACCACAAATTAATGATTCACCACAGGTTTTAGATGTCAGCATTTGGGAGCAGTTAAGTGGTCTTGTGAGTGAAGTATATTCCCAAATTCCTGAAGGTTTTAGGGCCAATCCACCCCTAATAACAAAGACTTTAAAACAGTACTCTCTCAGCTTGGCAACAACATTTCTAGTGTGATATGGGGTGCTGGACGTAAGACGGGAGGAATTAAGAGGTGGGGAGGAATTAAGAAAAGGTGGGGAGGAATAGGGCAGGGGGACAGAGGGACAGATTGAGAAAAGGATGAATAGGTTAAAGGAAGGATTAGGGACAGAGGGACAGAGGGAGTCAGATTGAAAGAGAGAGAGAGAGAGAGAAGGCAAAAAGGAGACTGACACAAAGGATCTCAGAAAAAACATTTGAATGAGAGTATTTAGTCCACCGTGTGTGTGTGTGTGTGTGTGTATGTGTGTGAGAGAGAGATAGAGAGATTGGAGAAGGACAGGGGAAGGGAGAGGGAGGAAGTGTGTGTGTGTTTGAGAGAAAGAGAGAGAGAGAGAGAGAGAGGCAGAGAGAAGGCTACTCTAGTTAGCTCACTCATTCTCACACAGAGGCAAACAGACAGGCAGAGCAGAAGAGAAGCAGCATCCTTTCATCTTTCTCTGAATGACAGAGGAATACCAGCAGAGAGAGAGAGAGAGAGAGAGAGAAGGGGGAATAGAAGGAGGAGATAAAGACAATCTAGGGAAGCCAACGGAAAAAAGACAAACCATGGGATCCCCCAGCCCCCCTTCATCCTTCTCTAGGGAACAAGGGAATACAGCAAACAGATAGTGAAGAAAACGAAAGGGATAGTGTACGTGAAATAGAGAGAGAGAGAGAGAGAGAGAGAGAGAGAGAGAGAGAGAGAGAGAGAGAGAGAGAGGAAGAGAAAGACACACACACACAGGGACTTCTGAATGCACTAGGATGTTATTTGGATGTTGTTTGGAGAATAACAAAAACAACATTTGAACTGACAGTGAGGGACGGAGAGAAAAAGAGACAGTGGAGGGAATAAACGTTTCTAGGTCTGTCTTCTTCTCTTCTTCTACAGCACTCTATTCTTTTTAGGGAAGGAGAGAGAAAGGGGAAAGAGGGAGAAATAGGGGATGCGGGGAAATAGCAGGTGGGGTATTGATTGACAAATATATTTCCAAAGAATGGAGACAGATTTTATTCGATAGGAAATCAAACAAAACAAAATAGAAGAAAGCACAACATTTTAAAAAAGCTTTCATTGCTTCCACCTCCGTTCTTTCTCAGCTTGTCCCACCCACAATTTCATGTTCACAGGCAAAGAAATGGAGGGTTTTTATGGAAGAATCTTTCACAGAAGGATAAGGAGAATTATTTTAGAATGAAATTGAATGCAGATAACAGTGACGGGGGAAAAGGGCTGTCGACTGGGACAGACAAAAAAACAGACTATACCGCAGGACACAGGTATATTCATATTGATACTAATATTGTTTCATAATAACTGTCCATCAACCATCATCATCATCACCATCTTTATCATGCTCCTCATCACCACACTCAGCTGTGGAACAACATCGACATTGGTAGAGAAGCTGCTTCATAATGTACAGTATTGCTGATTTCTAAGAATCACTGTAACCTGTAGCCGTACGACGACATAATACTCATGCAATCATACTCAATAATGCAGAGCTAATTAAAGAAAACTGGATTAAGGCTTCATATCATCAATTTTAAATGATAAATTGAAATGATAAATTATCTTTCATAATTTTTTTTACACTTTCGATTTTTCTTATTAGCTTTTATAATAAGCTTCAAGCACTCTTCATGCCATCACTACTGCCTCTGATCATGTTGCTGCTATATTTATGAAATCACTATTACCCATGATAATATAATGATAGTTTATGATATATGTATCAAACAATTTTGCTGCTCTGTCTATAGCCTCTTATCATTGTAAGCCAAAAATTAATTACATTATTAGTGTCATTTACAGTTGTTATTGTTGTTGTCGGCTGAATAGTTGTATTAATTAATCGGCATAAGTAATATAATAAAAAATGTTATTGTCATTTAAACCCTACAATATAATCAAAAGCCATGTGATATTTTAATGGACTGCATTGTCAGATCACTGCTTACAATCATTATCTATTATTATCTGAAAAATCATCATTGTTGCTGAGTCAGTGTGTCAGTAAATCAGTGTGCTAGTGCCAGCAGGGTGTGTATGCATTGTGCACTGGGTAGATTTTAGTGAGGTGGAGAGGCAGGACTCTGAGTGAGGGAGTTGAGAAAAAAAGTTGAGTGTAGAGAGAAAGAAGTTAAGCAGGCGGAGGACAAACGTCCTCTTAATCCCAATACTCTGAAGACCACACAGAACATTCTGTAAGTGCGAGAGACAAAAGAGGGCTAAACACATACGCACCAAGACAGAGAGAGATACATACACGCACACACCAAGACAGGCAGAAGAAGAAGAGAGACCATGCCAACCGTAAAATAAAAACATGTAAAACAAATAACAAAGGAGAAAAGGATTGGACAGTGTGCAGAAGAGAGAAACCCTCCCCTCGTCCTCACATTGCACATCTCTTCACTGGCTTCCTTTGAAAACACAGAAGACACAGAAGAGTACAGAGGAGTTGAAGGAGGAAAATAACATTTTATAACAAAAGGAGAGAGAGATAGATAGAGAGAGAGAAAGGGAGGAAGCAAGAGAAAGAGAGAGGAGGCGGACCGTGCCCCCCCTCTCGGCCCCTCATCCCCGCGAGGCTGGCTGGCACAGCCATGGCCTTCACCTTTGCCGCCTTCTGCTACATGCTCACACTCGTGCTGTGCGCCTCCCTCATCTTCTTCATCATCTGGCACGTGAGTAGCTATTTATGGCCTTGATTAAAAAAATGAACAGACTCACACTTACACACACGCGCGTGCACACACAGAAGATGTAACAACAGGTACTGGTGAAGTTGACGCACACGGACTTAGCTGACCCCTTCAACACTGCAGGCTGCTCAATAAGTTCTCATACACTCAACATTAATACCTGGGCATTTTATGGTAACTCTGAGAATTACAGCATGGCATCGTGAATTTATACAGACCAGGGATTATACAAATACAGACATATAGATAGGCTATATGCTGACATAGTGCTATTTATCGGGGCATATACCTGTATTATGGCAGGCTTGTGAAAAACTTAAAAGAAGATATTTTTACCAATTTTATGATTAAAGCCTTTGATCATAATGTAATTATAGTTGAGATATTACTGTAAAAACCCTGAATGTTGGTACTGCAGACTGGATGCAATCAGAACTGAAACTTTCCAGAAACGCCCAAAGGCTGTCCAACATAGATAAACGGACTCCATTATGTAAATCATGAATTAATAAGAATTAGGGGTACTCGAGACAGTGTAAAACAATGAGTATTTCAGCAGCGCCAGTCAATGTTATCATACGGGAATTATCGGCCAGAGATTTGGGTCCATTACTAGGCTCAACACAACCACGATGCAGGGCCGTGATAACAAACAGAACAATGCTAAGCTGACATTTGGTTGTCGGTTTGGCTAATATGCACAAAATCTGATATAGACAAAGGACGGCAGGCTGTCATAGACTTGCTGTCACAGCAACGCCATATCATATGATATGACACCAAGTATTCACAGTCTCCAGCACAGTCATACTCATGAGAGTGATCAGGGTAAACATACTGGGGTAAAGATCTTGTGATGGACAGGTTTCCTCAGGGGGAGCGCTGTCACTGTCTGAGAAGATTCTTGATGCTGCAGATATTGGGACAACCTCAGACCACATGAGCTATCTAGCTTCTAACATACAGTAGCTCTTAGGGACATTGCTTAGACCTTCTTTGGCCCAGCTTAATGGATTACATACAGAATGGATATGCAGTCATTTTGACTGGCAGAGCACATCGATGCTCAGGCTCTTCTATGGATTTGGATTGCAGAGGGTGTTGTGTGGTTCTTGGTCCTCTAAGACAGTCATGTTCTAAGTCTCACTTACCATTGTAGTTTCTGGTTTCAGAGAATAAAGTGTGTGTATGTGTGTACGTGCATGGTGTTTAATAGCTGTGTGTGTACACATCACCTATACATGCATACTATGTGTGTCGTATTTAACAGCTGTGTCTGGAACACATAACTTCTACATATGTGTATGACTATTCAATAGCTGTGTGTACACACATCACCTAAACATATATATATATATGAGTGATAATTTAGCAGCTATGTGTGCACACATCACCTTTACAGGTGTGACTTCAACAGCAGTGAGTCCACATGTCACGTGGTCACCTATGTTTGTGACTATTTATAACAACTGTGTGAAAAACACATCAGCTTTAGAGCACAGGATAGGATAGGAAAAGTTTATTATCGTGCCACTCCACAATGATACATCAGTTTACAATACAAAAATTCAGAATGAATTAAATCACATTGTGGACCACTCAGATAGAGTTTTGAGACACTGAGGTAGCCTATATATATATATATACATACTGTATACAGTATATACACACACATACATATATACACATGTATACATATATACATATACATACAGTATATATACACATATATATATTACATGTATGTGTGGGACAGTTTAATAGCTGTGTGCTCAGACACATCAGCTCTGCATACATGTGTGTGAAAAAGCAGGGCACACTGAACGGCAGTGGGTGGGGGGAATGATGAATGTGGGGGAGACACACCTGGTCATAAAGGCCAGCCCTTGATTTATAATTACAATCATTCTGGCAATATTGCTGGCAATATTCAACTGTGGACATGGTTATTCCAGTCCTGCCAGGTCTGAAACTTTGATAAGTGCATTTATGATCTCGGATGGTAAGTCATCCTGATTGGTGTTCCAAGCTGCTACCGGGAAGGACTCCAGCCCTGAAAGACAGGATGGCTCATAGCTAGCTAAACAAGAAGCTACTCTGACATATCAATACACAACGCTCTTTTAGCATACATGCAAATATCCAGTGTACATTGATGCATTTGGACATTTTTCAACTCTGATAGTGAATGTAATAGGGCAACAGTTTTAAGAACAATCAAATTTAGAATGAATCAATCAAAGAATGATCCTGATCCTAATTTTAACCCTTTAATAGTCTCACCTAGCAGAAAGCAATGGCAAAAGTCACAATGCGCTCTACCAAATGGTTAAGCAGACCATTTGGTAGAGCACTATTAAAGGGTTAAATAAGATGTTGTGAATTTGCTATTCAGATGCAATAAATCAATATGAACATGAGAATAATAAGTACTCATTTTTTAATTTTTTAATTCTATAACTGTTATATGCAAATTGCAGTCGTTTTGGTAATTGTACAGCGATAATGTGTTTTTGCATGTGTGTGTGTGTGTGTGTGTGTGTGTGTGTGTTTATGAATGTGCAGTCATTAAATTATTGGACCATGAATAAGTGCTGTACAGTACATCAACGTGTCTGTTGGAATGAGATTGTATGTGAGTCAGTCCATATGTATGTGTGAGTGTATGTCTGCATCCGTTTCAGTAACAAACCGTGTGATTGAAAATGCTTATCAAAACATAATTGTGCTTCCACACCCCCTCCATCTGCCCAGCACCCTCTCCTCTCTATCTCTGAAGCTTGCACCCAATGGGATTGGTTGTTCACTTCTGTAGTAACCATGGCACCCGCTTAAGTGCTCATCCAGTCACTATGGAAACTGCATCTGTTTACAACAAAGAGGAGAGAGAGAGGGAAAGAGAGAGTGGCCAATAGAGAGAGAGAGCGAGAGAGAGCATTTGTGTGATTGGTGATATGACTATATGTGTGTTTGGGGAAAATGTTTTCTATTTTAATAATATTTTATTTGATATATTATGTAAAGGCTTTGGTCATTTTTCTTTCAAACAGTAATGCCAACAAAGATGGAGACATGGAGGAATGGGGAATGTAGAGGAAAGGAGAGGGAGACTAGCAGAAATGGTACAAAGCATGCACAGAGAGATGGAGTCAGCAGAGCAAAGACAGAACTCAGAAATTAGATGAAAGAGAGATGAAGACCGGTGGAGAAGGAGATAGGAGTGATAGAGTGACATGTGACAAGCACATACAGTATGATTAGTGGGTAATGCAGTTTTAGAAGCGGTGAGAAAATGACACAGCATTGAAATCTAAGATCTTCTTATGTTGTACTGTCCTCATCTCCCTTTACACCAAGTGAGTGGCATGCTCTGTATCTCAACCCCTCTCCCCCTGGCTCATCTACTGTGTGTCCTAGTCTCTGCCAGCGATGTGCAACGAGTCTCTCTCTCTTCCCATAGATCATTGCATTTGATGATCTTCGCCAAGACTTCAAAAATCCCATTGACCAGTGCAACCCAGCTAGAGCAGTAAGACCATCCATGTTCAAACGCTTACATATGGTCACAATTCACACAATATCACTTCACACTGTTCAAGAGCAGAGTGAAGTATATTGTAAAGCACGGGAGCCATATTCTAATTTAAAATCTGCATCCACTGATATTACACAGCACTAATATTATTTACAATCAACAATGCATTCTGTATCTTATGCACAAAAGAAGCAGTCATTCTGCAACCGGGGTTCGATTCCACCAGCTGCGCCAGTATCGGCTCTGGCCAGGAGTGCTACTAGGGGGCAGCAATTAACTGTCCGCCCCAGGGAGGGGGAAGGGAAGCCGATATGAGTTTGCTGCGTATTGGAGTGGCTCTAGTGTACAGTCGATGACTTGGCGAGTGCCGACTCGGAGGAGGCAGTATTTCGCCTTTGTCACTGCCTGTATAAGGCCTATGGCAGCAAACTCACAATATAAGGGGGTGATTGACATGAAAAGAGAGGATGTAATTGGCTACTAAATTGGAAGAAAATGGGTTAAAATCAGAAACAAAATCTTTAAAAAAAAAAGCAGTCATTGATGTTTTTCATTGATAGCTTGAAATATGTTTAATATACATTCCATAGGTTTTGGATAACTTATAATGTTTTGTTTGTCATTGCATCTATTTTTGTGGTATGTACAATAATGATTCTTTGTGAAGATGATGAATTATTGAATATCTGAAACACTTTCTCCCTTCCTGTCATTTCTATTGTTTTTTTGGTTTTTTAGAGGGAACGAATACGGAATATTGAAAGAATCTGTAACTTACTGCGAACTGTGAGTGTGTGAGTGTGTGTATCATAAATACAGGGAGCATGAGGGAATGCATATCATCAATTATGAAAGCCCAAAAGTAAAGTAGTGTGGGAAGAGGTTCCATTCAGATACCTTAATGGCCAGTAATGTACTTTGTGACAAAAAAACTGACAGATAAAGAACAAATGGTGGATATAGAAAGGGAGATCGAGAAAGAGAGAGAGAGATAATGGGTAAATTACACAGACAGAAGGAAATGAGAGCTGACAACTCTTTCTTCCATCAGAATCTATTTTGAAGACTGTGACAAATTGATTCACATTAATCCTCCTCCTGCACCTGCTTTCACTCCCCCCATCAGCTCCCCCCCCACCCAACCCCAACACCCTTCACCCTCCCTGTCAAAAGGGATTCATCCATTTGCACAGCCAAAGTGCTTTGATTAAGCTGCAGATCTGAAATGCCATGAGTGTGTTAGAGTTCGATGAGGATTCTCAGAAAGGGCACATCTGTATGTGCCTTCTGCTCTGCTAGCTGGAGTGGGCTGAAAGCACTTAAAATAAAATCAGAACCCGAGGAAGGGAAGGAGAGAGTGAGAGAGGAGTGAACAATGGAAGCACTTTGTGAAATGTGAAAATCGTGTGGTATCTCTTTGTAGCGTGGGCATGTAATGCACTTATTTAGTGTGTACGTACATACATTGCATGTGTTTATATCTCTTAATGCATGTAGGTATGTCAAATGTACTATGACAGCATGTCTGTATGTGTGTGTGTGTGTGTGTGTGTGTGTGTGTGTGTGTGTGTACAATAACTCAGTATTTGTACCGCCCCCAGCTGGTGGTCCCAGAGTACTGCATCCATGGGCTGTTTTGCCTGATGTTCACATGTGCAGGAGAGTGGGTCACCCTGGCACTCAACGTTCCCCTGTTTTTTTACCACCTGTGGAGGTACTTAGTGCTCCTTTTTATCCTTGATTCTCAACACTCACGTCAACAGTCAAGCCCAATGTTCTAATGCCCACGGAAGTGTTCAGCCACACCAGTGAACATACCACACTGAACACTACCTCTTCATTCATCAGTGTTTCCACACAAGGCTTTCAGCTCTTGCCATTCCCAGTATGCAGACATGTTCATATTCGTGTTTGTGTTTCCAAGCCAAAGTTCTGTTCCAATAGAAGCTACGATGGGTTGATTTTTGGCAATGTCTGAGGGAAACATCACTATTGATTCTTAATCCTTCACATCCTTGCAACAAAATATAACCCCCCACAATGCAGTAACATTGGTCATGAGTACATTTGGACAGTTTTCACAATGCTCTCAAGTCACTAACACTACGTTCTAATGTTTTCATATGACAGCGTAAAGACTTCACAATACCTTTGGAATTGTGGGTACCATAGTTTAGTGTGACAGAGGCATCATACTATATGGCTGTAGTATTATCTATAGAAGATACATCGGGCATGCAAGTTTATTGTGTTTGTTACATTGCTACAAGTTCTACGAAGCTACAACTGAACCTCAGCTTCTCTCCTGTCACAGAAAGCAATTAGATAAAAATGCAATTCTGACCGTTAACTTCTAAAAATGAAGTTGTCATTCCCATCACATACAGTACTTCCTGCTGAAAGATCTGACCTATTCTTGTATAAATGCTTGCTCCTTTCAAACCACCCCCCTTTTGCTTTCTACCCTACTTCACCCCCAGAACTCCCGCACTAATTCGGTTTTCCTAATCATGAACCCTACTCTATATTTTTTATATTATATATCATTTATATATCATTTTAGTCATATTCATAGTTAATTATAGGCATATAGGCATTCATTACATTCTGATATATATTTGCAGAGCTCTCCTCCCCCTAATTATTTACAGCTTCTCCCCTTTCTCTCTCAGATATTTTCACCGGCCGGCCGATGGTTCTGAGGTGATGTATGATCCAGTCAGTATCATGAATTCAGATATCCTCGGCTACTGCCAAAAAGAGTCCTGGTGCAAGCTGGGCTTCTATTTGATCTCTTTCTTCTATTACTTGTACAGGTGAGTCTATCTATCCATCTGTACAATAACCTATATCTACACTTCTAAACGGGTGGACATTCATTTTGCAATTGAATCATTATAATTAGGGTATTAAGGTGACACCCTTACCCCTGAGTGGCTTGCATGATATATTTGAGAAAACGAGGTTCTGATTGGTAGTTCCACTTGAATTAGCTTGTGCTCCTGCGGTAACACTTTTGAGTCAGGCATACAAGACTGCCATCAGCAGGTACCACTGTTTTACAGACGAAGTCAATATCCTGAAATGTTTGAATCTTTTAAATAAATTTTTTTAAGTGCAGGTAATTTATGAATATAGTTAATGATATACATGAATCAACATCAAAGGCATTTAACAAATATACAAATCAGGTAAATAGCTAAATGATTATGCTGCTACGCAGTCTTGTCATAATCGCATAACTGCATCATAGCCGTTCGAATTTAGACTAGTTCTTCCACTTAGTCCTCCTTATGATGGACTCCGCACAGACACCAACAAACAGTGTGCTCTGTGTGTACACTGTTTTGTTGGTTTCTGTGTGGAGTTCATTATGGCTCCCTTTGTGCTCAATAACCGTAGGATCTTTGTGACAGTACTTCAAACTAACCCACCCATTAATACTGAGAAAAACGACAGGGACACAAAATGGCAGACAACCAAGCATTGGTATCCTAATAGACATCTATAATGATTTGGAAGAGCCAAAATACAACCACTACATAAAATTAATGCATATTAAATTAATGTATTTTTAATATATTTAAAATTAATGAATAATTAAGACCAAAATACCTTGTGTTGTTTTTTAAATTCTACCATGAGGTGAAATAGCAAGATTCCTGTGCCCCCTCCCTCCCCAATTGCAAAAACTACTACAAGAGCTACTTTTGAAATATGGTCTGCTATTCCACTCGTGTAGGAAGAACGCTCGAGGGGAAGATCGTCATTACTGCGCCTCACGTAGGTGTTGATGGACAGGTCACAGAGTGAACGGGCTGTCGCAAATGCGTGAGAATACTCCTCATTACCATACTACTGCAGGAGGACCATGGTAGAGAAATGTCACTTCTGTTCAAGTCGAGCCAGTGCGCGTTATTTCATTCTCATCACAAGCAATGCCTATTGGCCTGTCCAAAACCATTGCAGAAACAAGAGTCTTATTTTTTTGCAGGTAATACTGAAGCAAAGCAGTATTTTTTTTGATAGACACTTACCTTGTTAATTAAGAAAAAGGAACAAGACCATTTTGAATGCACAAGGACCCTAATTTCAAATAGCACAAGTATGTTTGTAGGTGTATTGTCAATGTCTTCTCTACATCATTAACTTCTGAATAGCATCACCAACACCAATTAGAGGCTTCTGTATAACTCCCGTTTCTCATTTGCTGTCCTCTCTCACTCGCCTTCCCTCTATGTCTGTTCCTGGCCTCTTTCAGTATGGTCTACACTTTGGTGAGCTTCTAGACACCGAAGAGGGATGCAGACAGGAAGACAGCAAAAGTGAGGGAGACCGATGTGACTCTCTCCTCATCCCCCATCAATCCATCACAGGACACCCCTTACGTCTTTCTTAAGCCCTTCAAATTTCTGGGAATTCATACAAAGACGTGCACAGGGAGACTTTGTTTTCTCTAATGAGGACCATGGAGACACAAAGGAGCCGAACACTGCCACGCTCATAGACACTGCCATTAAGAGAGAGAGAGAGAGAGGAGAAGAGAAGAGAAGAGAAGAGAAGAGAAGAGAAGAGAAGAGAAGAAAAGAGAAGAAAAAGAGAAGAGACAGAGGAGAGGGAAACACAGAGAGGAGAAAGCGAGGAGGGAGAGATGAGGACAACGACAGAGACAGCAGTCGATGATGGGGAGAATAACAGAGGCGTGCAGAAGTTGTACACAAATGCAATCGCAGTCTCACCAGTGTCTACCATAGTTATGGAACTGCATTAGAATTGGAACAAAAATCTATTGTGACTCACAACATTCCTGTCTTATAAGGCTGATCTATTTCACTGTTGCTTTTGCTAACGGGAAAAAAACTAGCGATGCTGTATCTAAGGGGTGAGTGGAGCCAATCGTCTGGGGGAGGTAGTGGCGGGGAGGGTTTAAGGCCTCTATTTACTGGATCAGAGGCAGAAAGAACCTGCAGAAAAGGACAGACCCCTTGAGACCACCGTTCCACCTACCTGCTGTGATTTGCACTGTCTGCAGCAACATTCCCATATCATTACATTGCTTGACACGGGGGTGTCTGTGTGTATCGGCAGGTATAATCATCAATGCGGAGCTGGGATGTGTAAAAATACAGTCCCCCAAGGGTTTACAAACTTGCATTCCAATTGAACTCATGTTAACTACCGACTTGAATGTATCGGTCATGCGTCTGGATGAGTCTTTAAGCCTTGTCCTTGCTCTAAAGAAACTTGAGCTGTAAGGAGACCTATGGATCACGGCAGGGTATACTAGATTATTGCAGTGACGGGAAAAGGCTTTGTGAACCTATTCATGAGAGGGGAGTTGCCATCTCCTGTTAATTTTTGGGTCCTTTGAAAACAAACAAAATAGTTGGCGAAACACAGAAAAACACTTAATATATGCCATTTATCCAAAGTGATTTACAGTAGTGAGTGCATACATTTTTCAGTATATGTGGTCCCAGTAGGAATTGAACCCACAACCTAAGCGTTGCCAACACCATGCTCTACCACCTAAGCCACACAGAACCCACTTTAATAAAATCAGCTAAATAAATAATAGCCCCATACAATAGCTCTGCCCATTAAGTGGTACATGAAAAATCTGTTGCTTATCACCAGAATACTGACCACAATAATCTGTGAATATATCATGACATTAACATTTGTACTGTAATATTAGAATAGTGCAGGTGTCCTTAGGAGACCTGTAAACAATACAATTTAAAATGGTAGAATATTATATTGGTTTCTGTACTTCGTGTAGAGATTATATGCAGCTGCACATTGAAGTATCCATATAAAGCAACTCATATAATGTAATTACGGTAAATGAGTATGTGATCAATCAGCTAGATTTTTGTGAAGACATTGATAAACATGGTGTTAAGTGAATATCTACTCAACTAAATCAAATCACTGAATGCCAGTGCTTTGAACGAGGATCTTAGGACTTGTGCCCTCAACTGGAAAAGTATTAAAACTGTGTGAGTGCACCGTGCATATGTATTCAAAGAAATATATGTGTGAATAGTATGAGTTCACTGTAGATGGGGTCATCCATTGTCATGGATGTCATAACAGACATGTAAAATCCATAATACGTCGTGTCATTTCCAATGATGATATGACAGGCCGACATATTCCACTCAAATTTTAAGGACCCATGTCTACCAACCTCAGTATTCTCCATTGACACTTTGGGATGAAAGAAAACCCTATTCTGCAGGCACCGCTCTGGGCTGCTCCAACAGGCCTGGTCTGTAATGGACAATGAAGGCACCGTCGTGCCAATTCAACGGAAGGCCTCAGCCTCACTGGTCAGATGTCTGGTCACAGCTTCAAGAATGTAAACGCAGCCTTGGAATGTTTGTTGACACAGGGGGACACCCCCATTGGACAAAGGTTTTCTAAAAGAATGTGCAATGACCAGCCTATTCCTTATCCCTTATTTGAGCAATGTTACAAGAATGTGTGACACGTATACTGGAAACAAGAAGGCAGACATACTGTGATGGGGACATGCAGGGCATTTACATTAACAATAGACAACGTTAGCTAAAATGAGCATAGTTCCACCCTGAATGCAGGCATACTAAAATAGGCCGTGCTGTATCAATGATTTGGATGAAGTGTGTGTATGTGTTCAAACAATTATATAGTCAACTGTTTACAGGATATGATGGGACTGGAAAGTGTTTCAACACAGAGGAGGATACCCCTGCCCTGCTAAAAAAAAAAATTACCTCTTTTTGTCAGTTTCATGTGTTCAAAAGTCAGCTCTCATGTACATAGATAACCAAGTGATTTGATTTAGGGGGAGATTAAATCAAAGTGAAAAGTGGTTTGGTCTTAACTTTCTATATGATATTTAAGGCAAGGCTGTTTTCATTTTCCTTGAGACTTAACCGAATGCTGAACAAAAAACTCTGTGTACATATCTGTTGTTCTGAGCAGGGCTTAGAAACAGTTTTTTTTCTCAACTGATTAGTTCCAAGCAGAACCAGTATTTTAACGTTTCTGTTCTTGTGATCCACCCACAACATAATATTTCCAAATCAGTTAGAACTAAATAAAAATGTGGTTAATACCATTCATTTTTACGTATTGAAACCAGACATGCTTACAACATAAACATTAACCATGTGTGATGCTCTTAGCGTGAATAATAAGAATAACGTCACATAAAATCAAGGACTTTCGAAAATCTGTTTTACTTTCTTCAAATTTATTGTCATATGTTAACATAGCCAACACTGTAAAATGTGTATGAAAATGTTTCACATTCACATATTATTGTAAGAGGCTAATGGAGAAAACATGTTGAAAAGGCCAATGGCCATGGAAGAAAAACATGTTATTTGAGTTTGGTTTGTTTGCCACCAAAGCTTAATTTGCCTTTGTTCATCTGTGATTTATTTGTACGATGTGGTGTCCTGGCCATACCTAAGTTGGCAGCATAAATAAATGTTGAAATATGGGACAGTAGGCTTACTACTAGTGTGCCAGTGGAGAGCGCATTATTACAGTGGACGAAATACAATGGGAAAGTGGAAACTGAAAATAAGCAACTTCCAGGACGTTTCTGAGTGTCAAAGGCATTCATTTTCAATGAGACACGAGCATTCCTTCATCAAACTGAATACAATAAAATGTATTGTTTAATATTGGGGGCTATTCTTTCAATTATTTGTTGATAAGCAAACCGTTTTATTAAGTCAGTTGATCTCGGTAAAAGTAAAATGCCTAAATTAATTTTGAACTACAATTCCCATGAGGATGCTAACTTTACACTTCATAGCGACTGGTAGGACCTTACATTTTGTACTTTTTACGTTGATCGGCCAATTCCTTAATAATTTTAATTTTAAGAAAGAACGTTTTGCGCTGGAAATGACTGGCTTCCAGTACTGAGTTTCTTATTTCCACTATGGTTTTTGATAAGGACATACCAGCTTGACTTTCCTAGCGTATAGGCACATAAAATGTGATGTAGATCCACAGACACTTTTTGGAGCTGGCAGCTAAACACGAATTATTTACTTCTCATGAATTATCACACGTAACCTTCAAAAGCAGTATTAACCAGTAGTAGAGATTTAAAATTAACATTTATGTTCCAGAACAGTAAAAGATGATTCTGTTTCTGTTTTCGTTCATAGTAAAAAAACAAAACATTGTTTGTTTCCGGTTTTCGGTTCTGTTCTTTGAACCGTTTCTAAGCTCTGGTTATCTTTTTTTTGTATCTTTTTTTGTGACCATGATAAACCGAATATATTTGATTTTATGAAAGTATTACATATTATACTATTGCTTTAACTAATGATGAGCTACTACTGTTTCTTAAAGATTATTTATCTGTACCAGTATTTATGTGTTCATGTTGCATAAACCCAAATCATCCTTGAATGTGTAATAATAATAATAATAATAATGAAGAGTTTCAGAGGCTTAATGTGAAGGCCCATCCCATCTGAGCTTTGATTTAATCACCCCTAATTGGGTTTGGCAGGCTGACTGTACACTGTGTGAAAGCCACTGTAGCTGAATTGGGAAGGGAAATGAGTGCTAGATGGAACCAGAGAAGCTTCAATATGTATAAGGGAATCGTGGTAACTTTTACTAAAGTCAAACGGACTAGTCTACCATTTTAAACTAAAATGTGTCCTGTTCTTGCGATGAGAAACAACTGTGTACGACAGCGTTTTTGTCATTTACCCCCCAACTCTTCATCCCTGACCCTGTTTATTCCTCTAAACAACATGAACCAACTAAGGACAATCCTCAAAGCACAACAAGGGGGGGAGGGCAGGGGGAAGGCTTAATTTTGTGTTATTTTGCAAAAATTATCATGCAAACGGGAAAAAAATGATATATTTAAAGTGAAGAATAACTATTTGTAATTGTCTTTTATATCTCATACACCAATGTATGCTCCCATTATTGTTATCACACTAGTTTGTACTTGAACTGAGAGGACAATTTCAGTCCAATAGAATGTGATATAAAAGAATGCTATTCTACATAGGTCTTCATATTCTAATAAAACAGCCAAATGTGTGACAAACACTGTCCTGCACTATTGATGTGTTACGCCAGTATGCGTTTGTGAAAGGAATGGACAAATTTTACATAATGTTAGAGGTTGCCTTTCTCTAAATCATAGGTATATGTGTGTAAAAGTGCAGATGCAGTGAGTGATGTATTATAATGTATTATTTGTAATAATGCTTGGCAATCTGGTGCCTTGTGAGGCCATTTTATAACTGAACTGCCCCAAATTGAGACAGACAGTGAAGAGCGATATGGTGCAGAGCTATGGAAAACTGAGAGGAGGGTGGGAGAGCTTGAGGTAGGAGAGACACACACACACACACACACACACACACAAACTTAAATAAATACAATCCGTTAGCCCAATGGGGGGGGGAGGTTGGAGGAACTCACTGAACACTAATGATACTCTGCATGGAGGGGGAGGGGGTGGGGGTGGAAAGGTGAGTACAGAAAAGGGATGAGGGGAAGATAGAGAGAGACAGGCGGATAGTAATGGGAGAAAGGTAACAGGAACTAAGAGAATGGGAGAAACAGTAATAAACAGATAAAGAAATATGGGAAGCAGGAAGAGACAGATGGGCACAGAATGTGGGCCCATATGAGGGGGGCAGAGGCAGGCAAGAAATAGTGAGGTGACAGAGAAGAGCACAGTAAGACTGTCACTGAGAGCTATGGGGGGGGTAGAGGCAGAGAAGCAGAGTGTAAGAGAGAGGGAGTTAGGGAGGTGGAAAGGTAGAGACACCAATGGCACAGACTGGTTTATATTGCCCAGTCACCATGGTAACTGAATGGTGTCAGATTCCATTTCAAATAGCACAAAAAAACCCAAATCAAATTAAAATCCATAGCAGTTTTTTTTTCAGCCATTAAAGCCTTTAGCCATAACATGGAAAAACTGAGTAGTTAAATAATTAATTAAAAATATTTCTTCATCGCTTGAACAGTACAAAGCTCTGTTTTCATGCGCAAACACAAACACACACATATATAGCAGGGGCGCAATTATTAGAATGCACATATACACGTACATATACATGTAGTAGAGGTAGAAATACTAGCGTACACAAACACATTTTCCCACATTACTAAGCCCCCCTCCAGATTGTCAAAACTCAAACCATACTAGCCAGAACTGATTGCCCCCACACTCTCCACTTGTCTCTTTCCTCCTCTCACTCTCTTTTGCTTTCTACCCCCTCCTCGAACTCTCTTCTTTCTAAAGCTCTATTGCTTTTGTCTCCCCTCCCTTACTCTCTCACTCCCTCCATCTCCACATGGAGGCGTTACCATGGAAACTGGTTAAAATTGATACATTTCTGCCAGAAGTAAGAGACTGACACACACACACACACACACACACACACACACTTTCAGTTTATCAAATGGTTTTCTTTAACTATTGCCTCACCATAAAATTATTGTTCCAATCCAATTTGGGCTCTAACAATCCACAAGCCTGTAATGAAACACATCTTTACCTTTGGGGAACAATGAGGGACAAAAAAGTGAACCACATACACACAGTTTGGTGCAATAGACTCTAATACTCTAATCTCTCCTTCTTTAGCCAAATTAAAAACCTAAAACAAAAAAGGAAAAATAACTCCGTATCACGTTTAAAACGCCAACAATGCTCCTGATGGTTATCAAAACTCTGGATGGACAGTAAAACACACTGGTTTCAGTGAAGCCTACATTTTTCAGTTTCCATGGTTTCCATTAAATGCTGAGATAACCAGAGATCTTTGGTTTCAACTTGATGTGATCACTTGATAATTTTACACCTCTCTCTCTCCAAGGATCTTTTCTGCAATAAATTATCATAATAACACATGATAATTTGCCACCTGTCATTCATATTAAGTCAAAGCATGAATACTCTTTCCACACCAACTATATGTGTATTATAAGGTGGACAAAAAGCAACTGGCCACATAATAGCTCCATTTTAATAAATGGAGGCAGAGAGGGCTGGCATACTCTGCTAAAGCACTGACTCTCACTATAGTGACTTGCTCCATGGCCTGGTGGTCAATCCTGACTGTGCCATTGCTGACTGGAGCCAGGAGCCCTGCAGGGTGTCACATAATTGTATAAAGCATCACCCAGAGAGGGAGGGCTTGAGTCAAAGGGATTTCCCCTGCCTCATTGGATAAGCACAGCTCCCCTGGCCAATCAGGTGTCTGCAGTCTGCCTGTGCCAGCTGCACATGAAGTATAAGCCCCCAACACAATGACTACAGATCAGCTGGCAAACTACAGCGCAGTGGAGTGAAAAGAAGCGGTGGCTAGCGAAGAGCAGACGGATGCCTTTCCACGCCCCTTTCAAATCAACGGAGGACATAGCAGTGATGGCCCACGAATATGATTGGGCAATTTAAATCGGGAAAATAAAAGAGAAATGCAGATAAAACTACATACCGTAACGCACACACGCACACTAACTCATTCAAGCACACACACACAATCATGGTCACACACTGGTTAACGCATTGACGGGCCAGACTGCGCAACAGCATGGGTGGGGTAGTGGAGGGAGTGCAGTTCAGGGCAGACTCACAGATACACTTATACACGGTGTGCGTTTCACATTCAGACACAAAGAAAAACAGCACACATGGACAAACTCGATATAAAATGAACATGTAACAGAGACTCTC
The DNA here is from genome assembly GCA_029706075.1 of Aldrovandia affinis. Lineage (NCBI taxonomy): Eukaryota > Metazoa > Chordata > Actinopteri > Notacanthiformes > Halosauridae > Aldrovandia > Aldrovandia affinis. The sequence goes on from JAINUG010000049.1 coordinate 469,736, forward strand.
CGTCTCATAGTCTCTGCCAAAGTTTAACACTAACAGAATCCCTCAAACACATTCACTGAGTGTGCAATACACAGCCCCATAAGGGGAGCAGAGAAGACACAGGTGTTTACATGTAAACTAAAACAATTCATGGCAACATAATATTAAATCTTTTTGCAGGGGGCGAAAGGAATATACAGGGAAGGTAGAAGATTTTTAAAAAACAAGAAAGCTGCTTGATTTCTTCCTTTCTTGTTACAGCCATATTGAAAGTATTGGCAAGACATGCCCTCTTGGTCATCAATGACTATTACGCCCACAACACATAGCATATGTATATTACATTTTGGTCCAGGAGATCTACTTATTTGAGTGATATATTTATAATTGTGATTTCTCAGGTTTCAGTGAAGTGACATGAAGGAAACATATCAAAGTATCAGAGCAGAGAGTTGTGTCCTCAGTCTTGGGTTTAAAATCATTTTAAAATCAAGTTTGACTGCATTTCAGTGATTAATTTGTTTCCTTACTTTTTACATTTAGTTAATTCCTGCAGTCAAGTTTTTCATTCAAAAATATCAATATGCCTTGCACCCCTACTCTTTGAAATGACAAAATTCCTGGCTGCAAAGTCTACCCATGCCCCGTGCAGGAGCAGCAGACCAGATAACTTTTTCATGGGAAAAAGCATACAGTGCTCCATGAGAAATAGTCTTGTATACAGGGAGAGGACAAACAATGTTTGCTATGCTGACACTTCCACAGGCTTGAGTTGATAAGTGTACATCCGTCTCGTATGTATCCGCACACGCACATGGAACTGGATACATGGGCAGGCAGTGTGGTGTAATGGTTAGGGAACTGGGCTTGTAACGTTAAGGTTGCAGGTTCAATCCCCAGGTGGGACACTGCCGTTGTACCCTTGAGCAAGGTACTTAACCTGAATTGCTTCAGTTCAGCTGTATAAATGGATTGTAAAGAAAATGTAAAACTGTAAGTCGCTCTGGATAAGAGCCTCTGCTAAATGCCTGTAATGTAATGTAATGTACATGCCCATATAGTACTCATTTACGCTGGATGTTACAAACTTACACAAACTTTATCTTACCTGGTGGGTGCTAAAGGACATGTTAATTGTGTGTTTAGTTCATGTAAGTAGGATCACCCATTACCAAATCCAACAGAAAATGATTGAAGGCAGTACTAACAGGCACTCGAGACACGGTTGTAAGCACCCCTATGTTATGCTGTAATGAGCCGGTGGTGAATAAACTCGGCACTTTTACAGCGTCGGGTAAGAATAAGGGATGTGGCAAATGGGTTTTGAGATCTGCCTTGAGCATGCAACAGATCTCCAAAACCACTTGTTAAGGCTGGCATCACATCTCGTGTCTGTATTTAGTCTGTGTCGTGTTTAAACGCAATGACAGTTGATCGCACATAAAGATCCTGGACTTCAGACGTTAACAGAGCAAAAGGTTCGTAAAGCGAATGGGACTGTGTGCTTTGTGTAGGTAATGTAGCGCTTGGCGTCACAGTTTCCATTGATTCTCTTGAACTGATATCACCATGTGCAGGGCAGTCTCAAGGGTGGGAGGGGCCTGGGGCGAGTCAACCTACACGGGGCCTAGCTGTTAACGCGATGACATCATAGACTTAGCAACTGCTTAGCAGCCATTGTTTATAATAGCCAACCCGTCGTAGGCTTACATAGTAGCTATTATATAGGCTCTGGTAACTATGAGCTAAAGTTTTACAGGCTACGACATCACACAAACCAACTTGCCATTTAGGCTATATAAATGTATTCGCATGTATCTGGGTGTGCTTCACAAAGCTAGCTTGTATATTTAATATATATTGTTTTATATACATTTTGGCTGATTTTTTCTTTTTTAGAAATGATTATTATTGAAATTCATTTTTCCCCTCTCACCGCGGGGCCCCGTGAAGGGTGGGGCCTGGGGCGGTTGCACCAGTTGCCCCCCCACAAAGATGGCCCTGACCATGTGGTTATGGATCATCACCCCCTCTGCAAGTAATACTGTATTGATGTACCAATAAATCCCCTGTGATTGTTCTCTTAGGGAAAGGCCATTGATAAACTGATCACAGGGCCCCCCGGGTGGCACAACGGTAAAGGCGTTCGGTCGGAGTGCAGGTTGCCCACTGCAGAGGGGGTTTGATTCCTCGGCTGCGCCAGCCCGGTTCTGGCTGGGAACCCCATTCGGAGGGCGGCAATTGGCTGTCCGCCCCAGGGGAGGGGGGAGGGAAGCCGGCATGAGCTCTGTGTGTACCTGAGTTACGGTCGACGGCTTGGCGGGGTTCCGATTCAGAGGAGGCGGTTCATTGCCTTTGTCACTGCCGGTCCCAGAGCTGTGGCAGTGGGCTTGTAATATGAGGGGGGGATAGTTGAAGTAGAAAGAGTGTACAACGGGGTACTAAACTGGGAGAAAAAAAAACCCAGAATAAACTAAATAAACTGATCACACAGTATATGTTTGATTATTCATCATTCTTGTTGCCAACGTGTTCTATTTACACTCATATGTTTGCTGATATATGTTTTATCTGTAGTTGCAAATAAAACATTAAACAAAAAGCAAAAGATGTGTACTGCATTTATTCATTCTGCTATAACAGATTTATATGAAATATTTTTACTATAGTAGCATCTGCATGTGGATTTTTTTCTATCGTATTCAATAAATCTTACTAATCTTTTATTAATATACGTTTTATTCATATTACTTATTAATAAATATAATATGTATTAATTAAGCATAACACATACCCCCTTTCAAGTGTTATGCTAAAACTGATGGACAATACATTTGCATTAAACCACCCTTTTTGGATTTATAAATATCAATAAAATAATAATATATTTATAATAAATATAACAACCGACCAAAGAAATGATTCAGCCCCTACCCCACCCATTCAAGGTAAGCGGGCAAAACAACCTCAGCAAAAACTATCAAAATACCAGTATTGTGCTAACCACCCGCATTTTGCAGTTATAAATTAGGCCCATATTTTTATTGATTTTTTTCCGTGTTTTTTATGTTGATATATTTTAGTTACTTGATCATTCTGTTTGAGGATTTTGAATTTCTGCTTTAAATTCCACGATTATATTTTTTGTTCTATGGTAACACATACCATAGTAATCTGTTTTATTCTTTAACGTTTGTGTTATCAGTCTGCAGTCATTCTTTGTGTCGTGTTCTGCAAAGCACACAATTTATAAATGTGATAGTGATAAATCAACCGATGTACTCATGATCTGATAACTGTATGATATATGTTTCAACTTTAATTAATGCAAAAAGTGGCTTGGAATTTTAAATTTAAGTCAATTCATGTTGGAAGAGAAAAAGGAGAGCGAAGGAGAGGAAGGACATTGGGCATAGCTGAATTAAACATGGGGACGTGCGATAAATACTAATACCTTAACACAGACAGGAATAGAGATGCATTAGAGGAGAATAAGAGATAGAGAAAGTAGGAGGTCGGCAAGATAAATGAGGAATGAATGGTAGGGCGAGGAAGAAAGGAGATAAGGAAGAGGTGAAAAGAGCAGGGTGGGACAAACACATGGAATGGAAACAGTAAGGGGTGTGAATCCTTGGTCTGACAGCGATACGATACACATCGTGATACAGGGTTGGCAACGCGAGACTACGGAGACGGTTCATTTAGAGTGCAAATTGATACTGTGACTTCTTTAGCCAAAAATGCAATCTGTGTGAAATAAATACCTGGAAATGGGCAATGATTCCTCCAAGCCTTTCTTGTGAGGTATAAAGGAATTATGGACTTAATGTACAAATAAACATTATGTACAAATAAGGTAAACATGCTGAATGGCAAATAAAAAATTTTTCACATTATAAATGAAATATGTTTATACAAATAGAAATCTCAGTGTTTTCAGTGATATTCATTTCAGTTTACTTCACAACTGTATATAAATTACAGTTGTAGAACCCAAGTGGTAAGGATGTTATCACAAATTAAAATGGGAAAATACATCAACAAGGAAACACGTTTTAATTATTTTATAGAAAAAAAATCTTTCAGTGCCTAGATCTGAAATAAATAGTTTTAATAATACATACAAAAATATATATCAAAATCAAATGACCACAATAATGACAAGAAATACTTGTAATATGGTCAAGTAAATTTAACTCACAGTTATGATAAGACATACAATACACATAATGGTCCAATCTTGAATAAAATAAAATAAATATTTATTAGGGAATATCTTCCCCGTGAGGTTCGATTCCGATACAATAAGGCCTTTCACCGTCTGATTTTATAAGGGAAAAGGCATGTCAGCCAGACGCTACACCAGTGGTGGGCCGTCAGGGCCTGCAAGGCCTTCTCTGCTGGCCTAAAAAATATCTGAATCACAGACTGATGTTAATTATATTTTGTCCATGAATACTTATTAAATAATTCCAAATGGTCTGTTCGCTTCCTTTCATAGCTGTTCCCCTGGTTGCGCTGCATCCAGACGTGTATTTTCATATTAAAGCATTTAACCAATCACATTTCAGCCATCATTTGTTGCCAGGGTCAAATAAATCTGCCTGGAGGCCTTCACAATCAGTTCTGCAGGCCCTGTAGCATAAAATAAGTGTTGATCAAACTGTTCAACCAATCAGATTTTGAGTTGGGGACAGGAAGGCCTTCTAGAAGGCCTAGGTAACGTCAGCGTATTCACACCCTTTGATTGGATAGTCAGAGAGTGTCTGACTATGATGTAATGTGATTGGTTAAATGCTTTAATATGAAAATACACGTCTTGATGCAGCGCAACCAGGGGAACAGCTATGAAAGGAAGCAAACAGACCATTTGGAATTATTTAATAAGTATTCATGGACAAATATAATTAACATCAGTCTGTGATTCAGACATTTGAGCGGACATTTTCAGCCCTAAAGCGAATTAAAACTTATGCCAGAAATACGACAGGGCAGGCTCGACTTTCAGCATTAGCTTCGATGGCGATAGAAAAGGACTTCTTGATGGAACTGAAACACACGGATAATCTGTACGACAGAGTAATTGAACTCTTTTTGAGGAAAGAAAGGAGGATGGATTTTGTGTACAAATAATAAGGATTTTTGGTGAGTAAAATGTTGCTATTTTCCTAAATAATATTGCAATTTTATGAGGTTATTATTATTGATGCTTTTTTATGTGTGTCGCAGCTGTAGCACCCCGGGTTTGTTTCTTCAGTAAAGGCATTTATTCTGGATACACGAGTTATCTATCTGCGATGCTTTGTTTATTTATCGGGTGTCTGTTCGGTTTGTTTTTGCACTTTGTTTATTTATCTTTCTTTCAGTCATGTTTCATGAGAGAGAATGACAGCGATAGAGACGAGAGAGAATGACAGCGATAGTTAGAAGCGTGAGATAATTAGTGATTAGTAGTGTTAGTAACTTAATCTAAATCCCTAATGTTAGTAGATTAGTTGGTTAGTACTATATACATATAACTAAAATATACAAAGTGTAATTAGAAAGTAAGAAGGAAGTAAAACGAGATTAGAAACGAAGACGGAAAAACCGAAACATAGAATTTCCCGAAGTGCATGACAGAACGAGAATGAAACATGACTGAAGAAAAATAAATAAACAAAGTGCAAAAACAAACCGGACACTCAAAACATAACAATAAGATGGCTTTTATAGCCATAAAATAGTTATTGTGGATTGATTCAGACGGAGCACTACTGAAGGCCTAGGTGTGAAATGCACGGCCCGCCACTGCGCTACACTACTATGGATCTACACTACTACACAATTTTTGTACAATTAAAATATGTGTGAATATCTAGAGCCTAATTGAGAAAATAAAACAGAACAACACACTATTCTATGGCTAAGTATGCTATGTTATGCACCATTGAAGAGGCTGGGAGGAAACAGAATGGGAGGACATAAGAATGTTCTCTCCAGACAGTGGGCTCACAGCGGGAGCCTGACTGGCACTGACCAGCAAACTGTTCATCAATTCAGTCTACAAAAAATCAATCAAATCTTTATCATCACCATTCCTTTTACTGTGCGTATGTTGTGTTATTAATAAATATGAGCATGCAGTTACTTTCTTAATCAATAACCTCTACGATTAAATGTACTCTGGCAAATGGGCATTCTTGAAATTAACCAAAAGAGGGAGAGCGAGGGGAGCTGGCACCGCCAGTCACAGAGCAGGCAGGAGAGGGGCAGCCATGTTGGGTGCCAGATTCATTAAAGGGAATTAGCTTGTTAAGCGGTTCATTAAGTCACAGAGGTGGGAGAGAGAAAGAGTGCTAATTGTGCAAGCTGAAAGTGCCAGGCAGAAAGAACAGAAAAAGAAGAGATGCAGAATTACTGGTAAGATAAGGAAGATAAAGGGTATCAGCTATTAAATAAGATAAATGCAACCACTGACCATGGCACCCCAATTTTCCAGCAGTACTATAATGTTCCACATCAAATATTCAACAATATGATCAGTGTTTTGGGGCCAGGTTGTACTATGACACTGAGAGCACAGACACACTCTGATCGTATACATACACCCTCTCGGAGCGTGCACCTTTACCTGTAAGCAAACACTCATGCACAAATACAGCACGATAAAAGTCTACACTTGCAAATAACCACAAAAAAAGCACAGATGCTTTTTGCACACACTGATTGCAGGGCACTTTCAGGAGTTTTGTCAGAGTGTTGTCATAGCAACGGAAAAGAGTAGCAATCAGCGAGGGGGAACAGGAGACTGGGAGAGGGGCGAGAGGTGTCATTATTGGCCAAGCTAACAACAAAGAGAAATTTCAGAGGCTGAAAAACAGAAAAGGCATCTGTATAAAGCAAGATGTTTGAGTACTTTATGAATGTTGTAAAAATGTGTAATGCATGTACAATGTTTAAGCATTATAAAAAATAACATCCACTATCCAATACAACTTTATACTGTATGTATGCATTGAGATAAAGCATAATTAAATAATCTGGATTTTCTTTTGCATGACAACACTTGCTGATAGAGATCATTATACAGTTTGGTGTTGTGTGCAATAGGCTACTCAATATATGCTCAGATAGTTATATCTTTCTTGGTACATAAACCCAACAGCACATAAACTGATAGAGATCATTATACAGTTTGGTGTTGTATGCTATATCTTTCAAATTAGGTATCTTTCTTAAAACCTAAACCAGTTTTCACCACACACACTTTTTAACAGCTACATTTCATTGTATGTCTATTTTTTTCTGATATGTCAACATAATGTATATTTATACATTTTAATGTGACATTCATTGCAATGTGACTTATAATCTCAAACAGTACTTGCAACCAACACTTCAAGGAACATTCAGTTAAAACAAATACTTATTAGCTGCTGTGAATACCGCGTCAGTGTTCTGCCTCTTTGACACTGATGAATGCGTCCACACTATCAGCACTTATCTACACTCAGTCCACCTACACACCATGACTCACATCTAAAGAGACACACCGTGTCTTTCAATGACGCTTACTATCTCTCTTTCTCTCTCTCTCTCTCACACTCACACACACACACACACACACACACACACACAGAGACTTTTGTGACCACTGAACTACAAGTTAGCATAAATAATGTTAACACAACACAAGCATATAACCTACACTAATGCTTCCCAAACTTTTCTGTGATCCACCCCATATTGCAATATAGCCTAACATATGTTCAGATATTGATATTTCTAATACAGTAGATGTCCAAAATACCTGAAAGTATACTAAAACTGTGGGTCCACCCTACTATGCGGGAACCAATGATTTCCAGCCACACACACACACAAACGTATGAAGCCACCAAACTACAAATGGACATTAAGAAAAATTTATATTACACAAGTATATTATCTACAAATGCACGTAAAGTATTTTGCCACTACACAGATATATCATTCACACCCACACACACAGTCAAGGACAAGGACAACATAAATGAATTATGTAGGGATACATTAAACTGAAAGTCCAAGAACTGCTGTAAATAAAGACGTCTCCCACCATTATAATACAATCACAACATACAAAATGCTTATCCTAGACATGCTGATGATGATACTTCAGCCTGGTCCGTTGTTCCGGGAAAACGCTACATGGGTGGCACCCAATGGACAGAATTCAGTATTGCAGTTAAAGCCACGTTGGTTCTAATAAACATAGCTGTCATAATATGAACAACAATCTAACATTATACATTATAACATATAATATATATTATATTATAACATTATACTATTCATATAAATATTAATATGCATATATAAATATTCATATAAATGATGATTGGTTTAATAAATATGTTTTTTATAAATGGTTTGTTGAGTAGGGTCAAATAAAAAAAACGTCAATCAGGAAAGGAAATTCTTATAAATATGCAGATTTTTTATGAGATTTTTCACATTATAAATTAAATATGTTCATACAAATATAAATCTCAGTGTTTTCAGTGATATTCATTTCAGTTTACTTCACAAACTGAAAATTCCTTCTTTACAATGGGGTGGGCAGGGACTCAGTGGGCTGAGTAGGTGTGCTGTGAGCAGTCCTTTCCCACACAATACTTAATAAATATAATCTATAATAAAGTTTACTTCATTGTTAAAGTAGCAAGTATGAAACAGGCAGTTAAAATGCTATGGCATAAACACATTTTCAGTGGTAGTCAGTTAAATTCACTCACATTTATAAACAGATTTTTCCCATTGCTGCACTGATGCATTTTTATCCCTATTGTGTGCAAAAATTATGGGAGATCTGAACAATTGAGACTACCAAAGTCTACAACTGAGTATCTTGATTGGAGGGCACAAAAGTGTTTTAATCGGGTTGACCGAAATGGCCATGGCATATGGTTTACGTCGTTTTCATGCTCATCAAATCATTCAGGGACCAGTCATGCCCTGTGAGATGGGGGCAACAGAGCCACCAGTATCCCTTATTTACTCAAGTATTTCATTTATTTTGGCAGCTACCAGTGCATTGAGACACTATACGCTCACTTGGGAAAGTGTAAATGGAATGCAGTGATCAAAGTCAAGCTGTAGTAGACTGAAAACAGAAAGACTGCAGATGGTAGCAAAAATAAAATGGCAGGGGGGTTAATAGTTATTTCCTTCTGTGAACCTCCTTTCCCTTATGGAGCCTAATACAAAAAAAAACACTTGTGTGACCTGCAAAGTGTCAAGCCAGTTAGGCCTGCAGGCAAGTGTATCAAAGGAATACATAAGCTCCAGCTGCAGCGTTCCTTGCAAGGAACAAGGGGTGTGGGCGTACAGAAGCACACCCTGGTGGCAAGACCTTACATACACAGGAGCTGACAGAAATTGGACAAAGATTATTTAAATAAACCAAAATCACACGCGTATGAAGTCTACATAAGGACATTTCTAAATAATCGAGAACAATTTTGAGAGTAATCCTCTGCCTGAATCATTATACTTTACCAGAGACTTTTACCAGGTGATCCATTCTGCTCCATCCGCTTGGTCTTGCATCAGCATTAATCTGCTAACCAACGGTCCAAAACTGTGCATGCCACAGATGTCTAGGGTTTGTTAAGGTAGCAACTTATGTCTGTAGATTTGACATTTTGTCTGTGTTTTAGTGCTGTTACTTAATAAACCAGCTCTTAATTTTAATTGAATTGTGAGTTGTATATTTTGACAAAGGTTGATCCACCAGATTGTTCTGCCCATCAACAAATTTGGTTATTTAATTGATAATTGGCATTAAATCAAACAAATATATTTTACATGTAGGATAAGTCATGGGTTTTAACATGCAATGCCACTTGTGTTCAGTATTCACCTCTAGTTTATTGAGCAAATTTTTAAAAATCCCAGCAATCACAGCGATGAGCACACTTACATGACATCATGACATAACATGAATAGACAGATTTTCTGTATCTGATCAAGTGGTAAATTCAAGAATTATGTCATTAGCACATGCTTAAATATAATATCGAATAAACGTCTTCATCTTGAACAATTTAAAATAATATTTGCTGTTTTTAAGCAGACTTTTATTATGGTCAATGCACTTTTATTCTTGCGCAACCTGCACATCAAGCACATACATGATTTGTCATTGATCATGTACTTATGTCTAGGTTTCTTTTTATACGTTTGGTTGATAAAATTATGTAGAATGTTCGATTTTAGGGCATAATAGCAGCTTAACATTGCTGTTCATGTGCAATATTGCTGTTATTTCATTAAGTTTATGTTGCCCCCAACTACATTTTTGCTCCCAAACTAGACATGCTGCAAGCACAATCTACTTAAACATTAGCACATCAAGAAACCTGTGCATACTGCACAGCATTAAAAACCAGTGTGTCACAGGCATTCCAGACTTAGGCTACACTTGTTTGCCAGCTGTCTGGAGATATTCACTGAGGGGGGTGGGTCACTTCTTTCTGCTGGCCCTGTACTCCTTGTTGCCCAACATATCCAGAAGCTGACAGACTACCATGGGCAGCAGTCGTAAACGTTAACTTTACACTCGACGTGTGGCAGGCAGGAGTGTTTTTCATGATTGCGTTTTCGTGTGTACAAAGTTGTCTGAGCTGTCTAAGAAACAAGGTGAAGTGAAGCTTTGTGGAGTGCATCAGCTAGTTAGCGTCCTTCTATTAGTGTCTCAGCAAGACAGAAAAGCAAGCACACCGCCACGAATGTTGAGTGTGTTCATCTTACAGGTGCTGAACTCGGTCTCTTAAAAAGCATGAGAGCTCCAGTGTGAACATAACGTAGTCATGTCCAGCGTATCTGGGTCAGGTCTGGCATGATGAGGAGTTGTGGCGAGGGCAGGCCTGGCAGGGAAATTGGAGTGGAGACATGGCAACCCAACTCCAGAGGGCTCCTTTAGGACTGCCTCCAATCACATCTCACACCCACAGATGCAAAATGTAGGTCACCTCCACCCTCCCCTCCACACCTGCATCAAATCCATGTGTACAAATAAATAGTACAGGAACTAAATCCCCAGTTGGGAGTGATTCTTTAGAAAGCAGTCAGAGTATGTCAGTTCATGTCAAGGTTTATAATATACACAAGGCCACAACCTTGTAAGATAATCGTTGTGTGCCTGGTTGGATAGCTGACAGTGTGTGCATGAAGAGAAGTCAGCATTATTGGAACAATTTTTAATGTTCAACAGAGCAAATAAACAAAAATGACTATGAATTCTCTGTATGTTCTCAGCTTCTCTCTGACCTGTTTCTCCACACGACCGTCCTGTTTTCCCAAGGGAAATGTCTGCATTTTCCATACTGTAAAATCTGAAATCAGTAACAGACTTCATAGGACTGTTATTCGCCAAGTCATTTTTAAGCAAGTGTTATTGTTTAATACAATAGATATTCTTTTGCTCATAAAATATTTTTTCCAAATCCGTACCCCTTCTTTTTGATTGTAGCCAGTGTTGTGCCAAGCATATGCTTTAAGAGCCTGAGACCTGTGAAATAAACCAAACCTTAATTCAACTGCTTCATGAATTGGTGAATGACATTTGGCAAAGTAATCAATGTGTTAATAATTGGCATTAATCAAGGTAGGAGTAGTTCCATTAGGAAGAGGATTTATCCAAATAAATTCCTTCAGTCCATTGCATGTTCTTACATCTCCCTCTCTCTCTCTTCCTCACTCTCTCCCAAAATCTAGTGCACACGCTTCCTAGCAGAGTGAGGTGGAGGTAAGATATTTTTCTCTCTCTCCGTCCCCTCCTCACTTCTTGGCAACGACGAGGACAGCAGATGGCACCAGACCTGCAGAAAACAGCAGAAGTTGAGAGAGCGGAGTGAGGTTGTGCATTGTTTGATTGCACACTGAGGTAACAAGGTAACGGGTGTACACTACCGGTGAAAAGTTTTAGAACACCCCCATTTTCCAGTTTTTACTGAAATGTTGTACCTTTGTACCATTTCAGGTTATTCACTGGACTTGAACTGCTTAAATTTCAGTAAAAACTGGAAAATGGGGGTGTTCTAAAACTTTTGACCGGTAGTGTATGTGCAACTTCGGTATAATTGCACAAAGCTTTAAAAAAGATGCAAACTATCATTATGATGCCAATATTCATGCATACATCAGGGCCCATCATACTACAGTATACAATTGTCATTTTGCTTTACAAGAACAAATTTACAACGTCTGAGATGTGCACACATTGTAGCCAGCAATCTGATTTAGATAAATGTTTGGCATCAACTCACTTTCTAGCTGGTGTGCAATCATTCTGTATTATGTCAGCGCTGTTCATGTAGCGCTGGCAAAAGACTTAAAAATAATTAACTACAATAAGCGACACAAATCTAATTTGGGTCCTGCTACAGTGTTACCAAGAACCATAACCGTATGGGGAATTTGAGTAATTTAACAGTCATTTTCCCAATGGTATTAATGTCAGTCTTGTTTCTTTTGAAGATAGCTAGATACCTTTATTAGTGGCAACCTAACTATAGTTAGTCTACCTAATTATTTTACACATTAATGTGCGTCTCTCACACACTAATGTGTGTCTTTCTCACCCACACCCACACAAACACACAAGTACAGCATTCTAACTAGCCAGATAGAGCTTAAAATATACACATCTAGCCACACACATGTACACCAGCTAGCTACAGTACCTTTAATACAGTAGAGCTACTGTTTTTCACTGAAGCTACAACAATGTCATGCTGTTGATCATTTCTCCCCCAACAGTTGAAATACAAAGTTCACACCTGTGTATGAGTACATGGCAAGGGGTTAGAAGTGAGTGTTCTTGCTCCAGATGTCATACCTAGTTCTCGCAGGGGTTTCTCCATATCCAGCTCAGTGTAGACGCGACGAGGGTAAGGGGAAAGCAGGGTGAAGTCCTGTCCCTCCGCCCCATTCATCTGCACGTACACCCGCACTGCAGCCAGGGGCTCCTGGGCCTTGAAGACCGCCGTCAGAGCCGAACCGTCCAGCAGGCGCACCTGGGAGGGGGATAAGGGCAGGGAGGTCAGATGCTTCCAAACGCTAGTCCTAGCTGGAAAGTGTCTGAAACACTAAGAGCAGGCACACACACACAACCTGTATTCGGCACTCATCGTAGTCCTTCTTAGCTGGCGGGGGTCCCTGGTTTTCAGGAGGAGTGGTGGGGACCGCTTCAGCGGGGGGCGAAGAAGGAATAACCCCCGAAGAGCCACCTCCAAACTGAGCAAACGGGAAAGAAGAAAAGAGTGCAGAGTTTTGATTAAATGGGACTGTTTTCTCAGAGAAAATACCTTCCAGCCACACAGTGTTGGCTTGGGACTGTTCAAGCTGCTGATTTCCATTTTTTGTGTGTGTGGATTTTAGGTTTTTCCTGCTTGCATACCATTTACAGCTGCCCATGTTGAAGACAACATGAAAATAGCTTTCGTCATGTTTCAATATAAAGCAATACTTGGAGCTACTTTCGGGGCAAAAGCCAGTCCCAATTTCCGTTCAAATAATGCTCAAAAACACAAAGTCGGGCGTGGTCTCCATGAGTAATAACTACTCAAAAATAGGGTGTCTTCACTGTCTAAACCATTAGAGGATCCACATCCTGGAACTACACATTTACAAGCAGGTGGCATTGTCTGTATGATATTGGCAACACTAGTTGCTAATACTGTATGACTAGCTACTAGACAATTGCGGGTGATAGGGAATTTGGGGAGTTCGCTTTTCGCTCAGTTTCAGAATGTCCTCAAATCCTTTCATTTTGCCCAAAGGCACTGTTCTTACACTTTTTTGTGGATTTGGGGAATAAAATCTATGTGCACAACTACTATACATGCTATGGCAAGAGTGTAACTAAAAACGTGGTTTTACAAAAAAGTGGCTCTTTAAGGGAAGGACCGTTCTTTATGGACGGCAATTGGGAACATCTCAGAAGTTCATAATGCACAGGCGACATGCACGAGGCTGTCTTCAGCAACATTCAGCACATCAGGAAGTGAGCCGAGACCCATCTCCCGCTAAGCTATGCTTCGAGCGCATGTGAACATAACAAAAAAAAACCTTACCACGTCAAGGTGTAGCATAACCCAGACTACTCTTAACATCCCTCAAGCGCATGGAAAAGTATGCTTGCCAAAATGTTGGTGTGGTGTAAAGAAAAAATAAATAAGGGGGGAAAAAAAAAGAAAAAAAAACATCAAAGAAAGGGATGCAACAAAGAGGACAAAAAGATGAGGAGTCAGGGTTGGTTAATGAGCAATGGAGATGTGAAAAAACAAAGAGACCATTTCTATGATTACACTTGGCATGCTTTTCCTCATAAAGTCATAAGAAGTGATGCAGCAATGCTGAGATGGCATTGCAAGGCCACATCCAAGCGGAAGATGAATAGAAGACAGTTGGAAAAAGAACAGCAAGTACCTTCTGTGCTCTCTCCTCTCTGTCCCTGGCAATTTTCTCTCGAACCCGTTGCCTGGACCACAGAGCAGAATGCTAGTCAGCAACATGGGAAGGTTTAAAGCACGGCCGCCGTAGCCAAGTTCAAGGTCCGTTCCCCAGAGCATTAGCACAGCAGCCACGGTCACATTCAGATAACAATGGAAGACCAGGAACCTCAGTTCTAACTTCACACCTTTCAGACCGTCAGTACGGTTGAAAGTATGGATATCATCCCTCGTGCTCCACACAGGTCGAGTAACAACATCAGCTATGTGCCTGCGTGGGCTGACGTGCCCTCCACGGTGGGTAAAAAAACCATACGTCAGATCATACTCCGTCGCTCCGTCACACCTCCGGACTCCGGAGCGAACTGCATTGCTATCCTCCACTACTAGACATTCCGAACCGCGTCCCGTGGTCTGTCCACGGTTCTCGCTTGGATTTCCTGCCACCGCATGTCGCCAGCTTGCCAGGTCGAATATAGCCGTGCTAGGTGTGTATTCAACTGTCTATTGCAGGGGTGGCCAACCAGTCAGAGACTAAGAGCCACATCACCGGGGGGGTGCTACACGCGAAATAGAACCGGACACCAGTTCATTTATTTCGCGGACTGGGGGTGGGGGGTGCAAAAAGGTTGGGGACCGCTGCCCTAACTGTGTTATTTTGGCCCTGAAATTTTGCGAGCGGTGCGCGTTTGACGAAAATACCGTGTTGAACTCAAGCGAAGCGAACACGCACATTAAAAAAAACAAAAACACAAACTTCGATATGAACGTAAGAGCCGCATGAAACCAGGCAAAGAGCCGCATGCGGCTCGGGAGCCGCGGGTTGGCCACCCCTGGTCTATTGCAACCGCTATGTGTTGCCAGGTTGCATTACTGGGCCTTAGCCGTGCTGTGTGCGAACTGAAACCATCTCTACCGATGTAAATACGGGCTATTAGCCTAGCACCGTGGCTGGTACTGTGTTGCCGGTACTGTACTTTACCAGACGGTGTCCGTGCTCCGGCCTGTAGCCATGCTGTGAGCATGTTCGCATCAAGGCCCACCTATTGAAAACGTTTCATCCCTGTAAATGCAGGCCTTTTAGCATAGCAACCTAGCTGCCACTGTGTGCCGCCAGCTTGCTTTACCGGACTGTGGCCGCATTAGTGGGCAGGGCTCACTATCGAGCCGGTATAGGAATGCGAGCTGAGAATGCAGGCTAGGCTTCGATACTCTTGCCCACACATGGCGGGAGGGCCTGCAGTGTCACCAACACCTCTGATCACTGCGACACTGCGCAGGACTGCATGGTCTCGCCACTCACAGTGTCCTGGAGGGAGGGCTGTGGCAGCTCCCACACAGACTGGATACGGCATCCTAGCCCGGACCAGCTACAGATGTGGCTGTGGCCCCTGAGGGGCCCGACCCCTTACTGAATGGTTGTGAACCAACAATTATTGAAACTTTGCGTAACGCTAGAGCTCCAGCAACTAGGGCGTCCTATGACTGTCGTTGAAAGTTGTTCACCGAATGCTGCTTGGCCAGAGCAGAGGGCCCAATCTACTGCTCCATGCCTGTCATATTGAGCTTTCTGGATTTAGGATGCTCTGCCTCTACACTGAAGGTCTGTGCCTTGGCCATATCATCTCAACATGTGCGACTCGGTGGCCAGACTGTTGGGGTCCACTGTCTTATTGGCCAGTTCTTGTGAGGTGCGCAATGACTGCTCCTGCCACTGGTATTGGAGGCTCTAACTAAGCTGCCTTTCGAACCTCTGACGGACCTGGACCTGAAGTGGCCATCTCCACGCACTGTCAATCAGCACTGTGTGCCCACAATGACAGGCAGATGACCAGGAAGTGACCTTATGGCCAAACTCCGGAAGAGGAACGGGTTAATCTTGTGTCCGGTGCGCACACTCAAGCACTACACGCACGCTTTGGAGTCCTACAGACAATCCCATCAGTTGTTTGTGTTTTGGTGGATGGGCCATGGCCGAGGCTCTCGCATTCGATTGTGCAGGCCATCATCCAGGCTTACAGGGGTGTGGGACAGCCTGTTGCAAAGGGCGTGGCCTGTCCCCAGAGGCATCACCACGTCCTGAGCTGTGCTCAAAGGCATTCCCCTTACCAAGATCTGCGTGGCCACTACCTGGTTGACGCCCTACACGTTAGCGGAGTTAAAACACGTTTACAGAGTTTACGTCGCTTCCTGCCAAACAATGGGGTGTGTTTGTCCTCCCGGTGGTGTCGACTCTCTGATCTGGAGGTTTGTGATGACATTCGTCATGACCTTGTTGGTATGAGTCATCCATACTTTCAACCGTACTGACGGTCAGAAAGGTATGAAGTAGAACAGAAGTTACATATGCAACTGTGGTTCTACGAATACCTGGAAGACCTTCAGTACTTTCCCGTCACTCAATCTTTCGGTGAGAAGATTTGACAGAACGGCATGATCTGACGTACGGTTTTCTGACAACCATGGGTGCACATCAGCCCACGCTGTCACGTAACTGATGTGACTTTGTTGTTAGAATTTCTCTACCTGCGTGGAACGCGAGGGACGATATTCATACTTTCAACCGTACTGACAGTCTTCCAGGTATTTGTAGAACCAGTTGCATAACTGGTTCTACAAATTTTTCTGGTTCTACAAAGTTGCGTAACTTCTGGTCATGGCTGACCAGTTTTAGAACACAATTGTGAACCACATTCAATGTAAGTGCACATTTGCTAAGGGTTCAAGTGTTAAACATGTTCATAATATGCTAATGACAACAGAGCTTAAGTGTGCCCAGGGCCCGGTTGTTCAAAACTTTTGATCTTGACTGCAAAAGTCTTGATTCTGTAATCCCCTATTTTGCAATCCAGGATATTGGATCATCAATCATTTTTTCATCTGGTTTTTCAAAAGACATGATTGGATTATTCTGATCCAAAAATAATGAAGATTACAAAATCTGGATCTGCAATGATTGCAAATATTTTTTTACAATAAAAAAAACAAAACGTAACTACAATTAATTTCCTTCCACACTTCATTCAGGATTAGTAAAAAAGGCAATTCAGTAACACTTACTGCAGTCTATTTATCACAGTATCCAAGCAAAGAGAAAACAAAGACTTATCAAAACAAAACTCTCAGAGATGGCAAAATTAGATTTCATCAAAATTTACATTTTGTGATCTTTTCTTTTTGCAGTACTAGGATTGATAATCTTCATTAAAATGAAAAATATATTTTCCTTAGTATCCACACATTAATTACATTAAAATGTGTCTTATCTTCCCAAACCCACCCTCCAATTGGGATCAGGATTATCCCAATATTTTGGATCAAAACATCTGTACCTTTAAATTCTGAAAAACATGACAGCCACATTTAATTGTGATCAAAGGTCGGATCGGATTACTAAAACAAAACCCTGATCCAATTTTGAAATGTAATCCAATTAAAATGCCGAAATTCGATCAGAAAATGTTTAAAAAACCGGGCTCAGATCTAAAGAGTTTACAAAATCATGTCTATACATGCATGACCTTTCATGTTAGAAATGATATGTGTTTTCAGTGCAGTTTGTCCCATTTTAAATAAAATTATTGCTATAAGCATAAGCAAACAGAAACATGCATACATTTGATGGTCAATTTAGTATACCACTAATCCAGGTTACGGTTGTCAGTCACATTTCAGCTCAAGAATGAGCAGACTGTGAGGAATCCCACAGACCAAATATTTAATAGGAACAAACTAACCAAAACAAAAAATAAAGAGAAAATTCAAAGTTATTTCTGTTCTTTGATCACATCATCACAATCCAAAACAGGCCAAACACAATGTTGCGTGTATGTCAATATGAATTGAGTGGGTTGAGTTGAGTTGCTTTTATTGTCATTCCGCCACATACAAGTACGTAGAAGAACGAGATTGCGCTTCGATTCACAACAGTGCAACATTAAGACAACAATTACACAACAGTTAAGACAGTGCAACATTTACAACACAACATTTAGGTCACATTGACTGGACAATGATAGATTATAGACATGACCAATACAGGTGTCACCACTCCAGCTTGTCAGTCTCTGCATTATGGTTGCGTTAAGTTGGTATCGTTTTGGATCTGATGTTGGTACACTGACACACTCGTGTTTTGGGACAGCATATAGCATATGGTTTCAATAGTTAGATAACTGTACTCTGCAAGCAAAAAAGGATATGTAGGGTTTGAAAACTCTGTATAGGATCAGTAAATAAAAATGTATGAATCTGAGATAAAGACCTATGTGTACGGCCATTTTGGGTGTTTCAACTGCGGGCGAGACTCACTTGGCCATCCTGTCCTCCATCTTTTCCTTCATGCGCTGTTCAGACAGCTTCTTCATTTCGTCCTCCTGCAGCTTCTGCTTGACCTGCAGCAACTCCTGGCCCTGCTTCCGCCTCTGCTTCTCCCTCTCCACCTCCTCCTGACGCTCCCTCTCTCTCCGCTCCTCCTGCTTCACCTTCATCAGTTCCTCCAGCCTGGGGGAGACACAGCAATCCTTGATTTCCTTCCTCCCCACGTTGGGAGGTTTTATAGGAGACTTTTGTCTTCCCTCCACCTATTTTGTCTTCCTCCATCTGTTACGCCTGGTCCATTTCAATAAAATCTGATTTAAAAAGGGTTCTTGTATTGTTACATTTTTTTTAAAGGTACGGTAAGGTTTGATTTCACGTTCACCTTTGGTTCATTCATCGATTTTTAGCTGTACGACCGGGATGACCTGCTTGACTGTTCTAGAAGTACGTTTTCAGCACTACTACGCTAGTTCTAATGCCAGTTAAGAATGAAATGTTTTTTCATAAAGAGTGCAGGATGAACTCCAGAAGCTACATATTTCCATTAAACAATTTGTTTGTTGTTAATCAAGTCTCTGTTTTGTTATTTAAAAAATACATACTCAAATTGACATAGGAGCTTTCGGGCTACCACATTTCAAAATAAACATTGGGCCCTGACTTGGCAGATTTCACGACAAAGTTCATTGATGAAAGCATGCCCATAAACTTATTTTTAAAAGGATAACTTCTGTTTCTTTTCCTTTTCTAGCTATATTACTGTCTTCCAAAGTATAAGGCAATTAATGCATTTCATTCCATCTACCTTTTGATGTCACTTACGCTCATTTTATCACTGACCGTTTAATCTGCTCCTGTTTCTCCTCCTCTGTCATTGGTCTCTTCCCCTCCCCTTGCTGTGTCATCTGTGTTTCTTCTCCTGGTACTGGTAAGGGAGGGAAATAACAAGAGAAAGGTCTGTTAAAAGGACAAAGTGAAACTAACAAATGAATTAATGACAAAAGCTTGAAGACAGTTCTCCTCTGTGACTACTACTCAACAGTTCTTACTTGACTTCTTACCTAAAGTACCAGAAACAAAGCCAGACTGAAGCAAGTCCATATATGCTGAAAATTAACCCCTTTCACCCTTACCTATGGCAGGGTCTGGGGATAGCTGGGGTGGTTCCTGTTGGCTCTCATTTGATCCCAGAACATTCCCTTCTGGTGGCACATAGGGCTCATCAATATCGGGGTCATTCTCATGTTCCATCAGCCTACAGACAGGGAGAGGGCAGGAGATATGGGAGAGAAGGGAAAAGTGTGGATAAACCCCCCCGCAAAAAAACATGTGGTTTCATGACTTAATAAATTGAACTGCCATACTCAGACTGAGTTTAATAGACAGACTGAATGGCCTTACCAGTCCATGGCTCTCTCAATACCCTGGTTCCCAGTGTGTGCCAGAGCCTTCTCCCTATCAGATTCCAAATCGTCATCAGTACATACAAAAACAAAGAGTAACACATTTTATATGCCATTTAGCAGATGCTTACATCCAAAGCAACTTACAGTAATGAATGCATACATAATTGACAGATACATTTAGCCCAAGTCATATCAGAAAGAGTTTGGAACACAATACACACAACCAAGGACTGAGATAGCAACACTTACGCTCTGTTTTTGTTAAAGCCCATTTCCAGTAGGCTGTCTAGAGTCGTGCACTCCGCCATCTCACTGGCAGAACAGAAGAAGAGATCATGCTGGCAAGTTAGCAGCAGAGTTGTGACCAAGTCACTGTTATGCAAGTCATAAGTCATGAAGGGTAAGTCTCAAGTAAAGTCCCGAGTCACCATGTTCAGGTCAAGACACAAATTTCAGGTGTCAAGTCCTCAAGTCACATTCAAAACAAGTCTCTCAAGTCATCCAGCTCAAACCCAAGTCATAGACATGCAAGTCCAAGTCAAGTCTCAAGTACTTTTATTTTTTGCAAGTCAAGTCTGAAGTCATCAAAATTGTGACTCGAATCGCACTCGAGTCCAAGTCATGTGACTGGAGTCCACAACTCAGGCTAAATATTACAGTGCAAATAAACTGTACATGTTTGCAATACGGTTAAGGAGTGGCTAATAACCAAACATTAAACATAACCAAGTTAACTACCAGCTTCACTTAGCTAGCTAGCTCATATCCACTTATATAGAAAAGTCCAAACTCCTGTCCTTTTGTATGATGGTTTTCGTTCCAACAAAAAGTACAACCTCTGAATTGTAAAAAACCTGTTAATCGTTATTAATTTGACACTTTTAATGTCTGTCAAAGGAAGATTGATTCTCTCTAGGCTATATCATGTCAAAACAGTTATACATGCCATGAAGAATAATTTACCCATATTCACATCCCAAGACTTTTAATCAGTGAGATCAACCAAGTTCATTTTCTGTAAAGTGTTATATGACGAATGATTCCTTTAGAAAGGCATTTCATTTAATTGATTCAATTACACACTGACGGGTGAGATAAATGCAGTCGTAATTGCTTAAAACGTGGACACATGGTCACTGAAACGAAACAATTTGTGAACGACGTATGAAATCAGAGTTCAATGACAGAGCAAATTGCAACGTGCTAAACTTGTATTGTCTTAAAATAACTAAGGAAAAAAGGATGGTAGAACCTAAACATGTTTTTAACAACTATAATTGATCAAAATATTTCATTTAACAGCAAAAGCAGCATCCACAGTCGAGTGTAGGGTCGAGTTTGGGACACACGGATGTTGGGGTTAGCTAGCTAGCAAGCTTGCTTGGATACTTCGCTTAATACTGACTTACACAAGTGCTACACATTTCTCTATAGCTATAGCTAGTAAAACACGACTGCTAATTTATGTGAATTCATGAAATTTAGATTTAGCAAATAAAGTTTATTAGCAAACTATCTAACCTTAACAGGATACACGACATGGCAACAGTTAGCTGAAAGCTAGCTACCAAGCAAGCGAATCATGATCAATTTCGGATTATATTTACTATAATTGCAAGCAAGTTGGCTCTAGACATCGCGCCAGTTTCTGTTGTTAGCTAGCTACGCAGATTCATAAACCAACTTCGCTCACGCAGTTATCTAATGTTGCCTAACGTTAGCGGACTAGGTATCTTAAGTTGGCTAGCTAGCTAACAGTTAGCTTGCTAGCTACTTTGCCTTTTTGGTGTGGGTACGTTAATTACCAATAAGGTAGAATTGCTAACTTTGTACAATTACTAGTGAATGAAATACGCACTTAATTAAGTACAAATTTGTACGGATGAAAAGATCGTTAGCTAGCTAGGCATCAGTGAAACTGCATTTGCTTACTCACATTCTGAATCAAGCAACACCACCGTTTTCCTGCCTGCAAGCACACCGACTACGGGTGCCCAACGAGGGAAAAAAAAAGAAAAAAACCCATAGAGAAATGCCTTCTGTCACTGTTACGCAGGCTGCGTGGATTCATCGATCGATATCGGTGGTTCTCAAACTGTGTAATGCTCATTTCATTCCAATTGCAACCTTTGAATTTTAACTAGCTGCTAATTGTTCTTAGACACTTTGAATTAAGATTAAAGCATGATTTACCCTGTTAAGGCCATATGTCAGAAATAGCTATGCATGCCATGAACAACAAATCCCTCATATTCACATCCCAGGACTTTTAATCAGTCAGATGAGCTAATGCTCTCAATTTCTGTAATGTGCTATATGATACATGATTCCTTTAGAAAGAGGTAACCTTTTTTAAGTGATTAAATTACAGCCTGGCAGGTGAAATCAGTGGGGGCCTTATTGTTGAAAGTCTGGACACCTGGTCACTGAAACGAAACCGTTTGTGGAAAATAAAGAGTTACAAATTACAATAAGCCAAACCTGCATTGTGTCAAAATAAGTTTAAAGAATAGAATGATGGTAGAACTTACACACATTTTCAACAACTTTAATTGGTTAATATTAGGACTGAGTGAATAAAATAAGCCATCCATATGAAATAAAAATCAGTGCATGTAGGGCCTTGGTGTGGTGGTATAACACATTCAAGAAAGGCATTCATCCGGGATGCAGGTTGGCCACTGTAGCTGCGGTTCAAAACCCGGCTGCGCCAGCCTGGCTCCAGCCGAGAGTCCCGTCGGGGCAGAGAAAGGGGGGAGGGAGAGCCAGCACTAGCTCGCCAAGAAGTGCGAAAGGTATCCCTGTAAGGGGAAAAACTGTCTTGACTCCGAGGACGAGCGACGGGCTCACAGTGGAGGGTAAATTGAAAGAAAGATAAGACGGTGTAATTGGCTACAAAATTTGGAGAAAACGGGGGGAAAAAATCTGAATTATTATTTTTTAAATCAGTCATGTGCATGTGCCTAGTAGTAATAAATAATAAATCTGCCCATTCTGATGTGGGTAACTACTATTAAATTATTTCTCAAGAATCTCTTTCCGAAATGTAAAACTTTTGTTGTATGCTGTAACTAATGATGGTGAGGGAAAAACATAGGTCTTAAAACACCCACGGCAGCAAATTGTACCCAGCTCAGAGCCGGTTGTGCTCTATGCTGCTACAGTGTAATCCAGTGTAAAAGGTAGTTACCCTACTTTGGGCTACTCCTTTTCAATATTATGTGGATGATTTATATTGATTGTTGTGTATTTACTGTATCTGAGGGTAGACCAATATTTATTTCAAAATTAAAGGCCAAGGTGTTTGATGCTTAGAAATTATTTGCCAGCTTAGGGTCACAGGTTCCAATAGAAATAGCTTCCTGCTTATATTGAAGTTCATCAAAATGTTTCCAAGTTCCAAGAAGGAAACAGTTTTATGCAAATTCAGTATTATTCTTTTATTTTAAATTTGTAAAGAGGCTCTGCTTATTATGATTTAATTAATTTAATGTTGTAGAGGGACCTCCTGTGGTTGAGAGTGGCAACATTTCAGGATGCTAATACTGTAATATTGCTAAAAACCAGTGAGAACATTTAGTCAATAACCTTAATTAGGCTGGAATGAAAACCAGCATACATGGGAAGGCCGGCCCCAAGACCAAGTTAAGGAACTGATGTAGTGCACATCAAAAGGCCTTTGCAATCAAACTCTGTACTGAATTGTAGATTTTGTATTGTTTCTAAATGATATAAACTTTTGATCAAACCCACCAAGCTGAAGAATATAGAATACCTGCAGTGTTCTTATCTGAGCAGCATGAAATTATTTTCTCATCTGACACTCTTCTGGTGCATCTCAGAACCATTGTTACTGACCCTAGTGAATCACTGACTCCGGCACGGAAGTGGTGGAGTGCCTGTTGTGTACACCATCTCCCCCAAGAATACTCAAATTTAAAGATGGACTACTGTGGCGAGTAACCCTAAGGATGTTCAAACTTATCAAGGCTACACTATCTATCGCAGCTTCCTCCTGCAGCAGAGCCCAACACAATCCATGAGCCCACTCTGGACATTGCTGCCTCCTCTCCTTGGTCGGAGCTGAGGGGCAGGGTATGTGACACTGGGAGGGGTGGAGGGAGTAGTGGAGTGGGTTGCGACTCCCTCTTAGCTGCTGTCAGGTGTTCCTGTTCCCGTCTACAGCTTGGAGAGTACTACAGGACCTTGGACAGCAGTGGCCTCACCTACAGATTACACATTAGCTTACTGCTGTGTGGGTTCCGATATGGTGAATATCATTCATGTTGGTTAGGTGTTACTGGTAGTGACTAATTGATTTATGGAAGCTGATCCTTCATTTGTACGTTACCATTACAGATGAACACATTCTAATCGTTCAGGTCACTGCATAGCAGAGCCACTGTAATGAAGCTGCCCTAGGGCAATTTGAGCAAGTGTTCAGAATCAAAATTTAGTAGCCAACTATACCTTTTTTGTCATCTCAATTATCCCCTTCCTCATATTGAGTTTGCTGCCATAGTCCTGAAACCGGCAGTGATATGCGGCGGAGCACGGTCTCCTCCGAGCCGGAACCTGCCAAGCCGTCACTGTAACTCCGGTATGCACACAGGGCCACTCCTATATGCAGCGATCGTGTATCATCTTCCCTCCCCCCTCCCTGGGGCGGACAGCCAATTGCCACCCCCTAGTGGCACTCCCGGCCAGAGCCAAAACTGGCGTGACCTGGTGGAATCGAACTCCGGTCGCAGTGGGCAGCGTTGGACGTTCCACCCGGGGGGTCCCAAGATACTCATTTTACAGTAAGAAATTAACGCATAATCAAATTATAAATTCACTTAAAATATCAAAGAACAAACACCATTAAAGGACAACAAGTTTATGTATAAACCATATTTATTGTCAGTCAAACATGTATTCACTGTATCCATGATCACAACTGACTTTTCAAGTAGAAAATCATACACGGATGACTAACATTTTTAAGGTACAGAAAGATGAAAATTTCAGTTTTGGAACTGAAACAGCGATTATATAACCACAGATGCACCCAGTTCAAAAATGAACAGAAAAACATGTTGAATTACTATAAGAACTACGGCTGAAACTATTGCCTTTCTGCTCCCACCTTTTTACAACACCGGATACACCCTGTTCCAAAATGAACAGAAAGGTGTGTTGAATTACTGTACTATGGGTGAAGCTACTGCCTTTCTGCTTCCTCCAAGACAAAAGATGGAAGGAAAATAAGCAGAACACACAAGTGCCTTAGAATGTAAGACACAGTGGATCTATACACCAAACTGCTTATTCAGTCGTACAAATAGAATGTCTTCTAGGGTATTATCATTCATTCTTGCCCTCAGAGAAAGCATGTACTTGAGCCCTGAGAATGCTCGCTCTACGCTAACTTGTGTCACCGGAAAGGGAATCACGCTTACAGCAAGCTTGTACAAGTCTGCGTTGATCTGGGAAGTGCTTAACCAGTACCTGAATATATTCTCCTCCCTCTTCAGCCTGGCTTCGCTGGAATACGCGTTTAACATTGACATCATCATTATTTTGCATTTCATGCCCTCATCGCCATTTTCTCTCTCCCTTGCTCTAAGCATCTCCTCTATTTCATCATCAGCGTCACCTGTGCTGGATTCTACATACACCTCTGTAAGAGGAAACTGCTGCTTGTTTTGTGAGAGGGCCTGGATCATCCCCCAAGCATTACAGAGGCGGCTCTTTGCCTGCTCTGTCTGGGCTTCTGTTAGGAGCACTTTGTACCGTGGATCAAGGAACACAGCTGCCAAGAACGGCTCGTTCTCAAACAGCATGTGTTGGCGGCGGTTTAAGCATTCCACCAACAGTGTCGCAAACGGGCCGCCTATTTTGTCCGTCTCAATTTTACATTTGAGCCATGCCCCAAAGAAGTCACCTGCCGTCAGCTGCTCAGACTGGAGGAGCCTTGCGGTCACTTTTGCAGGTTTAAGAGTGCAAACCAGCAGACCCATCTCCTCCCATTCTAATCCTTTCAAGTGCAATTCCTGAATGGTGGGAGCCATGTCCTGACAGAAGGTCTTCAGGTCACAGAGCCGCTCAAGCATATCATAGGTGGAAAGCCAACCAGAAAGGCGGTCCACAACCACCTTCCTCTGACCCAGCCTACTCAGGAAGGCGGAGACATTTGGTGTTTGCAATTTTTCGCTCACGCGCCTTGCCTTTGTAACAAGGCTGGAGGCGTTTCTGTCCTGTAGAGCATCATCCACCGCTAAGTGGAACACATGAGCAGAGCACCTCACACCTCTCAGGATCGGACCCCCGCTGACGACACTATGAATTTCCCCGGTCACATTCCCGGACGTCTCATAGATGTCTAAGGTGAGCAGACCATCTCCCTTCCCCCATGCCAGCGGGCCCTTCACTTCTGTAGTACGTTCGTCTTCGTGGCGTTGTTCTCCCTCCTCCAATGAATCATCTCCGTCATACTCAGCCTCCCCGTTCTGAAACTCGGACAACAGTGACACTGCTTCTGGCATAGTAATTCCATCATCAGTTGTGATTGAGTACAACTGCCTTAAATCAATTCCATAAGTCTTTAAAACTTCACGCACGACTGAAGATATGTAACTGCCCGTGTGGGGTTCGTGCAACTCCCTAACTGCCAGTGTTCGGAGTATGATGCGCTCTCCCTCTGTATACTGGATGTTGATACCGAGGACAGACCTGTTTCTGTATGTGACAGCATCTACTTTCAGCATTAAAAGTTTGCCCTTGAGCCCGTTTCTGAGATTTTCTCGTTCCCTTTCCGCAACTTCGGAAACCATGTCACGGACAATTTCACTGTCAATTCTGACAGATTTGCCCATTATATCAAGCACAGGATCAAGAATCTTTCTAAAGCCTGTATCGTCCATCAAGGAGAACGGTCTACCATTGACAGTAACAAGCTCAACACAGGCATCCCGTAGGGAATCAGGTGTGATGTGGAATTGTTCAGCTCTGGGCTTCTTGACCACTACAGTGTCTTGTAAACAATGTACTGTCCTTTTGCTATCCACTGCTGAAAAGAGTCTCTTTGATGCTGAAGAGGATGGCGCTGAGGGGTCTTCCACGTGTGTGGATGCAAGCAGCCTTGCAAAAGCAGATGGGTGCATCCTCTGGACATGCCGTTGTAAATTACCGCCATGGTTTCCTGCGATCTCAGCAGTGCACCCCTCGATTTGGCAGCGAGACTTGTTTGCGATGGGGTCATAGGAAAAATACAGTCGTACTGGGTTCTCCTGGTGACGCCCCATACTACACAAAAGAAAGATTAACAGAGATATTAGCGACTTCATATTTCAATGAATGATGTGTGAGCATAACCAGGAATAGCAGCACCATCTGGAATTCCATGAAGTATTTCCTATAGAAATACATGCAAAATTAGCAGCTCTTTAAAACCCTGTAGTCATGTTTATAAGAATATAAGAATACTAGTCATTTACCTAGTGTACAGGATATCCAATACTGCATCAAACCTGGACTTGAATACCCCAGATTCCTTTACTATATGACCTGGCAAGCAGTCCCACACATTGACAACACTGTGTAAAACAATACTCCCTGATATTAGTTCACAATTTAGCTTTAACTAATTTCCACCTGTGCCGTTTTGTTCTGCTAACTGAACTCAATCTGAAAATTCTTTGGTAGTTCAATTTGTTAATCCCTTTTATGAATTTTAAATCCTCAATCAAAGCCCCCCTTAGTCCCCTTTTACTAAGCTTGAATAGATTAAGGGCCATATTTAATAAGATAGTCTCAGTGCAAAGATGGTCACAATTGTGTTGCGGCTATTTCACGGCCGCAAATAGCGACACATTAACAACTAATTTACTAAGACTAGTTCTAATTACGCAATCAAAGACATTAAACGCCCTCATTCGCAATTTGCGATAGGATACAACATGGCACGCTCACACTTTCAGATCACACCAAGATAACGGATACGCAGCAACCAGGCAGAAGTAGCTAGGGAACAACGGAAAAAAAGAAAACGCATCAGGAAATTTAGGTATTGGTCAATGAGGTCAAAGAGTCACGACGCCGTATTACAGCATAGGAAAACAACACCAATGGAGAAGAAAACGTTTTTGAGTGACATCACAAAATAAATTAATTCATAAGGCATACCAAACGAGCAGTAGATGATGTAAAGAAAACAAACCGGTGATGTAAGGAAAACATGACAAGACGTTAGACGGTGTCCAAAAGAAAAACCTTCCGACAACTTAATGCGGGAAAAAGGCACCAGCGGTGGTCCAACCAAGGAAATAATATTAGAACAAAGAATATAAACGGATAAACTTGTGATGGGGGAAGGTCACAGAGCATCAGAAAGTAAAACTGTATTCACGATTCATACGTTTGATAGAATATTAAATACTGACTTAGATGTCTGTAGATACAGGTATTTTGGAAACTATAGCTGTCATGATTCTAAAGGGGTAAATACTTCTTATACCCACTGTACTAGCATGACAGAGCTGTCAATTAAATCATTTCTATTTAATTGTATTTTCTTAAACATTTCAGAGTATAGCAATGAAAAAAACCTATAGGTTAGAGTTTTAGCAATTTCAAGGCTAACAAGGCTTCCATCATTATGCTAACGAGTTCCAAGCTCTCGTCTTAATATCCTCTCTGGTAAATCTCTCAACATTATAAGGAGTTACTACCCCCCATCCCCTTTCGCAATTTAGTCAGAATATAAATCAACCAAGCTAAAGACCAAGGTCTATCTACAACTAAAGACCCTAACTTCAGTACACATTTCCTGATCAGAAAGCTTTTCCATGGATCAATCGCACTCTATTGGTGTTTTGCGTAAAATATCACTTTGATCTATTGATTATGTCTACTTAAATTAGTACACTATGCTTAGACCTGTCCAAGCTCTGAAATGTTAACCCTACATTATGCCTTCTAAACACTGAGTGATCTCTTGCAAAAGCTGCACAAATTTGTAACATTCATATTTGTAATATTTGTAACAAGATAGCACTGTAAAAAGTCCAGTTTGTTATATCTGTAGCCGTAGTACCCCATACTGGTCCACCTAGCCTCAATAATTAAACCATTATGAGTGGAAATTAATTCCTTCCTGTCCGCAATTTCATCGCAGAAATTCCGTTATTAGGGCCGTTGATAAGAAAATGCCAACTCGACTTTCCCAGATAAATATATTTTAAAAAACCGTTTAGGATTACTTTTAGCATCTTGGGCTATTTTAATTTCAAAGAGAATTTTAGATGCTCTTATTTATTTTTTAGCCTTAGCCGGCATAGTGTAATTATCTACCTTATTTCTGTCTGAATTACCTTTAAAAAATATATATATATCGCTACTTTATACAGTTTCTTCTTTTGTCTCAAAATCTCCCGGTAAAATTAATTAATCCACGCACTGTGGAGTCTGCATTTTGGCATGAATTTACACTGCGCATCAAGAATAACCCCTTTACATTTACTCCACTTTTCATTCATAGTTGTATAATTTATAAATTGTATCGAATCCATATTAATTTTAAATTCTATTTCAGTGTATTAAAGTCAGTTCGTCCTAACTTTAAAAATTATATAGTTAGAGGAGGCGGTCTTTACTTGCCAATAAATGATTAAGTAACTGCACTTTGGCTGCACTACCTCTGAGCTGCAAATTCAAACAGATCCAAAACTCCACCAAAATAGTCCTTTACAACCTCTAAAACTGTCCTGACACTACTTTCAAATTACTCTCAGATAGTGCAACTTGGGTATTTAGAAGGTATATGTATTTTAGCTAACAAATAGATGTTTGGGCTGCTCGTAAATGTCATACGTTGGTTACACGTATTGAAGTTACCCACTGGAGGATTGAAAATGTGAGTAGGCTGGCTTAAAATACAATAATAGTTTTCACAAGTTATCGAGTTGAGGAATGGAATCGGAATACAACCGGCTGTAACTCTATTAAGCCGGAGACTCCCGCATATAAACTCCGTGAAGCGAGCAACAATAGACTTTCTGTCAACACCCTGTATGATCAATGGTAACATCAAGGCATTTATGGAAAAGTAGTTAGCAGTATTATTGCTGTTATAAATACGATAAGAAGTAACTAATACGTAGTCAATAAACACAGAAGCTAACACTGCCATACTATGTAGCCATCTATGTAGGAAGTACGCTAGCTAGCTAGCTAACTTTAGCCATATAAATCGAAGTTCGCTAATTTAAAAAAAGAACAAATGTTGCCCAACTTGATTCAATTTTCAGTCATAAATTTGATTACATCCTTAGTTTTGCTGCAATTAAACCTCATCTGTTTGTCGGGACATAACTTTGTCAGGTCGTGCATGGTGATTTGTGAGACAACACAGTTCGGTAACGCTAGCGTATGGTGACCAGCTATCAAGCTACCTTCTTTTTGTCAACATTACTGCAGCAATGTTATAAAATGTTTGCCGGTAGCTAGGAAGCTAACTAAATGTCGATCTAGGCCACTGTTGCTGTCGCCCTACGTTTTGCGGTAATATTGGAAGCCACATAGGCATTTACTCACCTATACACTTTATGTTTTAGGAGGATGATTGAAAAGGGAAATAATTTTTAGCTCGCTCCAGTATAGTCATTGTGCGCTTGCGTACAGGTTACGGAAATCATGTCGCAATCGCCACGCCTCTCTGGCTCAGGGCTATTACCAGAGATACAATATACTGTATAATGTCAATGTAAATTATATAACAGTAAATGGGGGATACAAAATATATTGAAAGTATGTGCTTCCACACAGGTGTGGTTCATGAGTTAATTAAGCAGTTAACATCCCATCACGTTTGGGGCCATGTATAAAAATGCTGGGCAGGCCCAGTTGTCCATTATTTTAGCTAGAAGAAGAGATCTCAGTGAATTTGAAAGGGGGGTGATAGTTGGGGTATGTTTGGCAGGAGCTTTAATGACGAAGACTGCTCAACTTACTGTTGTTTCACATGGAATAATGATGTAATGTTAGTAATTACACAAGTAATGTTAGTATTGTTGCTCTCTCCTTTACTCTCACTCTCACACTAACACAAAGTCTTCAGAAGAGATTATTCAACTGACTCATCAATTTACAGAAAATAAAATATGAAAACAGTGGAATATAAAGGAAGACATACTAAGGATAATCATCCTATGTGCCACTACAAGGCACTTTTATTAAACAATTACATTTTTGTGTCATTCAATCTAACCAGAAATTGCCTCTGTCTCAACACATTCAACACTAAGGTGATTTTGGCATGGAAGTCTGTTAGTAATTACACAAGTAATGTTAGTATTGTTGCTCTCTCCTTTACTCTCACTCTCACATAACACAAAGTCTTCAGGAAGAGATTATTCAACTGACTCATCAATTTACAGAAAATAAAATATGGTGAATATAAAGGCACATACTAAGAATAATCATTATGTGCCACCAAGGCACTTTTATTGATGTCATTCATAACCATTCTGTCTCAACACATTCAACACAAGATTTTGCATGGAAGGCTGAGGGAAAACATCAAGGGGCAACTCTGAAAATCATATTCTTTGACTGATTATATCAATCAAGATGCAAGGCAAAACACAAGCAACTCTGAATCCGTTGACTGATTATATCAATCTAGGGTGTGAGCAGGCAGTTTCAACAAAAACAGTCCATCGAGAACTCCATAGAGGTCAGTTGCTGTGTGTAAACCCCTTATTACACCTAAAAACGCATGTTTGTGAGTAAACTGGTGTAAAGAACACAGGGAGTGGTCTACTGAGCAGTGGAAAAAAATAATATGGTCAGATGTTTCATCCTTCACCCTGTTCTCAATAAGTTACAGGCTCGCGTGCTCGTTTCCCATGGTGAAGGGTTCTGGCGGCTCTGTTATGGTGTGGGGTGCATTTTCCTGGCATGGTTTAGGTCCACTCAACCCCTTAGAGGGCAAGGTAAACACTAATATATACAAAGCCATTCTGAGTGATCACCTCCATCCTATGGTGAAGCATTTCTATCCTGACGGGAGTGGTCTCTTCCAGAATGACAATGCCCCCATCCACAGGGCACAAGTGATCACTGCATGGTTTGATGAGCATGAAAATGATGTAAACCGTATGCCATGGCCGTCTCAGTCACCAGATCTCAAGCCCAGTTCCCTAACCATTATACCACACTGCCGCCACATACCAAAGGTGTGTAAATATATTAATAAATAAAACACACATATGTTTAATAATATAGATGATTAGATTATATAGAAATAATTGAATGCCATTTATTTACATATTACATCTACTTCTATGCATTTCTTCAATTATATATTTATTTATTGACCCATTTATGCATTTATTCACACATTCTTTTTTTTTTTTTGTGTCCCCTTTTGGTCTCCAAAGGTTTTTGATGTCTTCACACTCCGGCACACTAGGTGGCGGTAAATACATGTTTTTATGAAAAATGAGGGGGTAACTGAGTAGCTACCTGGAAGACGTGGCTAAGGGAACCACGCTGGTTAGCGGAGGCAGAGGTCACACATGAAAATGGCGACTTCCATATTTAAAATGTCCATAACAATATGTAGGGGATTAAGGGCCATAGCTTTACCGCATCCTAGAGTCCGGTTACGGGTGAGTAATGTGGTGGAGACTGCGTGATATTGAGATTACTGTGAGTTAGAATTAATGTGTCGTGCCAGCAACAATCTACAACAGTCAGCAAACTTGCTAAATTGTGCTAATAGACAAGCTAGCTATGTTGCTAGACAACTAGCTAGCTTGGTTTAAGTTATCTGTCTTGATAATACATCGTAGTGCATTATTTTGGTTGAGGGATATTGACAGTAGTGCTATATCAACGTTGTTCTTCAGCCCTGTCTGGTTAGCTATGTTAGTCTTGATCGTAGCAGCCATCCTGCGTCAGTTTTGCCGCTTCGTTCTGTCTAGTTAAGTGGTGCTTACCTGTCCTCGGTCCTTGAGGTAACGTTACCCCTGGCCCTGTGTATGGTGGTTTACGTTCCAACCAATCTCCTGATTAATTAAGGTGGTTGAAAACGTTCCGAAAGTTAAGTTCCATAGTTTTGTGCTGAAACAAATTTTAACACGATTCAGGTTTGCTAATGCTTTGACTTTGAACTCTTAGTTTTCCACAAATGGTTTAGTTTACATGACCAGGTGCCCAGACTTTAAATATTTAGCATTTCACTGATTTCAGCAGCAAGTAACATTGTGTGTCGTCTTTAGTTATGTTGTTCTTCCTATGCTAAAGACACGAATTAGGGGCTGAGTAGCTAATGTTTTTTTTTAAGTGTGATTAGTGATTGTGTTATAACAAAATACAGTTGGTGTGAAATAATAGTAATATACTTTAGTATATAATATAATAATATACTCTTGGGTTTTTGCTCCTGACTGTAAACATTGTCTAAATGTTTACCTGGCTGTATTACTTTTTTAAACATCTTAGGATGATTCTGGGCAAACCAAAGTATAGGTTGGTATTCTTCAAACCAATCTGCACTGTATCTGGGTAAAGAACACAATGACAAGGTATGAATTCTGTCTTTTACTAATAAAACAATATGCACCTTTTCATACTCTTCCCTTAATTCAGATGGTGAGTAGCATGGTAGGAGAGAGAAACGGTTCTATAGTGGAGTCTACTGAGGAATACAAATATGTGGAACGACTGATCCCGCCCATTCAAATTCCCACCCCTCCTAAACATGATGGCCCTGCCCCCTCTGGCTGGACTCCTCCATCAGGTAGGGTTACTGCAATAAACGTCCTGCAAACTCCACATTTTCACCACAGCTGGATCCATGTGTACATGGGCAAGGCCTGGGCTTTACATTGGAGCATCTGGTCTGGAAAATCTTGTGTTCATCTCTTAGCCTGACGAATGTCATAATTTCATATAGGATGTGGAGCACCAGTTCCTAGATCAGAGGGTTGTGGATTCAGGTACTTGCCAGGACCTATAAAATGTGCAACAAATTGTAACACATTTGATGTATGGTGCTGGCCAACTGCCAATAATACATTACTATTGCGTTACTGTCTGTAATGAAGCCTCAAGTCAATAGTCAAAATAGTTGATATGGTGACAAAGTCAAATGTGGCATTTGACTACCGACTCGTTTAGCGAGGCACTGATACCTAAAAAAAACTAAACTGATGCCAATGAGGGCTCCAACTGAAAGCTATCCCCCTTTTTCTTTTGTCTATTTCCTTCCCATTACCAACTATAGCAGTGCCCCCTGCTCTTCCTTACATGATCCGCCGCTCCCGCATGCACAATGTTCCTGTCTACACAGACATCACCCGTTCCAACCGGATGACCACTCTTCTGCGCAAAGTTGAAGGAGACATCTGGGTGAGTGCAATTTACATATTAGGATTCATTAGCCATTGTGCTGTTCAAAGCTAAAGAAAATGAAGGACATTAGACTTCATGTCCCCTGCTTTGGGTAAGATATTTAACAGTGTTGTATTACATTTTGTAATTTTTTGCATCCACATTAAATGAATGAATCGTAAGTCAATTAAAAGCAGCAGAACAATTTAACATTTTATTCTCATACTGCTGAGTTTTGGAAAATGTTTTAATTTGAGCAAATTATATTACTCTTCTCACAAACTGGTGCACTGGCCACTCAGAGTAGCCAATCCACTGCTAGATCTGGTCCTTTCACCAACACCTCTAACTTGCAATCTACTAAGGGGATAGGCTTTCATTTAGATGGTTTATGTATGCCTTTCCAATTGAATGACAGATCAGCGTTTTTATATTCTTGTTTGATTGGCCAGGCTTTGGAAAAGGATGTGAAGGAGCACTTGTGTCAGAAGACGGGCAAAGTCCCTCCTACACAGGTCAATGAGGTAACCAGGACTATTCGGATCAAAGGTGACTTTGACAAGGAGCTGAAGGAGTGGCTAATCAAGAAGGGATTCTGAGCGGAGACCACCTCTGATAATCCCTCTCGTGCTCCAGCTACAAACATTCATCAAGGAGGCAGAAGGACATTTAAATAAACCTGACCTGCTGTGAAATATTCGCAAACCTGACTAAGTGAAACTGCAGTGTCCCGTTTCACCACCGGCCAGTCAACCCATCAAGTGTCCCGTTTCACCACCGGCCAGTCAACCCATCAAGTGTCCCATGCACAATTCCAAATGTTCTTACGTGAATTCCTGTTAACACGATTCCCCAAACCATGTTAAATACAATTTCTTCTGTTTGTGTTTTGTGTAGTTTGTTGTGTGTAAAAAGTACTTTGGAAACTTCCCAGTGAGCTTGAGTAAAATGCACTTGGTGGCGCAAACGTCTGTAGTTTCATTTAATGGTGATAGTTTTCCCAGCTAGGCACTTCTTTCAACAAATCATTGGACACAGCACAGGCTGATGCTGAATTTCACATTAAGTGACTCCGGTGGAGGACTGAGGCTCAATGTGTCATGTGGAGAAAAATGAACAATTTATTAATCCTACAGTACAGAATGATGAAATTAGGTCATAGGTTTATATGGTAGGTGGCCTAAGGCCCTCTGAGGTGTAAGAAATATTGACCATATGGTTTTCTGGTCTGCTTATATAGGCTATGGATGTTATTCTGATTTGCAGACAATGGCCTAAGGCTTAGGCTGAAATTCCACTATTAATAAACAATAAAAATGTGTGTGGCTTTTCTCTTCACATGAGTTAGGTCAGGATTGCACACCACTGGTGGCCTATGCTTTAACATACAGTACCAACCTCACTAGGTATGTGTAGTAGGATCATAAGGACCAGTCCTGCAAAGCTCTGCTTTTGTACTCAGTGTACTTATACATTGTGATTGTCATTTACTCTTTTCAATAAACCAGACTTGATTTGAACCTGTCTGAATTGTATATCTCTATAGCTTGAATTCTTGTACATGTGAAAACCTTTGACAACATTGATTAAAAGATGCCTGCACCCGCTGCCTTTCAGGGATGCGGTTCGAAACCAGTCTCTACCAGAACGGCCCTGGTCGTCAGCCCCGATTGGGGGCGGCGTTTGTCTGTCCACCCCAGGGTGGAGGGTGAGCCAGCTCAGGTCCAGCGTGAAGCATATAAGGAGTCTCCGGAACGTGGGTGGGTGAATTCCGTCTCAAAGGAAGCGGAGTTCGCTGCCCTCAGAGAATTAGCTTGCCTTGTAGAGATGAGCAGCTTATATGCAGCTTTATGCTCGGGTCAATCAGGCAGGAGGTCGCTGGTGAGCAACGAGACACAGACAACCTGGCCACCTCAATTCCGCCCTCCATGGGTGTCGCCCCACGGGACTGTAAGCTGGTCGGCACTGGCAGTCTGGGATTGACCCCAGACCGTGGGGCTCATCCACTCACTAGAAGAGTGCCTTGACTGGTGAGCCACCCAGCAGCCGCTACAAGAAATTCTGCTTTACTTTTGTAGGAAAACAACAAATGACAGAAAACAGATTGTGGTACATTTTTATTTTGTATAAAAATATGCAAGCAACATTGGAAGTTAAAATGTTTATCAATCTTAGAATAAAATGAACGTTGACACTTGTATGCTGTACATGTTAACTAAAGTTCGATGAGTGAACTCAAATGAGGCAGAGAAAATGGAATGGCAGTAACTTACTGAGAAATGTGGTTGAGTGACTTAAGAAAACATTTTTGAGTGGGATATGTAATATAAATGCTACAGATGAAACCACTCACCCAGGATGGTGCTGCATAATCCTGATCTGAATCTTACCTATTAGATCTAAAAATTACATTTGGTTTCAAGTTTTACTGAAAAGAAAAAATACATTTTTTAATACCATTCTTTAACCAATGTAAAATCTCCCAAATCTTTTGGCAAAAGTACAGTTTACACCCAAACATTTGAGAAGGAACTGCACAGCCAGTGCCATGTAATGCAAAAGAAATATACGGTGGAAGGGGATCTTTGGAGGTAACTACTATAACTCTGGGGATTTGTTAATTCGGTTGTCAAGAAATGCCATGGGCTTCAAACTATAAAAAAACTATTATGTACATAAAAAAAAACAACCTAGGCTAACTCTGGAATGTGTAATTATCTATAGTGCAGAAAATGGAACAGCTCTTATGCTAAAAGACTGCTTGATAATAAAAAGTCACTTAGCTTAAAAAATATCTTCTCACTGTCCTCGTTGATCCTGATGAAAAATAGCAGAAAGCAGACAGACCAACTTAAGAGTCAATAACTCGGAACAACAATTCTCAGAAGCCTGAATTGGTTAAGCAAAATGCATTTCACCACAAAATCTGAGTGCACCCCTGAGCTAATGACTTCCCACTCCTCCACATACAGGGAAATGTACTCAGTGGAGGAGTCTGGTGAGTAAAACATCTCACCCATTCTCTCAAAGTCTGCCCAGTTTTCAAGATACCTGACAGAAGCTAGATGAAAGATTATTTTAGAAACTAGATTAAAAAAGGGGCTTCGAATTAGGACTTCGGTCAGTTAAAAACACGAATGGTGATACAGTCTTGCATTACTGTGGGCTGCCCATCACAGTAAAACAGTAAAATATCTGAAGACACACTAAAGTAGTTCCCCCTCAGAATCAATTCCTATAAAAAACATTCTGAACCTCTGAAGGACACGTGGATCATTTCAAGTTGCTCGTTGAATAGATCTCGATCAATTTATACATTAAAAATGTCTACACCATCCATACTACCAACTCTTGGTCAGATGTTTTATTATTGTGTTTTGCCTGTTGTTACATGCTCAGAAAGTCTTAGCGGTGTGGGCCAACAATGCTTAACAGCACCCCAAATTGCTTGCAAGGTCTACAAGGTCTTGGTGCCACCGGTTGTTCCCCTAGCTAGGAGGGTAGTACTGATTGTAGTTCCAAGGGTTCTGATAGCCATAACCTCCATACTGCTGTTGCTGCAAGTGCAAGAGGGAGAGAGGAGGGTTAAGCTAATGAGACTCGATTCCATTTCTATTTCTTGATATATGGTTCCTTAACCTGTCCCACTGATAAATGTTTTAATGTGACAAGAATGATGAATCCTTTATGTCAATAGCAATTCGTCAGCTTGAAATAATGGAGGCTGAAATCCATACCTTTAAACCAATAATTACATTCAAACTGTTTCCATTTACATTCCTTGATTATCAATCAAGCAATTAATGAGCTGATTAATTAATACCAATAAGTACAGCTTCCAAATAGGGGTGTGACGGTATACCATGATATTAAAATATGAAATAGTACAATCATAAACTTAACGTAATACCGTGATAGTAAATCACGTGCTAAAAGCTATTTCATGCGGGGAAAAAATATTTCAACCGTTACCCTACTAAAATGTCTAATTAACCCATATTAATTAATATAATATTGGACCTGGGTAGTGTAGTCTGCATTAGGGTAGTCTGCTAATGTAGTTTAATCACACCACTTTTTTGCTGTTCTTGCATTTTGTTTTGTTTACAATGGGATTGCGCACGTACAGACAGCTCCCTCGCATTTCCCAACCCTTGTAGCTGCCTGCCCAGGGACTACAGACGAGAAGGAGCCTCCTTGGCCAACTCTGGCACATTTACAGAAATGTTAACAATGTGCACTGTCCGTGTCAAATAAATGGAAATAAATTAAATGGTAGGTAGCTACACGGCATAAATCTCCGTTTGCAGTCCCTTGATGTCCGACGTTGATTCCGAGGCGGTCTGTAATGACGAATTATATCCTCCCAAAAAGCGAACTCGTTCATCCGTGAACATCATCCTTCACGTTATGACACAATGGAAAAAGTGAGTAGCTAAGTATAGTACTACATCCGATAAGCTGATAACGCAATGCAGCAAAATGTGAATAATTTAAATTGATTTAAACAATTTACAAGGAGTGAACTATATTTTTCTAACTAACTTTTTAATAAGTTTTATTTCTCAATTAAAATGGTATATAAATCTGCAAAGAGCCATACAATAAACAGATTGAGTTTTAAACTTTGTGTGATACCTTTCTTTATCTTAAAAACTGATAGCGTGATATACCGAAAACCGTGATATTGAGTCACAGCCCTATTCCAAATGTATTTTGTAATAACATTTTTCTTTACGTCACAAAATTGTGTCGCACTTGTGGATGAATGTACTCTTTTTTTAATTATCTGTGCCCGGATTCAAGGAATATTGACTCCGTATATATCCGTTAATCTGATCTGTGCAGATCATGCATTCTAACACATTCTAACATGAAAATGTACAAAGGTTTTCAACAAACAAAAATGTGTTTGCTAGGCATTATTCATGCGCTCAAAGCTAGAGCGCTATACAGTTATCAGTGGGATTGAGGATAAAAATGTAGGCAATTTGAATAGATTCAGTATTTTAAAAAAAATACATTTACATTCTCTACCTTGATGTGGAGAAAGATAATGCTACAGCATAAGACAAATTACAAGAAAACTTTGTGAAAACTTGGCTGATGATCGGGTTAAAGGTAACATTTCTGCCTCCTCTTTTTAGTATACAGTACCTTCCAAAATTATTCACACCTATGATAAAGATGAGCAACGTATAATACAAACAAAACGGGTAATGAGCTATAAAATGAGTACCTGATACCAGCCTCCATAGCCATATGCGGAATGGGAGCCGCTCATGTCTCCGCCCATCATGGGAGGAGGAGGCGTCGTCATGGGAACAGGTGGTGCAACTGGAGGTGTGGCCATGGAAGGTGCAGACATGGCAGAGCCATCCTCCAATTTGCTGACTTTCTCTGGGTCATCACTGTCCCTGGGAGAACACCAACCAGAACGGTCAAAACAAAACAAGCAATGTAAAATCAAATCGTACTGTGCATGCCTTAAGACTCTTGATGACATTGCAGTGGGGACAAGCTCTTCCTCCATGAGCAAACCATGAATGAGGTTTGGTTGCGTTTTCAATTCTGGACATCTCCCCCTTCTTTCATACCCATTCTCAGCACTCCTCTTCTTACTGCCAATTTCCTTCAGCAGCTTCTGATGTTCATCATATACCGTCAACACACTGAGAGAGAGGGTGAGGTAGAAAAACAGAATTAAAAACAGAGAGAGGTGTGAGGGTACACAACAGCCAGGGAGTACATGTCACCGGTCACACCAGCGCAGTGTACAACAAGCCCTCAGACACCCCAAACAAGGCCAACGCCTACTGACCTCTGCACCGTGGACCCAAAGTCCTCAGTGAATTGCAGCCCCCGCTGTGAGAAAAGCAGTTTGGTGCGGGGGGACAGGGGGGAGGCGAGGGCCCGGCTGACGCACTGCTGCACCCCTGTCCCGCTGCCCCGTACGTCCCCTGCCACCTCCAGCTCCAGGAGATTCAGGTGCAGCTTGCCGTTGTCCTGGAGAGGCAAAGAAACGGGGAAAAGGGAGTGAGAGGAAGGAAGATATATGGAGGGGGAATTGAGAATGGACTGACGAAGAGAGAAAACATATAGCTGCACTCATCCCACATCTTTCCAATAAATTGCACGCAAGTTGCTTTCTATGGCTCTAGACTTAGCCAAGTTAGTTGTCATGGGTTCCAAAAGGAAGGATCTGGGTACTCATGGATGGGTGGCTCAACACATATTCTATCCGACTAAAACAAACAAATTAAATAAACTGTTGCACATAAAACGCAATGTCCTCAAAGTGCAAAATATATTTATTTGATTTAATATAATAATTACTACACAGGATACCAATTATAAATTAAATCACCTAATTGATTGATAGGTAGAGCAATCTGGTGGATCGACAGTCATCAAAATATACAACTCACAATTCAATTAAAATTAACAGCTGGTTTATTAAGTTACAACAGTTAGACAAAGACAAAATATTCAACGTCCAATCTACAGACGTAGGTTCAACTACCTTAGCAAATACTAAATCCTAGACCCCTCTCACCGGGCTGAGGTCAATGGCCTCCAGCAGCACGCTCTTGGCTTTGGCCGCGTTCTTGCACAGCTTCAGGAACAGCCGGGCCAGTTTAATGGAGTAGAAGGCGTGGAGGGAGGGCGTGTCCTTGCTCTGCTGCACCGCCTCCCTGAGCAGGGCCTCGGCCTTGTCCAATCGACCGGTGCGCCTCTCCAGCCCCGCCCTTCGCAGGCGAACCATGGCCAGGCCCGGCATGGCCTGCTCCAGGTTCTCCAGCACACGCTGGGCTTCAGGGATGTTGCCTGGGGGCGAGGGAGAGAGAAAGACTGATGTTCAGATGAGAGATAAGGGGAGGTGTGGCTATATAGTGGGACCAAAACAATTGTGTGTGTTAATCCAAGTTGACGAAGAACCATTCAGAGGTTCCTACAGTATTTCTAGTGTAAACTGCAAGGACTTTCCAAAAAGCACAATTCAAAGTTTACAAGGATCTTATGTGTAAATGAATGGTCTTGAAAAAAAGTAAAATCCCACTGTAATCAGTTTATCAGGAATATTCACAAGTTCGATTTTTTGTTGTATGGGGGTGGTATGCACAGCATAAGTAAAAAGTGTTTTGTAAGAAGTAAAGTTTTTTAAAAAGTAAGCACCTTCAAAAGCATTGGAACGTCCAAGCCCTTCCAAAATCCAAGCACCCAAATTCACAAACTTCTATTTTCCACATAAAAAAATCAGGCACTTTTCAAACCAGCAAGGATCCTTAGATCAATATCTGTAAGGAGAATGGCGGCGCTGTACTTCTGTGCTGGTTGTGAGGATGGGAACACAAACAGCACAGGAGGTGAGGGAAGTTATGGTGGTGAAACAGTGTAGTGTAGTGTAGTGTAGTGTGTGTGTGTGTGTGTGTGTGTGTGTGTGTGTGTGTGTGTGTGTGCATGTGCCAGTTGTGCAATCAGTGGATGAGTGGACACAGTGCATATCTCTCTCTCTCTCACCATGCCTCTCCTCGAAGATGGCCCACTGTAGGTGCATGCTGTGCTTGTGGGCTAGGTGGATCTCGCAGGCCCGCCGGTACACACTGCGTGCCTCCTCCACGCTGTGCTGCTCCAGGTACCGCACATACTGCGAAGCACACACATATGTCTGTCAGTACGGCCACACGCTGGGACTGCTTCAACACAAAGTCAAGGAGATGCTACAGCAATGCCCATCAACGCCCGCACAAATCTCAACCCCTGCTCGTCACAAGCAGCGCACATGTAGTGCGCTCCCCGCTCATCTCAGTTCTGCTCCTCTCTCCGCTGGCACAGAAGCCCTGCAAGCTAAAAGGCCAGTCTTCCCTTAATGCTGCTGGCCTTCTTTCCTTCTCTACACCAGGGCATGTCTCATACCCCACGGGAGATATTACTTTTACAGACAAACACGCAATTGCACGAGGACACCATTGCTTTCAGTCAGATGATTGTTGATTATTGTTATTTTCGCACACGGAGTGCACTCCATTAAACTTCCCTCACCTTAGTCCAGAACTCCTCGTATAGCGCGCAGGCGATCAGGCATCGCTCAAACAGCATCAGCACGCGATTGTGTCCGCTTTCGCTTCCGCTCTCGCTCTCGCTCATCCCTTCCTGCCCCTCCGGCGCCCCACCCTGACCCTGCTGGCTCGCCTCGCTAATCTCCCAGTCCAGATAGGTCTGCCAAGC
This sequence comes from Aldrovandia affinis, assembly GCA_029706075.1. NCBI lineage: Eukaryota > Metazoa > Chordata > Actinopteri > Notacanthiformes > Halosauridae > Aldrovandia > Aldrovandia affinis. The sequence goes on from JAINUG010000049.1 coordinate 512,529, forward strand.
CTTCAGCTGGGCCCGGTCCAGGGGCTTCACATGGAAATAAGGCCTTTTTATCTACAGGAGAGATTTTTATAGGGGTGCAGAGGAAGGGAAGGTTTTGGGTGAAGAGAAAGGAAAGAGGGGATTAAATTTCATGTATTTTTGTTTGGAAATCAAAATAATTTTCTGCTTGTGTGCACACAAATGTGAAAATGGAGGAAGGGATTAGGGTGTGTTTATTAAAATAATCCCACTCAGGCTTTGGCTGAAGAAAGCCTGGCGCTGCAAAAGTTTACAGAATTTGACACTGGAATGCAGTGTTGCTTTGAGACTGAGAAAGAAAAAAGCTAAACTAGTAAAATAACAAAACAAAACTCAATGCCATGGGTTGCACAGTTAGTTATTTTTCCTTAATTGGAAATAAGGAAGTAGCTAGGCACCCTATACTTCCTGTAATTCAGCAGACTTATTTATTTTGTTCTAGCTATAGGCTGCACATCTATGCTTTACTCAAATATCTGTTGCATTTTGTTGGAAGGGTTCTGACCAATACGCCTTACTGCGTTACAAGTGGAGTATGTGCCCCCGCAGACTCACAGCTTCCTCAAAGTTCCACCGCTTCCCGACCTCCATCTCAGTCTGCTGGTGCACCTTCTGTTTGCTGGCCAGCAGCAGCTCCTGCATCTTCTGCACCTGCTCTTCCTGGTTGGGCACAAATGCACACGTCAGCCAATCACAAGGCACATTTGAATGTGCATCTTCAGCAGCAGTTTCCAACAAAGGGTCATAAAACCACAAAAAATTTATTCAGACAAACATTTACACATATATATAGACTTTATTTATTTATTTTGATTTTTTTCTCCATGATTTATGGCAACTGTGGTTTTGTGTATTATGCTCAGATAACAGTGCCCCAGGCATCATTAGACCCTCCCGTCATACCGTATCCTGGTGCCCCGTGGCGAGGTCACTGGGGTTATCCTCCCCGGGGGGCCTCTCCTCCTCCCCCTCTGCAGGTGTGGCCCCCTCCCCCTGGCTCTGCTGAAATTCTAAACGCAGACGCCCAAATTCCTCAGGGGACAAGACGTCCCGTGGGTGGTGAGCCGATAGAAAAGCCTTCAACCTGAGGAGACGGTGGTAGACAGAATAGCGGGATCTTGATTAATACAGTTGTATGTAGATGTGTACTGGTTTCATTGCAACATAGAGCCAGATATACTAGATAGTTTAATGTAGTTCTAATATAACCTGATTTTAATAGAGCTTTCCTGTTCTGTGGTATTCACTGAAAATATTCACAATGACTGTTATGCATATCATTATATTAATTTCTCTACTCAGGCAATAAATGAGAAATGTGTGCTGTAACAGTAGTGTTATGTTCATCATCAACACCAACTGATTACGATGAAATTAAGTAAAAAAACGAATTAGCCCCCAGTGTGTGTCACCTTTCATAGTGTCCCCAGTAGGCATGGAGTGCATAACAGGTCAGTGCGTTTTCACCTTTCAAAGTGTCCTCCGTACAGCTGAGTAGGGACACTCAGCACTTTTTCGTAGACGGCAGTCACAGCCCGCAGGTCACCCTGCTCCCTCTCCCACTCTGTATACATCTCCCACAGCCGGTCCGAGTGGAAGTCCATCCCAGCAGCCGCCACAGCCGACTCAAATGCACTGCAGGCAGGGGAGGGAGAGCTTGCTACTTAGTTCATCACAGAGCAGCACAGCATTCCAAACTGCACCCCTCTCCCTATTCCCTACTGACTGCTGACCTGTGCTTAGCACTCTCATGTTAAAGGGCAGTAAGGGGGTCCAAGACCAAGGGAGCAGGATGTCAGAGAGCCTTTTGGAAGGCAGATCTTCAGGAGGGTTAAAGGGCAGATATAAGCAGACACATGTTTTTGTATTTTAGGGTGCATGGTAGTGTTATGAATTTCTTATTTGCTTTTTTACTTGGTTAAATACCAGGATTAAAGGACAGTTTTATTATAAGCCCAGGTTTCACATGCACAAATTTTTTGTATTTTTTAGTATACTTTGTTGTATTATTTTTTTTTTTTTTGTGCAAATAAACTAAACTAAACTAAACTAATGGTGCATTACTATTTGTAGGATAGCAGACTTGTATAGGAGGTGCAAACTGAAGGGAGTGGGATTGTTTGGAACAATATGTTGGTGTGTACCTGCTAATGCACTGCATTAATTCTTAGAATGATGCGTTACATATCTGCTAATGTGCTGCATTGAGTTTAGAATGTGTTAGTAAGGCTACATTTACACTACAGGCCCTGAAGCCCGGTTCCAATTTTTCACCTATATCCTATTTTTTTGACCACCTGTTTACATCTACTTTTAAAAGTGACCCATATCCGAACCATGTTTACACGGTTTACACTTGAAACAACCCGCATGCGTACACGAGGGTTTGATTACCAATATGGAAGTAAACAACAACCACGCCGGCACAGCCATATGGCCATCAGCAGTGGACGCAAACGAGACAGAACTAATCATTCAATCATGCTTTATTTATTTATTTATTCTCTCTGCTGGTCAAAAATGGTTTTGTTGCGATACATCCCCTGTATTTTGGCCTGTAGCGACTCTTCGCCCCACAGGCTTAAAAGCCACGTAACCTGGCCTCCCGCGTGGTCTAGTGGTTCCACCGGGGGCGGCAATTGGGTGTCTCATTTTCAATGTGTGAATCGTAATGACATGTAAATTCTGATCTGGTAGATTCACCACATATAAATGTGGCCCAAAATGGATCTGAAAATATCCGATTCCATGTGCTTTTTTCCTGTTCACACATTCATAATACATATCTGATATGTGCCACATGTGAGCAAAAAATCTGAATTGAGTCACTTTTATCAGATGATGTAAACTTGACCTTACATATCTGCTAATGCGCTGCATGGAGTTTTAAATGATGTGTTTGTTGGCGCATACCTGCGAATGCGCTGGGTGGATTCTGGTAGGTTCATATTGAGTGTGTCCTGCAACAGGGTGATATAGTGGATCCACAAGTCCAGACTCAGAGGGATCGCCTTCAGACCTCGCACGCATACCTAAAACCATGCATACACACCTGTTAAACATATACTTAGTAATACTAACATACCTGTAACACGTATGAAACCCATAAACACCTGTAATACACTCCAACACCCAGAAAAACAGCAATACAGTGTCACAGAAACTGACAAATGCAAAAAAAAAATTAAATAAAATAATCTGACAGATTCACCACAATGCACCTACTCAAAGTATACAAATATACATTCAGACCAACAAAACATAACAAACATGGCACAACTGGCATGTGCACACACACTACACTGTTTCACCACCATAACTTCCCTCACCTCCTGTGCTCTGTTTGTGTTTCCAGCACGCCTTTCGAGGTCTGCAAATTTCTTCCAGTAGCCGTAACAAAGTGGGTATCTTGTCAGGAACGCCCCAAGTGCCCGTCGGGAGGCAGTCATGTGACCCTTCAATTAACAGAATGTGGGAGACATTTCTGAACTTGTGCACTGTATGAATTTTCTAAACTTTGTGTTGAAACAAAATTAAACAATATCCATTTTTCCAATGGTTGCAATAGGTGACCTTATTCAATGATAATCCCCCACACCAAGCTGACACACATACAGCCCCCTTTGCCTGGTACCATTGGTCTGTCCTCACCTCTTGCTCACAGTACTGCAGCAGTTCAGTCCAGCTGGAGAACTCCTGTGTATTGTCGTGGGCCACCCTCCACAGTCTCTCAAAATCAACTGGCAGCTCCCCATCTTCATCCTCGTCTCCTTCCTCCAGGGCCACTGCGTATGGTGCTGTGGTCCCGACACCCCCATTCTCCTCTGACACCTCAGCCACATGGTCTGGAGTTTCAGCCATGGGCTCTGGAATTTCGGCCACAGGATCTAGAATTTCAGCCATGGGCTCTGGAATTTCAGCCAAGGGCTCTGGAATTTCAGCCAAGGGCTCTGGAATTTCAGCCACGGGCTCTAGAATTTCAGAGATTTCTGGAGACACGGCCTCCGCAGCAGTGAAAGCTTCTGAATGAAAACATATCAATACATTACAATTCATTGTTTATGTCACAGCCTTTTGCACATTGGTCAAGTAAATTATATCACAGTGCTATCCCTTCCCCAGCAAGTGACACAGAGGCTGCATTTACAGGCATCAGTTCTGAACCAAGTTCTAGACTACAGGCGTTTGGCCAAAACCACCTGGTCAGAAAACTGGTATTGCAATGTTTGAATGACCATAACTCATGCCAGGTGTGACCTAGACTTCAAACCAGGGACACTAGATCCCACTCTTAACAAATAACAAAATGCATTGGCCCATAAACTCTGTCAAGTTGGATTTTCTACCATTTTAAATAATTAAAAATGCTTCTCCCAGACCATTTGACATATCGACATGCAACTTTCAACAATATGTTCTCTGGCTTTTCCTCAAAAAGGTTATCATTTCAAAAGTTGCCCAGCCTAGCGGTAACATCAAACATGGTAGCACTAGAGTCCCTAATAATTCTAATTCTAAATAATAATAATAAGTATTTTGCAGAGGTCTTAAACTTGTTAGAAGTTCATCACCCCCCCTGCACCCCCAAGAGGTTAAATTATGTATAGTTTCACTGATGTCTACCATCTTGAACTGTCCACCATTTTGGATTGTTACAAATTTTAATTCAAATTTCCCTATCATACCGATGGCTCAACGAAACGAATGTTAGTAGACTTGTACAGGCCCATAGCAGTACATATATAGCATACTCCTAGAGTATGGCACCAATTGGCCATACAGTGGCACTACAGCAAATAACTTAATTTGAAGACTTTGAAAGCACAGAACTCTTGATCCGTTTGACCTAGTCACTAAACTTGGTACCTTGGGAACCACTACTTCTGTCATTTTTAATATGATATAAAACAGTTAAAAGGCATCTTCTCTATACTTAACTATACCGTTTGATGTATCCATATGCAACCTTCACCAATTTGTTCACTGCCCTCTCCTCTAACAAGTTATTATAAAGTTTCCACACAAAAAACATGGCTGCAATAAGCCAATAAAGTTGTCAATGGGCGTGGCTTATCACAAAAGCGCTTATAAATCCCAAATACTTTGACATAAAGTGATAAAACTTGGTGTGTGCATTGATACACTATATGGCCAAAAGTCAGTGGACACCTGACAATCACACCTATATGAGCTTGTTGGACATCCCATTCTAAAACCATGGGCATTAATATGGAGTTGGACCCCCCTTTGCGGCTATGATAGCTGCCACTCTTCTGGGAAGGCTTTCCACAAGATTTTGGAGTGTGTCTGTGGGAATTTGTGCCCATTCAGCCAAAAGAGCATCTGTGAGGTCAGGCACTGATGTTGGATGAGAAGGCCTGGCTCGCAATCGGTAGTTCTCTGTGGCTCAGTTGGTAGAGCACAGTGTTGGCAACGCTTAGGTTGTGGGTTCAATCCCCACTGGGGCCACATATACTGAAAATGTATACATTCACTACTGTAAGTCGCTTTGGATAAAAGCGTCTGCTAAATGGCGTATATATAATTCCTTCCAAAGGTGTTCAATGGGGTTGAGGTCAGGGCTCTGTGCAGGCCAATTGAGTTCCTCCACACCAAACTCGTCTAACCATGTCTTTATGGACCTCGCTTTGTGCACAGGGGCACAGTCATGCTGGAACAGCAAAGGGCCTTCCCCAAACTGTTGCCACAAAGTTGGAAGCGCCCAATTGGCTAAGATGTCTTCGTATCCTGTAGCATTAAGAATACCCTTCACTGGAACTAAGGGGCCTATCCCAAACCATGAGAAACAGCCCCAGACCATTATCCCTCCTCCACCAAACTTTACAGTAGGCACTATGCATTCCGGAAGGTAGCGTTCTCCTGGCACCTGCCAAACCCAGATTCATCCATCAGACTGCCAGATAGTGAAGCGTGATTCATCACTCCAAAGATTTCCACTGCTCCAGAGTCCAGTTGCGGCGTGCTTTACACCACTCCAGCCAACGCTTGGCATTGCGCATGGTGATGTGAGGCTTGTGTGCAGCTGCTCAGCCATGGAAACCCATTACATGAAGCTCCAAACGCACAGTTCTTGTGCTGATGGTGCGTCCAGAGGCAGTTTGGTACTCTGTAGTGAGTGATGCAGCAGATGATAGGCGATTTTACGCGCTATGCATTTCAGCACTCGTCAGCCCCGCTCTGTGAGTTTGCATGGTCTACCACTTCGTGGCAGAGCTGTTGTTGCTCCTAGGCACTTCCACTTCACAATAATAGTACTTACAGTTGACCGGGGCACATCTAGTAGGGCAGAAATTTCACGAACTGACTTGTGGCAAAGGTGGCATCCTATGACAGTGCCGTGTTTAAAGTCACTGAGCTCTTTAGGAACCATTCTGAATTCTAAATGTTTGTCTGTGGAGATTGCATGGCTATGTGCTGGATTTTATGCACCTGTTGGCAATGGGTGTGGCTGAAACACCTGAACTCAATAATTAGTAGGGGTGTCCACTGCCATATAGTGCATGTACATCACAACTCCAGCGCTAAATCTTTTTTTCCAATCAAAATCTATGGTGGTGCTATAGACCTCCATACATTAAAACATATTTTAAAATTCACCAAAAATACAAATTCCTTTGCAGATTTAAATCCCCTTGTTAGGCACATTTGGTGACACATGTGTGCTCAATGGGTCAACACCATTTTCACTAGCTTAATAGTGGCTATGAGTGATTGGACCTCGTAATCGATGTTTGCAGATATATTTAATTTATACTTTTTTTTGCAACATTTATTTTGAATAGTGATTAACCTCATGGATTTGGCTCTTGTATTTTTTGGTTCTAGCACTTCGTTTTTCTTATTTATCTTATGTCGACTTCCTTCAGTCAACACGCCGAGTAAAGATATCTACCTACCTAAACATGCTGAATTCATGACAGTATTTGAGTGCCTTACTGCGCTATTAAATGACCACCTAACTAACTTGAATCCTAAGGAAACATCAATTGCAAGTCGACTGCAATATGGGCGGACGGTTTATCAGTGTTAATGTGGACACATTATTATGACATCTAGCTAAATATTAATGTAGATTACATTATCATCATCATAGCTAATGATCTGGTTTTTAAAAAAAGGCGGTTTTATGCATCTGGTAACGTAACTCAGTGCTTATATGATATGATTTGGCCCTGAACTTTTTGAAGAAGGAAGAAGCGGGTAACGTATGCTCGCCAGTCGCCAGCAGCTAGCTAATATTGATTAAAGTTAAGACGTCTGTGCGGCTAGATAGCTACGTCTGGTAATACCATGCTTAACACCGAGTACTTTAAGTAGATAGTCAGCTAATAAATAGGAGTTACTTTAGCTAAAGTTAGATAACGTTAGCTACCTGACATTCCGTTCTGTTGATCTGTGTTTGTAAACCACCTTTGCAAGCTAACGTTAGCCATATGCCGGTTTATTGCTAGCTAACTATATGTATAATCGGCTACAAGACAGTAATCTAGGTAGAGCTAGTTCACGAGTAAATACATGCGTAAGTCTTACAGAGCTATAAAAATGAATAATTTTAGCATTTGCCAACCTAGCTCAGAGTCCACATCCCCGTTGCTGCTCATGTCCGAACCCTCTGCCGCCATGGTTGCAGAAAGTACGTCACTACTCAGCGACGAATGTCATGGCAACTACTTAGCCATCAGCTAGTACAAAAAAGTACACTTTGAGACCTTGGTTAAGTATTTCAAGCAATTAACCATTTAAACACCCATGAAAATCCTGTAGATTAATGGCAATTTCAAAAGATCAATTTTCTCCAACATTCAGAACATTTTTTCATATGATTGTACGTGTTGGGTTGTAACGTGTTTCACTGGAAATTCTCAAAGATCTGCAGGAGTGCTTTCAAATTTGACCAGCATCTAACGAGTTCAATTACTTCAAATACATATTTGACATAGGTATGGACATTTTAGGCAGAGACTTAAAAGATGGAGCTCATCGTCATACAGTATGCACAGATTATGTTTTTGGGTAATATAGCACTGGCGCTGTTGTGCTTCCAACAAAAACCGCAATGTATTAACGTTTAACTACATTTCAACCGATTGTCAGCTATGGGAAAATGCACAGCATTTTGGGTTTCCAGTGGCTCAGTCGATAAAGGTGCTCACATACGCAAACTGCCCGATGGTCTCAGCCATGCCACTAGCGATCAATGACTGACTGAGTCCACAGAAGTAGGACAAAATGGCCTCGTTCCACCAGGGCTAGGGTGTGTTTTCATAGACCAGGGCTTTCTACCTCTGGTTGCCACTGCATTAGTTCTCAACACACCTCAGATAGATTCCAGCTCTCTCCTGCAGTGCTGCATGGACTTTAGGGCATAAATTAGTCTCACCGTGTTACAGGTGAGTACACTGGTGGATTCTGCTGCTGCAATACTTTCTTGAGGTGCAGCTGGCACTATTAGCAATAAATTGGAAGTCCACGGATGAATGGTTACTTGTTTAAATCAGAACTTGAGACCCTTTTTGTATTACCATGGGAGTCAGAGTAAACCAAATTCAGTCCCATGATTATTTTGTGTTGCCTCCACAAAACGTGGAAAAATACTGTACAAAATATAAACTGTTTATATGTGGTATAAATTGACAAGATTAGCATCCTTTATTGAACGTATACACTACCGGTATAAACTTTTAGAACACCCCCATTTTCCAGTTTTTACTGAAATTTAAGCAGTTCAAGTCCAGTGAATAACCTGAAATGGTACAAAGGTAAGCGGTAAACTGCCAGAGGTGGAAAAAAAAGGAAAAAGTTTAGGTTACCAAAAACGTAAAAATAATGTTGTGGAACGCCTACTGGCAGAGCAGCCAAAGCACACACCGGTCTTGTGTCTACATCGCGGTGTGCTTTAAAACTGCTCTGTTCTCTTCAGTAGGTGGCTGGAACCCGAAAGGAGAAGGAGGAGAGACCGACGAGAGAAACAAAGGTGAAAGTAATCCGAAAGAAAGAACGGGAACTGCAAAGTTTCCGTTTAAATGAAATTAAGTGTGAAATTAAGTTTGTGTTTCCTCTCATTGTTTTTATCCCGAACCCGTGAGGGCGACGGATGGATTTCATTTAGTTTGTTATCTTAAAACTCCCGGTCTCTGTCTCTGCACATGTCGGTGCGCAGAGAACTTATCAGGGTGATGAATAAAGATCCGGTCCGTGGACCAAAGAATCCACTATGTCTCCAGACTGCTCTGTTCCCGTCCAGGGATTGTCGCGTGGCGTGTGACAAATGTAAATTTCAGTTATTTAAAAAAAAGGCCCTTTTCAGGGAACAAGTAATGGGTTAACGTGGGTTAACAGTCACTCTGTGCAAGTCGCCGACTCTGGATCCAGCAAGAGCCCAAGACCATCACGCTTCCTCCTCCATGTTTGACAGTTGGTGTCAGACACTGAAGAACCATACTTTCACCTACTCGACGGCCTACATAAACCTCTGAAAATTTCTCATTTTGATGAATCGGTCCATAAGACCTAACAGTCTTCAGCAGTCCACTGGCGGTGCTTCATGGCCCAGGCAAGCCTCTTTTTTGCCATCTTAGCAATGGCCTTCTTACTGCCACTCGACCTGTCAAACCTGCAGCTCAAAGTTTTCTCTTCACAGTTGAAACTGAGACTTCCTTACTTCGACCAGTGTTAAGCTGTGCTTGAAGCTGTTGTCCTGTGAGCTGCCTATCATGCAAGCTGTTGACTCAGAAACTTGTCTGATTTTGTTGTGGCTTTGGGTCTGCCAGACCTATTCCTGTCAGTTTCCAAGTGCCCTTTGATGGTGTAGGAAACTACTCACTGCCAAAAAATGTACATTATTTTTCAGTTTTTGACAAAAAATTTTTTTTAAAACCTCTGGCAGTTTACCGCTTACCTTTGTACCATTTCAGGTTATTCACTGGATTTGAACTTCTTACATTTCAGTAAAAACTGGAAAATGGGGGTGTTCTAAAACATCTGACCAGTAGTGTAACTGCTGGTGCAAAATAGTACCTTTAAAGATACATTTGTTGTTAGAACACCACTTATGTGAGAAGCTTATTCAGATTGGAAATGTGCAACTGTAGAAAGTGGTCCGTCTTAGCAGCCTTGCCTGGCTGACAATCAGCTTTAAATACAAAATGTAAATGTCTACATGGTCAACACAAATTCTCATTTTAATATGTACAGCTGTTGCATATCATTATATTTGAAGTAGTCCTTGTAATTATTTAAATTATTGCACAAGTATAATTATCTAGCAACCTTCCATTAATCTCCACATCTCAAAGGTGGATCCTCATTAGAAAAACTGACTAGAGGAAAAAGTATAAGAACTTGAAATTAAATTAAACACCACACAGAAAGTGGGAATGTACAGTCATTTTTATTGTCAACCCCCCCCCCTTCCCCTATTTTCATTTAACAAAGAAATATCCCTCTTCTGATCCTCTTTAGACTATTTGGTCATTACAGAAATGTATTTACTTATTTTTACATTACCAGTCAATTCACTTCTCCAAAAGGCGTGACACTAAAACATACATCGCTTCAGATGATATCATTAAAAAGTTGGTTCTCACATCCGTTTCATTGGGGTTCTTATTTTTGTTCCACGTTCCTACCTCCACAAAGCTTCACTCCATCATTTTGATATTTTCCTATTGACATAATCTCATGTCTTCATGCTAAAAAATTCTGATTGCAGAACAAAAAAAATTGAAATGGGGGGGGGGGGTTACGATTATTGGTGATGCAAATCACAGTGACCGTTAAAGAACAGTGACAACCACCAATCCCATATGCACGCTTTTGAATAGCTGAAATGCGCATGGCCACTTTGACCACAATTACGTCAATAAAACATCCAGCAGACGACGCCAGCTTTCTGGGTGCAGCATTAAGAACCAATCTTACAACCCTGCCCCAACACAAGCAGTATTTAGGCCTAACGGTTTCATAAACTTGGGACAAACTTCGATCCTAATCTGCAAAAAGACATTCTATACGTACTGTACATTGGGAAGTTTGCTTCAAGTGCATTTGGAAATCAAGTACGTAAAAAAAACAAAAAACATGTCAAAACGAAGAAAAACACTGTTCACTGGAAGAGATGTCACAATTGATGATGTCCTTCCAATCAGTGGTTCTGCCCCCTGGGTACTTCCACCATACAAGCTTTGTTTTCACAAACAATTCGGTAAGTGATTTACTGTAGCAATCACTACTTTCTGTAATGGAGATTTAATTTTAGTTCTGTTTAGTTTAATTTCAGCACCAGAAATATCTGAAATCCTACTTTTTATTAACAAAATTCAACAAAATAATTGTAAAGAGTGGGTAGAAAAAATATGGTTAAACAAACTTCATGGTTTTAGTAAATAACCATAACCCCAGATGATATGGTAAGTGTCCAGAATCAGGGCTTACGAACGCATTCACACAACTCCATCCTATCATGGGTGGCATTTTCAAGTATATATTTTTTTCTTCTCCCAATTTCACTACTTTTCCTGGGGTCTAAACCTCTCTAAATTGTATTAACTTTATATGGTTATTCTTGTGTTTATCCACATGTGAACAAAGTCTATCACAAACATATAGGAGTTTGTAAACTGAACTTGATGATGGCATGGGAAAATGTTCGATTTTCCTTTGGAATTCCTGGACAATGTCCCCTTTCCAGCCGATTTCATGATTACCAGGAGAAAAGGCGGAATGAATACAGGAATCTGTTCTTAATCTCATCACATTTTTTCGTTGGGCTTTGTCAGTCACTATGATCTGTGTGTGTGTGTGTGTGTGTGTGTGTGTGTGTGTGTGTGTGTGTCTCTTTAAGGATATGTATGTTCCTGATTCCTGAAAATAGTGTTGTGAGAGTCCAATGTCCAAAAAAAAAAAAAAAAAAAAAAGGAATAAAAAAATTAGTAATTATCATAATCACCAACCCTTCAGCAAATGTTGCCAAAATAAAAATTAGCATCTATGATCAAATCCCTCAGGAAGATGGATACCAACCTTTGCAATGATTGGAGGGAGAAGAAGCGAATTCTCTCTTCCTGGTTTCACTTAAACCCATTTCCTTCCCACCCTTCCTCTCTCTCTCTCAAGTACTTTTCACTTGGTACCAATCCTCTTGAGTTGATTGCAATGGCTCTAACCTATAACTCAAGTCAGTCAGCGTGAGTGTGCGTGTGTGCATGCATGCGATTCGGTCGGATAAATATTTAAAGTCCTGTGAATGTGTTTTCCTGTGTGTGTGTGTGTGTGTGTGTGTGTGTGTGTGTGTGTGTGTGTGTGTGCCTGATAAGTGTTTCAGCCTTGCACATGTGTATCCGACTATCTGATTAAGTGCTTTTGTCCCGTCTCTGTCAATTGTGTGTGCATGAATGTAAGTGCGTGTGTATGTGTGCGTATGTGTGTTCACAGGAGCGCACTCCCATCTCGGTTGATCTTGTGTGTTCACCCTTGCTTCCGATCACCCGATGGCCAGTTCTGTGTTTGTCCACACATCTCTGGTATTACCGCAGCAGCACTGTCCAGTTGGCACCGGCATTCACTCCTGGCTTGCGAAGGGTTAACACCGACATGGCGGCATCAAATTCAAACTCCAAGGGAGATTCGCTACCATCTACAGAGAGGGAACGCAAGGCAGCTAATTAGCACAGTGTACAACATTTTTATTTGTATACTGATTTCAATAATGGATTACAAGATTTCACTTGATGCAACTGAAATGAATTCAATGAGGTTTCTATCAAAATAAAATAAAATGAACGAGTGTATGCTGAAAAAAGTGTTAGAAAGTAAGGGGGGGACCGTCTCTACCAGACCAGCCCTGGTCGTTGGCACAGATCGGGGGCGGCATTTGGCTGTCCGCCCCAGGGGGAGGGGGAGGGTGAGCCGGCTCGGGTCTGCCGTGAAGCGCGTAAGGGTGTCTCCAGAAGGTGGGTGGGCGAATTCCGTCTCGGAGGAGGCGGTGTTCACTACCCTCTGAGAATTAGCGAGACGAGTGGCGGACTCGTGTGGGGAGGATAAATCGAAACAAATAGAGGGAGAAAAAGGGAAAAAAATCTGAAACAAATGAAAACTTTAATTTGGGGAAAAACAAGAACAACAAGTCAGAAAAAGCAACTCAAAATGTGTAAAAGAGGGGGGAAAAAAGGAAAAGAGAACTAGTACGTATGCATGACTGACCAGCCATTCTTAGGGCAACAGCATTCGGTTTATGGGCCCCCAGGAACACCACCCTCTCGATCCAGGAAGCCGTGGAGAACTGGGCATCGGGGGCCAGGTTGCTGTAAGGGAGACAGTTACACTCATCACCATCTCAGTCTCAGGTTATGGAAATGGGGAAGAGGCCGAGAGAGAGAGAGAGAGACAAAGACAGGAAACGGGGAACAGGATGATGGGCGTCAACACACCTGGAAGAGAGGGCGTTGTTGGCGAAAGTCAAGCGCCTGTGGATAAATTGGCTGTGCTTCTCGTAGTTGAAGGTATGACCATCATCGATGTAAAGTTCACCTTCTGCGGTTCTCTAAAGTAGGGTGGACAACACAAAAGGATAATGGCCTTTAAACAAGAATGCATTGGTCTAGTTTAGATAAAGAATTCAGCACCAGGGGGAGTCATATCCCTTTCAGAATCCCCGACAGAACAGGCTGCAAATTAATTTCCATCCTGTGTGTACCTGGGGACTGAGATGCGTATTGTTGGACTGAAGTGTGTACTTGGGGGCTAAGGTGCACAGAGGGAATGAGGTGCGTAATGAAGTGCATACTGATGCGTGTATTCGGGGGCTGAGGTGCATACTTGGGGGCTGAGGTGCGTAACGAGGTGCGTACCTGGGGGCTGAGGGCCACATACAAAGTGTAAGGGTCAGTTTCCATACAGGAGGACGATCTTCGAATCCGGTTCTTCCTGGGGATGATGGAGCCACCTCGCTGGAACACCGGGATCTGGGAGGTAGGGGTGGGAAAGAGAAGACTCAGGCATTCATCCTCATAAATCTGAGGAGGATCTGTCACCTTTACATTGACACAAATAGTGTTTCGTCCTGCACTTATCTGCACACATCAACAGACTGAATTTTCAACTTTGGGGTTGAGCTGATATTTAGAGCATGGCTACAAGTACAATTTTATACAAAAGTTACAAAAGTGTACAATGCAAATAGAGAACCAAGGATGAGGATACTTTCATGCGTCTCTCCTTTCCCAGCCTTCTACACCTACACACACAATGTTTGGACCATGTGAAGCTGAACCTGGGGAAGACAGCTGCTCTTCCTCCCAGTGAAGGGCTCCCCGATGATTGATGCGTCAATCACTGTGGAAGGCTCCATAGCGTCTCCGTCCCAGTCTGCCAGGAGTCTTGGAGTGACCCTGGACAACTAGCTGTGCTTCTCGAGCCACATTGCAGCGATAACTCGGACCTGCCGATTCTCCCTCCACAACATCCGGAGGATCCGACCATTCCTCACCCAAGAGGCCACACAACTCTTGGTCCAGGCCCTGGTGATCTCCCATCTGGACTACTGCAATTCCTTGCTGGCAGGCCTACCGGCCTGTGCCATCAAGCCACTGCAACTAGTCCAGAATGCTGCCACTCGTCTGGTGTTCAACCAGCCGAAGTTCACCCACGTCACCCCTCTACTCTCCTCCCTGCACTGGCTCCCCATCGCAGCATGCATCAGATTCAAATCACTGGTGCTTGCTTTTCAAGCCACTAGAGGTACTGCTCCCCATACCTCCAGTCACTCATCACTCCCTACGCCCTAGCCAGACCCCTCCGCTCTGCCTCCTCTGGCAAACTGACTGCCCTCATCCCTCCGGGCGCCTGGCAGCCGCTCCTCGCGGTCTCATCTCTTCTCTGTCCTGACCCCTTGCTGATGGAACGACCTTCCGCAATCGGTCAGGACGATCTTGCGCAAGAGACTCAAAACCCACCTTTTCAGACTCCACTACTACTGAATTCTAGCTAATTGTCATCACCACTGCCTACTTGTTCAACACTATATACCCCTGCTTACTCCATTTAATAAGTAAAAAAAAAAAAATTCCTTCCCAGTGTTACAGGTATAGTACGCAGCTGCCTGCAATGATGTCTATCGCTGTATTACTGCACTGATCTCTTGCGCTAACTATGATTGTTCCTACCATGTATTTATGCACATCTTGTAAGTCGCTCTGGATAAGAGCGTCTGCTAAATGCCTAAAATGTAAATGTATGTGGAAATCTCTTACAGAGCTCATGGTGACTGGAATGTAGAGGTTCTGGGCGCCATTGTGTTTCTGGAACGTGTGCACATCATACCAAACCTAGAGAAACCAAAGGAGGGAGGAGTGTTCAGGACCCAATACAACTGTGATTAAATAAACTGAAAAAAGGAAAACAAACATGAAGAATGAACAGTGGACTACAGAGCACACGGGTCAAACAAAAGACCCGATGCGGAGTGATTGAGCGAGAGCTAAAGAAGAAGAGGAGAGGAGCCTAATGGCAGGAGGCATCGCTACACCTCCGTGTTCTCACCTCCTCATTGCCAGGCAGGTAGGCCGTGACACCTCGAGCCCCCTCTTCAGTCACAGGGTGCACCAGCAAATATTTCCCTGTCACGCACAGAAAAGCATGTTAACAACCAAAAACTACCTCTATAATAATCTTATGTATTATCCTAGTGCAGGGTTACTCAAATCTGGCCCACAAATCCAAATTCCGTCCTGGTTTTCCTTTCTGTCAGGTAGTTAATTGAGCAATTAGTGCAAATGATTGGGCCAGAGTGTCTTCACAGACACTGGACTCCCAGGTAAAGGGAGTGTGGAAAAACAGCAGTGCTCAGCCCACGAGGACCGTTATTTGAGTAACCCTGCCCTAGTGCAACTGCATCACTACACTGACAGGATTCTCTCAGTGGAGACTAGTTATGTGTTATACACACAGTGACAAAGACTTGTCTACATTTTGCCCTGAAATCTTCCCGTGGCTCCTCTCCTCCTTTTATTACTCACCAATCAGGAACTCATCATCAATGGCAAACGTGGCAACATCTTCAGGATACTCCACCCACAGAGGTCTGCCACAAAAAGAGCACAGGGAAGACAATGAGGAAGGAGACCGGTGTCATAATTAACAGAACCAAACAGTGACGCTACCATTGTTCCTCCAACCAGGGCCTAAGGCCTGTGGCATCTGGATATATCAATACACTGAAATAAATAGGTGTGTGTGTGTATATATATATATATACATATATATATATACACATATATATATATATACACATATATATATATATATACACATATATATATATATACATACATACAGTATATATATATATATATAAATAAAGAAATAAACACACACACATGTTAATTTATCACAAAAGGCCATAATTCCCTAAGAGAATACGGGACATATTTGTGTTTTATATTTTTGCAAATGTTGTGCTCACCTGTGAAGCACTTTGGGTTGCAAACTATTATATGAAAAGTGCTATATAAATGAAGTCATTGTTATAAGAATCCAGAGACGACACCAATAAGACAACGCCAAATCCCACCCCACCCCTGCCCACCTCATGACAGGATGCCCGGTGCGGTAGGCATGGTAGAACAGCTGGTACCAGTACGGCAGCAGGGAGTAGCGCTGGCGCACAGCCTCTCGGATCAGTGCTGTATTTTCAGGGCCAAAGAGCCAGGGCTCGCGTCGGGGCGTGTCCAGGTGGGCGTGTGCCCGGAAGAAGGGCTGGTACGCCCCCGTCTGGTACCAGCGCACCAACAGCTCCGGGCTGGGGGACTTGAAGAAGCCCCCCACATCAGCTGGAAATGGGGGTAAGAACATTTTTACATTTTAGGCATTTAGCAGATGCTCTCACCCAGAGCGACTTACACAGTTTACATTTCTTTACATACAATCCATTTATACAGCTGGATATTTTACTCATTACTTTTACTTACTTTCAGGTTAAGTACCTTGCTCAAGGGTACAACAGCAGTGCCCCACCTGGGAATTGAACCTGCAAGGTTCCTCTGAGTTACAAGACCAGCTCCCTAACCATTACACTACACTGCCAGCCACTGCCAAGAAGGGTGGTGGTGGTTACCAGTAACTGGCCTTTGTGGATTTGTACAGGGCAGAAATTGAACAGCAAGAGCACATCAGTGATCCTATCAAAATGCGATATACGGCATATTTAAATATGCTGCGGGGAAATGTCATTTCTTGACATTTTGTATGCATTTACACCATGATTTAATAAACTGACATCTTGAAATGTGATTGTGATTTGGAATTATTCCATGTAGGCACACCAACAAACATAAACGTCAGCTATGACATAGTGCCTTTGCGGCAGTAGTTCCTAATATAATTATATATGCCATTTAGCAGACGTTTTTATCCAAAGCGGCATACAGTAATGAATGCATTGCAACGCAAGTGTTGTCAGCGCCATGCTCTACCTACTGAGCCACACAGAACCACATTTAGTTCTTAAATCTGGCTCTGCTACGCCCCTTGAGGGCAGTGCTGGGGGACTCACCTCCACACAGTGAAATTCCGACCAGGCCGAGGCTGAGGCACATTGGAATGGAGATCTTCAGGTGGTCCCACTCTGCCGCGTTGTCCCCGGTCCACACAGCACCTGGGCACATTGGGAAGGGAGGCGATTCAGGGAGTGATCACTACACACACATTAGGGGGAAAATGCACACCCACGAAGGTGAACATGCCAATGGATAAAGGAGGGGACAGAGTAGATAGGGAGGCAACATTTCTGGATTAATAAGAAAACAGTCTTGCATCTATGTCGGGACAGAATATGAGGAAGGAAGAAGTGGGGGATCGACTGGGGAAAGAAATATTAAAGAATGTTTTGTAAGACACAATTGAGAAGGCAGTGAAAGAGAAAGTGGCATTTACTCAGAAAAACGTTCATAAATAGGAGACAGGAGGATGAGGATCTTAAGTGCAAAAAATAATAGGCTGTAGTTCAAATAGAAGTACAATTTCTGAAACAGATTTTTCTCAAACCCCACCCCAGAAAAGGCATGCAAGAACACTATATCTATATATATATATATATATATATAAATAAATCTTGAAATGTGCAAATAAACCTGTAATGAGAATTCCCCAAAAAAAGAATTGAGGAATTTTTGTATTATTCTCAAATGCATTTTGGAAATGAGTTCCTTCGACTCACCATAACGCTGAGATCCAGCAAAGCCCGCTCTGGTGAGGACAAAGGGCCTCTCCACCCCCCCGGAGCGCTGGATTAGCCCCTCCGCCGTGGCCATTTGCTGAGAGGTGTAAAGAGCGAAATTAACACTCCACATTCCCCCTACATGTTTCCTCTTTTTCGTTAGTGTATCACTCCTTTGAGGTCATAGTCATATCACCGCACCAATTCTCAATGTGCCATATCCCTCCTCTTTCTCCCACCCAGTTTCTGTCCTCCTCATCATCATTCCTCTCCTCCATCTGGTTCCCTCTTTCCTTCCCTCCACCCCTCGCTCCTCTCTCACCACATAGAAGCCGTAGAGGTTGTGGACATCCCTGTGCTCCCAGGCCCCGTGGACGGCATCCTTGTGCATGGTGACCTCTGGCCCATTGAACACAGAGGGCTCGTTCATGTCATTCCAAGTGTACAGGTTCTCCATCGTGCCCTGAGGCGAGAGGGAGGGACGGAGAGAGAGAGCGTAGACAGGAGGGAAGAGCAGACAGGAGAGAAAGATGGCAGGGTCAGAGAGAGAGAATGAGGGAGAGTCATCATTTACCAAAACCAATTGAATACACACATGAGATTAATGAGAAAAGGAGAGGAAGGGCCATCAATCAGAAATACCAATGCTACATGTCAGATAGAGGGTTGTGGGGAATGACGGCAACAGTAGAAAGGTGAAAGGTCAAGGTCAGCTGGTGATTCAAGCATGGCTCACCTCGTACTGATCGTAGGCAAACATACTGGCCCACCAGGCTCGCATCTCTGGATTGGTGAAGTCTGGGTAGCCGGCACTTCCTGAGGGAGTTGCAGGAAGGGGGGTGAGGGAGTCGCGGCATCAAAATATATTCCGAAGAGGCGAAGACAACGACTGAGTTACCGAGATAACTCAGGCTGAGTGCAGTCAGTGAAGGTGCACCTCTTACCTGGCCAGCACCAACCCTCGTAGTCCCCGCCGTCCTTGTTCTTGACGTAAAAGTTCCTGGAGCGAATCTCGTTGTGGATCTTATAGCCGGTGTCTACCTTGATGTGAGGATCCACGATGGCCACCATCTACGCCACAGCAAGGGAGGGGGGAGGTTAAGGCGTGGGCGTGGAGGAATAAACAGTGGGGGGGAAATGACTTATCTGTGAGCTCCTTGTGGGTACGCGTAGGTGTTAAATATTGACGCGTACCCACACGTAGGTGTTTTCGATTGACTTCCATTAACACGCCGAGTTAGTATGTACAGTATATATCCAAACACACAAACTCGTGCCCTAACACGCGTAACCCCTCACCTTGCGTCTCTTGTCCATGAGGCCCTGCAGCATCTCGCGAGGCTGGGGGAACTTGTTGGGGTCCCAGGTGAAGTAGCGCTTGCCGTCGGTGTGCTCAATGTCCAGCCAGATGAAGTCGTAGGGGATGTCGTGGTCGTCGAAGCCCTGGTCGACCGCGCGGACGTCATCCTGGTCATTGTAGTTCCAGCGGCACTGGTGATAGGCCAGCGCCGACAGAGGGGGGAAGGACTGAGTGCCTAGATGCCAGAGGAGGGGAGGAAGAGGGAGAAGGGGTCGGTGTCGATTTGTTCTGTGTATTCTGCGGCCCATTGGCCCAGGTGGTTCGAGGCGTGCTGGGGAGTTACCTGTGAGAGCAGCATACTGGGCAAACACGTCAGTGGGCTCGGGCCCCAGCATGATGAAGACGTCGATGATGCCACTCTCCGAGATCCAGCGGACATCTGTCTGGGGTGTCTCGCTGGCACCCTGAACGTAGTCCAGCATCTTCCCAAACACCGTCTGCAGAAGGGGGGTGGGCGGAGAAGAGGAAGTCAGCATAAAACAAACTTTTTTCTAGGATTGCACAATACATTACAAAAACACTGCCGCCTTCGGTTTTTCTTACATTTTACACAAAATGGTAAGCTTTCAAAACGATTTAACCCTCTGAGGTCCGTGCTAAGCTTTGAGATGGTTTTTGATTTTGGCATGGTCTGATATTTTTCTAAATTTCATCAACTTAACACACACTTACTCCAAAGTGTTTGATATTTTTATTTGAAGGACAATCACAGCTACATTTGTATGCCATCAATAGTTTGGTCAGTATCATATGCAGCTTGTAAATAGATCTACAAACACACAAGTTAAAAATAGTAAATTTTTCTGCTGTCACAAAAGTTGTGAAAGCACACACTAAACTATAGTGACGAATTGTTTTGCCAATGTGAGTTTGTCCATCAAGGTCTTGGTTATGTAAGGGTGTGAAAATAGTTTAGCACATCTGAGATCTAAATAGCTAAAAACCTGTTTTTATCAGAACTGGTCACATTTATTTCAGGCTGTGGGAGGGCTAAATGCTAAATACCTGAATATTCATTATTCATTGTCCACACCTCTAAGATCTGTCAGATGGGCCATCTCTCTCTCAAAGGCCATCGGAGTAAGCAAGTCAGTGAGCCATGCTTTTTTCATTTTGGAAGATTTATTTAAAACAGAACACAAACTACAGTAGGATATACAGGGGAATGCCACATATTACAAGTGACAGCCTAACAATAATGCACATAATATCCTCCTGAGACCCAAGGAAAAAAAGTGTCTTCCAATTAAACTTTTTTGTGATTTCATGCCTCTTTAGAGTTAAAACAACAACTCACAATTTAGATTTTAAATGGCTAAGCAATATTTGAGTTACCATTTCTCCTTTCACGACAAGCGCTTCTTGTGGCAGCAGCCATTTTGGCTCTCAATTTGTTACGTTGCAACACGCGGAATATGTAGTCACAAGACGCGGAATTCATATATTGAATATATATATATACGAGTATTTGATATTTTGTCCTCGTCGCTTTCCATCAATGCTCTCAAACACTGCAGCGCAGAAAATCTTTCCATCTTGAATAAAATTGTATGTCTGTATAAAATCTTGCTTCAATTTGTCAGCCTAACAATAATGCACATAATATCCTCCTGAGACCCAAGGAAAAAAAGGGTCTTCCAATTCAACTTTTTTTGTGATTTCATGCCTCTTTAGAGTTAAAACAACAACTCACAATTTAGATTTTAAATGGCTAAGCAATATTTGAGTTACCATTTCTCCTTTCACGACAAGCGCTTCTTGTGGCAGCAGCCATTTTGGCTCTTCAGGAAGAGGTTTATGTTAGAATATGTTTAGCGTCACAAGACGCGGAATTCATATATTTTCACGAGTATTTGAAAACAAGCGAAATAAAATAAATATCAGCATAGACTGTTGCTGGCAGATTGCAAGCGTAAACACAGACAATATGCTACATACGATTTTTAAATTCTAAATTTAAAATGCTGTCTCTGAATCCTCTTCAGTATCAGGACATGACGAGTTGTTGTCCTCGTCGCTTTCCATCAATGCTCTCAAACACTGCAGCACAGAAAATCTTTCCATCTTGAATAAAATTGTATGTCTGTATAAAATCTTGCTTTAAATTGTCGGGACAGTTTGTGTTGTTTACGCCAGCGTTTTCACACATGGCCCCACGCCCCTCCCCACGGACCTCCCCGAAACTAGCACCTAGTTACCATGTCAATAGAAGGGGGACGTTACTAAAAGGTAAAAAACAGAGTAAAAAACAAGGTTTACTTTTGGTCTAATTAACCTCATTTTAAAAATCCCATTTAATTTGCCAGTGCTCAAATCGGAAAGTCGCGATTCTAAGGTTTCTGTCAATGTTTTTGTCCCGTGTGTATGATAAAATATCGCGAAGTTAGAAATAGTAATATACTTTTATTGCTGCTGGGAGCGGCGCCGCTCCCGTCGACCTCAGGGGGTTAAGAATGCTTGAAATAATCTCCTAAGGGACAACCAGAATACAGAGCACAAGAGGTTATAATTTCAACTTGTTTTTTTGGGGCTCCTCAGAGTTTGGTCTAAATGATAAGACCAACCTTCCCAGCAGTGTTAGAGCTGATGTCCACCCATGTTTCCGCAGCATTGAGCCAGAAGATGCCCATGGTTCTCTGTGCATTGTGGGACAGGAGCACAGGCACAGCAACATAGAGGGCCATGGGGTTGTAGAGTTCGTACTGGAAAACGTCCAGGTTGTATAGCCTGTAGGGGTCTCCTCCACTGTCACAGAAACAGCAGCCACTCAGTACAGTTCATCAAAAATTAAAATACAGTTATCCAAGTATACATCTGGATCAAATTCAATCCCCCTACTCAGAGTGAAATTTAAAATTCAAGAAGGGGTTAACTACCATTCCATTTGCTTTCAGCTGAAATCTGTCATTCTGAGTATAGGGAAAGGAAAAAGGAAAAGCAGGAATATCGATTCCCACCCTTTCTTTCCCAAATTCAACCTCGGAAGAGCTGCAAACTAAAGACAATCCAACACACTACAGCAGGGTTCCTCAAATCTGGCCCACGAATCCAAATCCAGTCCTGGTTTTCCTTTCTCTCAGGTAGTTAATTGAAAAATTAGTGCAATTGATTGGCCACTGTCTAAACACCTGACTCCCAGGTAAAGGAAGGCTGGAAAAATAGCAGCACTCGGCCCTCGAGGACTGTGACTTGAGGAAAGCTGCACTATAGCGTCTTTGTAAGTGACTTTTACTATGGCTGTCAGTAACTGGTTGACTCCTTTTTCATGATTAAAGTTCCCATCAAATCAATGACAGAAAATCATGAGCTGAGGTAGCATAATAACCTGGACCACTGCATGTCTCTAATGTGGAACTTAAACAGCATTAACCGCAGGTTTGGATGACACTTGGTATGCAAGATGTTTTTATTGTCCTCAAACAAGTTTCCTTTTGACATCTCTGCAGCAAAGCAATGTACATGGTTTTCAAGTACAGCCACACGCACACACAAGCGTACGCACGCACACACCCAATCGTGCACACAAACAGACAAGCAAGTGGACGTGCGCGCACACAAATGTGGACACTTGCAAATATGCGCAGACACGCACACGCACACACACACACACACACACACACACACACACACACACACACACACACACACACACACACACACACACACACACACACACACACACACACACACACACACACACACACACACACACACACACACACACACACACACACACACAATGTATCCATGGATGGTAACAAAACACCCACCATGCACTGTGCTAGGTCTTGTGAATGATAGCTTGCCTAGTCAGATATAAGTTGAACACCGGGGGACTCACTCTGTGGTTTTGAGCTTGAGGTTGTCAGCATGTTCCGGAATGCCGTAGACATGTTCCACTCCAGGCAGGGAGAAGTCCAGGCTAATTGAGGTAGGGCCTGGTGACGAGAAATGGGCAGAAGTCATGGAAACGGTTGAAGAGAGAACCACAGGGTGGGGGGGGGGGGTAGTAGTACACGTCATTGTTTAACTTGAGCATTTTTGACATGCATTTTAAAAAATGTGGAAGCCTGACAGTCATTTGACACGCTATAAGGAGAACCACTCTATATAATCTGAGTTACAGTACTTTTTTCAGCAACCTCTGACAATTTAATGTTAAAGAATTTAACTAACTATATATAAATGACTAGTGGCAAAGACCGACACATTAAACATAACGTAACTGGCAAAGCTTAAACACTACACATTATCCGTTTACATGGATTGTTCCGGTAAAAGCATATCTGTGTAAAGCAATGTGTTATGGTATCACACCCAGGATTCCAATCTACAACAGGGCCTGGACACAACCCAGCGACTCTGACACAGCTGTCAGAGAAGACGAAATCGAACTGGGTGCTGTACCGTTGGGTTTACTGTCAGTGTGCGACTTGAATGTCTCTTCCCACATGCCCGGCTTATCGTCCTCTTTCTCACTCTCTCCATCCTCTGCCTGGGGGTGTGACAACAGAGATGGGTGGAGGAGGACAGGAACAAAAGACAGAATGGAGGGGAAGGGACATGGAAGCAGGGAGAAAGAGGGGGATGAGAAAATTGGGTGGAAGGAGGGGGGGGGAGGGGAAATCTGTGTTCTGTATCAGGTTTCAGGTAGCAACCGCCTTACAACTCTTCCGAGGTTCCTGGTAATGCCCCAGTTCTGGGTCAGTAGTCAAATGTTGGCCAGTCAAGACGACATTCAGAGAACAACTTGGTATTTAAATATGACCGTATTGTGGGAGAATCAAGGGCCTAAGAGAATTGAGGGCTGTATTTTTATTTGTTCCCTCTACTTCAGTATGTGTGTGTACAAAATAAACAGATAAGACCTTTATAGCAGAACATTGTAACTGCACCCAACTCCAGCACCAGCATTGCTATGAAGAGTGTAGGCCAGAACAGAAATCAACCTACACACCTTCTCCTCTACCTGCTGGTCTGCAGTGTCTGAGTCCTCTGTCCTCTCTGCTTCCGCTGGGTCTGTCTGACTGTTACTGGATCACACACGCGCACACATACACACACACACACACACAAGCACACACACGCACACGCACACGCACACACACACACACACAAACAGACATGCACGTACAAATGTGCACACGCAAGTGGCCGTGCGCGCACACAAATGTGGACACGTGCAAATACGCGCAGACACACGAGCACCAATATGAACAGAGAGACAAAAACAAAAGAAAGACATGTTATTATTGAGACTGAAATAAATCATAAAAAACTCAAGATGCCATATTTTTGCCATGGCAGATTTGCCATTTATTTTTACATGAGGAATACACACAAGCTCAACTTGTCAACTACAAACTGCAGAAGACACACCCCAACTTTACTTTAAACTAGTTTATTTACAGTTATGACAGGGTATTCCAGTGGGGCAAACCTATCTAACTGCAGAAACAATTTAAGAGAAAAACGTAAAGCAAGGAGCAAGCAAACAGACACATTAGGAATCACTATGGAATCAGATTTGGAGGTAATCACACAAATCATTTAAAGACATTTCGTTCAATTCAAGCATGCACAAGGATCAAAGAGTTGATATGAAATGCTGATTGACACTGGCACAGGTGATCAACTCTACCCCCGCTTACACATTTCTTAGAGACAGACAATTTAAAAGATGCACTATATTATTAATCTATCGAGAGTAAAGGACAAAAAGCCACTGGGAAACCTTTTCGATACTTCATATAAAAACAGATTTCGAAATATCGTCCCTAAACTCCCCAAAACTGATGCACGGTACAAACATACTAGCTTTATCAACTTGAAATTAAACTGTCAACACTGTGCTAAACACCAAAACTGGCACCTAAAGGTAAATTCAATCTAGGAAACAGCCCTACCTCTATTCCATTTAATACTCCTGTTAACTCAAAATGTAAATTATTCCTGCTCTCTGGTTAAGATATGAATCATGGTTTCAAATGGAAGACATGGGACACAAGATGAAACTGAATACCACTGCTTCAAAAGGGTGATAATGCTCTCAGCTACACTGGTCTCCATAGTAACCCAGATTGTGAAGCGTTTTGTGCACTGTGGTGTATTTAAATGGAGCTCTGAGCAACACGATCTCGGTGGTCTCTGATGCTTATCAGTGCCACAATAAAGGAGGCATACAAATCATTTCCACCCTTTGATCCATTCACTGTGCATTAAAACCAGAGCACATCCATTTCCCATAGCCAGTGCTCAATACCTCTCCACTGTGTATCTGATGTGTATTGAGTTTGTACTGGCGCACTATGGCTGCCGTCGTGTTCACCCAGGTGGGTCCTGCACATTGGTGGTGGTTGAGGTGAGCTGCCCCCTATCATTGTAAAGCGCTTTGGGTTCCTTGAAAAGCGCTATATAAATCCAATGTTCAATTCAATTCAATACAGAATTGTATACTGTTATTTGCTTGGCAAATGCACCTGCCTAGTGTGCCATAATCTGGGAGCAATGGGATTAATTTAAGTAAAATGCCATGCTCAAGGACAACAGCCCCACACAAGCCCACACTGCTTTGAAGGTACATAGGGGAGTATTGTGAGGACTGTTTCAACACCCATGTTAACTACTGGAAAATTGTGGACAGCTTGGTGTCAAAGCTGAAAAGGTTCGATTATCCAAGCCCTGTCCAACCATCAATCCCAACAACCGGGTTCAACTTCAAAAGCATACAAGACAGACTACCAACTGCTCCACCGTAAAACAGACTTGCGGGAGAGGTGCATTGACAAGTATGTAGGACCACAGTACATAAGACATTCTTCACAATCACAAAAATAGCCCGAAGTTGTCATGGCTCTCGGGCTGTTGCCCAAATGCACAGCTTTCAATGGATTCCCTGTACCAACTGTGGTGAAGTTTAAGCCTAAAGCCAGGAAAATTCTGTGCTACCCAAGGCAGGAAGTGACCCAGCGCTGGGGAACATCCTGTTTCAGCAGTTCTGTAACAGCCCTGAATAAGGTTTCAACAAACACTAGAGACTGAATCTTGCTATACAATGTAGCTCTCCCGTGACAATGCCTGATGTAAAAATGTAAAAATGTGCAGCTATTCAGAGATTTGGATGTCAACTTGTTCACCTGCTGTTTTTCTTACCATTATTAACACACTGAAACCATTGAACAAAGACTTGGTTTCTAAAATGGTTGTTACTAACTGACAAGAGATACAGACCCCAAAGGAGAAAACAGCAGCTTAGGGGAAGCTAATGCTTGCCCAATTATTGCTTAATTAAGATAATGAGATCTCAGGAATCGGAACGGGCTGGTCCAAATCTGTGACGTGACTTCACGTACCCCAGTCATCTTCTGTAAAATGACCCATTTACAGCAATGTCTGAACCAGTGACATGCTCAGTTTGAAACAATGATATCCAGTTATCTTTCTTTTTTTTTTTTTTAAGAAACGTTTGAAACTACAAAATGTTCACACAAGTCAAAATTGTTGGCTGTACAACAGGGGCATTATGAAGGTTGTGAAGGAGTCATTCTGCACTATACAACGGGCCATCCCAAAAGACAGAAATACAAACATGCACATTAACAGTAGCGCTGCCGTCAAAATAGAATTGCGTCGTGGGCCTCAGCAAATTCAACACATTGTGCTGGAAATAAACAATTTCTCAAAACAATGACTCCCTATACTGATTTGTTACTCGTAAGAGATTGTCACTACTTTCCACTTCTAAGTTTAAATTAACACCAGTCATGTGACCACAGATTTGACCCATTGGTAAACGTTCAGCTTACACAAGCCCCATTCTGTCAGCATGCTGATTAGACAATTAGTCCCACACACACACCACATACACACACAACCAATAAATAAAGCTTAGTGAGTTTACCTAGAGAAAACGCTCTTGAGTTTATCCCACATGCTACCGACTGTGCTACTTATCTTATCGGAGAGACTGGAGGGTGAAGGGGAGAAGAGGAGGAGTGAAAGAGGAAGAGGGAAGAAAGGACACACGGACAAAAAAAAAAAAAAAAAAAAAAAGGGAAAAAAAGATGAGTTTTCCAGTTGATGCATTTCATAAAACGGTGTAAAATCTAAGCTATGCTTTTGTTTCAGAAATTGTCTGTCAATTCACAATGTACAGAGGCAGTGTACTAAGGAGTGGGAAAATAAACCCCAATTTAAGCCCCTTATATATTCTGCATTAAATAATTCATGTATAAATTGAATGAAATCATACAGCATTGCAGATAGTTCTGTATAGCACAGTAAACAGTAACCAAACTTGAATTTGAGTAAGTGATGGCTTAGCCTGGTCCCAACAGATCCCAAATTAATTTGGTTTAACTGTTCACATTCACTCATCAGCATGGTTAGGTTCAACACGGCCATATTTCAGTACCATATGGTAAAACAGAAATCTGTAGCCCGCGAAGCTCCACACTGCAACGTTTTGGCCACTTTGGGGGGGAAAAGCGTATTTACAAATGTTGTATGTGTATGACACAGGAGGCTTGAACCTGGATCAGTTTTTCCCAGACTAGCTAGTCACATTAGTGCAGCACACCTCACCCTTGCCATGTCATACTACACTGTTAATTTGTCTTAACATGAGGACCATAACCAAAGGATCAATGGGAAGGACCAACAGAGAGACAGATGCTGGGCTCCATTCACAACACACTAACTGAAGGGTGAATGCAGCGGGAACAATAAAGTACAGGAGCAGCTGACAGGCACATGACCATTCTACACACTGCTATGAGTTATATTGTTACGTTACCCTCAGTAATTCTGGAAGGTGTTTGTGGATGTCAGATTGTGCTTGCATAAAGTCATATTTGACTTTTTAAGAGATCTACGGAAGCGCTTTATGAATGCAGCCCTACGGTACAGAGAATGAATGAGGAGAAAAATCAAAAGAGAGATGGAAGTAACGACAGCACGGTTCAATGTAAGAGACTGGCACAGGAGTGCCAACTCTTGCAAATCAAGCCTAACTACCCATCAACCCTGGTCAAAGAGCCCCCCTCCCCTTCACTCTGCCAAAAAGCACATGCTACAGTATGTAACCTATAGAAGTGTCATTCAATACCAGTAAGCCAAAGACAGATGGTGAGAAAAATCCCAATTCCCAGCTGTCCGAGATCCTCCCGTGCAAGATACCTCAAAATGGGTGTGGGATATACATGCAGAACATTTACTTCAACTTCACCTTGATCATTCGGGCAGAGGCATGCCGCAGGTGAAGAAGACCAATGCTAGAAACCTGCCGCGCTAAAGCAGGACTGGGCCACATCAGACTGGCCCAGCATCTATCCAGCTTGAGGGGACTGGTGTCCCAAGAGATTAATTCAAAGAATCAATGGGAAGATCAACCATTATTTGCTATATATGAAAGGTGATTAACTGCAGTACTGGAGGAAGACTCAATCTGGAAGTCCAACTTCTCAAGAGTGAGGGTAAGGACTTTGCAGTTCCTTAGAGGAAGAGAGTTGTGTGCCCTGACATAACATATCAATACTTCATTATTAACAAACAGAAGGAAGGGCTCTTCCAAACCACAGCTTGTAACTAATCTATTGCCATCTACCAACCGTCAATCCCGACCCCACGACAGACTCACTCACACCACTCAAGGCGAAACAGCAGCAGGAGGAAGTGGCGAAAAAGGCAGGAAGAACTACAATAGCAGATGGACCAGGAGCATAATACATACCAAACTAGGAAGAGAAGACAGCTGAACCTTCTGAACCTCACCCTCACCCTCACCCTCACCAGATGAACACACTGCTACTGTAGGGTTGTCAACAGTCCTGGATTTGCTGGGACATCCTGTATTCCAGCTATAGTCAGATTTGCTTTGGAATACGGGATGTCCCGGCTGATGTGGCACTGTTGGAACCCCTATGCTACTCGCACAGCTACTGCAACTAAACCCATTCATGAAAAGACACTTTGCTACTGGCCACAGGTACAGACTAGTGCTGCTGTTTTTTTCAAGAGCCAGCTAGTTCCCCATTTCCCGTTGCAGGATAGCTGCTGCGGTACATTGGTGTGTCAGTTTAAATGCAGAATGGTGGTATAATATGTTCTGCACTTAGCTTCATGCCATGAAGCAGAGAACCACACTGTAATGAGGTCTCCCGCAGTGGAAGGTCATACTATACTGTGTGTTATGGCTTTGCATGACAATGTGAATCACTGCTTACTTCACAGTTACAAGCGTACCGCATAAAGCGTGGCACAGCACGCCATGCTGTTTTTAATGTACATTTCCACACTGTGCTTCACTCTGCTCTGTATGTGCTCCAGTACAAATTGTCCAACCACACCACTGTGCAAGCAAACACCACTTTACATTAGAACAGCGTTGTACTGTACTGTACCGTTCACTATGCAAAGGGTGCACGGTGTCTGTGTGCAGCTGCTCTACATCTCGCTGTGGTGCCGCAGTTATGTTCTGTGGTGCGTTGCGTTGTGTGCACTCACGTGTCCTTGCGCAAGCGCAGGTGCTCGAACGCCAGCAGGCCACGGGAGTTGAGGGACAACAGGACCTGCGGGCCCTCCATTATGTCCAGGCGGAAGGGCCGGGCGCTAACAATCAGCCGACAGGTCTCCAGACCCAGGGACAACACCACGCCATTCTCATCCTGAGAAACCAGCGAAAGGCTGGGGGGGATATAAAAATGAGGGAGGGGGGGTTACCACTCAATCACACCAGCCATCACCCACCCTTCCACGTCAAGGACTCAAGTGTTATTTCTATCTTTTTAAAAATATTTTGTTTCAATTTTTTTATGTTTTTCTCCCAATTTAGTAGCCAGTCCGCCCCTCTATTTATTTTAATTCATCATCCCATCACGAGCCTGCTGCCCGTCCTTCGGGTCAAGCTAATATCCCATGGCCGGCAATAATCCACCCTAATCCAGCCAAATGCCATCCCCGATCGGGGCTCCCAGCCAGAGTCGGACTGACGCGGTCGGGTTTCACGTTATTTCTACCTTTGTTATGTTTGCTTTGCGGACAACCTCAGCCATGTTTTACACAAGTTATTCAGGTTATCGTGGTGTGCAGTGCCTCGCCTCTCCGTGCAAAGGCACTGCCTTGTGTGGAACTAAGGGTTACTGGGATCTGAGTGGATAAATGGCTGCTCCCTCACCCCCAGTAAATGAGCAGTGGAGTGGTCCAAAATGCAGCCCATGGATCTCTCCAACTGCCAGCCTGACTAACACTTCTTCCCTCAATCTCACGTCAATGTTCACACAACCTCCCATTTTGACCACATCACACTCACGGCTCGGTGGGGGGGTCAGCGATGAGAACGTCGGGCACCTCATAGCGAGGTTTGAGGGGTTTCAGCTCGTTGATCTTCACCCGGGTCATGTTGCCTTGCAGACGATACAGCTCCAATAGCAAGCGCACCTGCAGTAAGGCAGGTGGGACGGGACACAGCATTAGTTGGCATGGAATGAGACAAACATGAAAGAGAGGAAACAATGTTCAGTAAGCACAGGGTACAGTGTGTGAGGAGCTCAGAGGCAGTGTTCAGTCAGAGGATATCAAAAGGAAGGGTGTGAGGGGAGCTCAGGGTGTGCAGGCAGACCTTATTGTTGTCATTGATGAGTTGTAGAGTGAGGCGAGAGTCGCTGAGCTCCAGAGTATCGAGCAAGGCTCTGTACGATGACTGGCCTGGCTTCATCGCCCGTTGGCGCCTGCATACACAAACACACACACACCCCTTTATCACAAACTGTGAAACTACATGCTACAGTGTTCAGGTTATGGTGTTTGAGAGAAGGTTTGAGTCCTAACCGACCTGCCCATGCCCAGTAATGAGTAGCCTACATGTTGTTTGAAGTACAGTAGACCAACATAACTACAGCACTGTAGCAGGTGTCAAAGCTGTGTGCAGGAAAACCTTGTTTGTGCTTTATGTGAAATCGGCTTTTGATCAAACCTTTAACTTCTCACTTAAAACATTGTTCTTTGTATTTCATTTCCAGAGTTTTTGTATTTTTATATAATATGAAAGATACATTACGATACATTTCACATACTAACAACCTGTAATGTTGACATTTCGACTAAAATGGAAAGAGGACAAGTTGTTTTGAATAAAGCGAAGGACTGAAGTTTGGATGGAACACTAAATGACAATTGGCAATTTTTTCTTGGAAAGCAAAATAACATTAGTAGCTAGCCAGCTAGCTATCACTTTGGAAGATGAGTACTGTGTGTAGTGGAGAACTGTATATATATTGTATTGTTATAGGTTTGCTCATAATGTTAGGAGGACAGCATTTTGAGCTGCAATGTGACAGCTGAAGCCTTATTTACCAACCAGACAAGAAATACCCTAGTTAGCTAACTTGCATGCCCTGGTTAGTTAGCTAGCTTTTTTTGCCTAAGTTACAGCATTGTTGAACATGCTTTTGTTTGTGTTTAGTGACCATGGTAGGTTGAGCTAAGAGTTGTGGATGGTTTGCTGTAGCTGGGTGTTACATTGGCAAGCTATGGACCTGTGACAACTGCCAGCTGATGGTGCATGCAATTCCCAACCAGTCAGATGCAACCCCCGGCGTGTACAGGTAGCTAGCTAGTTTTCCAATCAGCCAGATATGATCCTCGTCTACTGGATGCTACATTTCACTTTAACATAACTTAGCTTGTGAGCACAAATTGCTACCTACCTAGCTAGATAAGTACATACATACACAAAAATGCCCGACATTAACTAGCTCTTAGAAACAACTGGTGCAGTCAGTACAACAGCAGCTAGCTAGTATTCGGCAAGCAATGTTATTCACGATAATGCCCGACAGAGGTAGCTAGCCAACTGTTTGAATGATTAGCTTTGATCAATTCAAGACTTGTTCAAGAGCAGCATAACCAGGTCAGCTAGCACCGTCAGTACCTTTTTTTCATTCGATTATATTTTGTCCTGGCCAGCATTATATGTGCGGTTTTACAAACTACTAGAGAGTATTAGCGCAGCTAATTCTAGTTTGTTGTCTGTCTGTCTCCTTCAGTAGTTGCCGGTTTCCAAGCTACAACTGCTCTTGCCAGGGTTGTGGCTTTAAAAAAAATATATATATATATTGAGAATGCTGGATGTGGGTGCCAAAGTTTGCAAGCATGAAGAGGGTACTTTATTGAGAAAATGCCAATATTTAAAAACGATGTCAAATGGACTGTTGGGTAGCACATCCATATAAAGCACTTGTTCTCAAAGCAGTGATACCCCATGTATATGAATAATTGACTTGATGTTTGAATTCAGTCATAAACACACACTTGCAGTTCATGTCAAATTTGATTAATTTGATGCTTATTTATATGCAATGTTCTCATATAGGGTCCTATTCTATCTGATTTTAATTATTATTATTTATTTGTATTTTTTGAATAATTTATTTCCATTTTTTCAATTTGGTGGCCAATTGTACCCTCTATTGATTCAATTTCCCCCCCACGAGCCCGCCGCCTACAATTCCGGGACGAGCCGTTACCCTGGGACCGGCAGTGACAATGTTGACAAATAGCCTCCTTCGAGATGGAACTCGCCAAGCCGTCACCTGTGATTCCAATACACACCCACAGGGAAGTTTTCTGTGCATGCGGCAAGCTCATCTTGGCTTCCTCACCCTCCCCCAGGGCGGACAGCCAATCACCACCCCTGAGCGGGACTCCAGGCTAGAGCCGGACTGGCGCAGCCAGGGATCGAGCCCTGGTCGCAGTGGGAAGCCTGCACTCTGGGCAAGTGCCTTTACCAGTTGCACCCCCCAATCTGATTTTTGAACTGGTTAGCCACTGAATCTGAGACATCTCTAGTGAGATGGCTGTGAATTATTGACTAAATGAAGGCCACAATTATTACTAAATCTTCATAGAGCGTCAAACTCCCATGAGTAGGAACAATCTACCCTGCCTATTACTGTCCAATACAACAGTATTTAGACCTTACACTCGTACATAAACTGCATCTTGCACTGTCGAAACCAGATACCTACAAATGCTTGGTAAGGCACCCTGAATAACAGCATGTAGAAAATGAACAAATCATAATTAAGTAATCAATGCACTCTGCAGAAGTAGCCTTGATTTGCTGTACTCACTTGCAGAAGGCACTCTGATCGCAGGTTTTGAAGTTTCCGCGATCCACAGCCAGAGTTGTGCTGAGGCACAGAGAAAGCCAGGCCACAAACAGCAGCCCCATTCTGAGGGAATGGAAGGAGACATATGGAAGACACAGAAAGGAGATACGCTGTGTGGTGAAGGCATGAGGCCATTCAGACATCAAACCTTATACGTTTATAGTTGTGCTTCATAAAATGTAACATTTATGAACAAGTTATTCAAATTAATGTTTTGTAACACAAAATAGGCTTCTGACACCTGCCAAAAGCACTTTTGTTGTGCCGGGTTTCTTGGCGCTCAACGCGATCTAGTTAGTTAGCTGTTGAATTCCCAGAAAAGCCCTTTGTTGCTTTGAGATCATGTGAAAGGTAGCTAGCATCTCAATGGTTGTTCAGCCAGGGGAACACAACCGCTGTGATGCAACATGGCGCAATATGAACCTGGCGACGGCAGCTACTTAGCCAGACACCCAGCCATATTTCATTAGCTAATAATACGTCCTTATAGAAGCGCGTTTAAACGTATTATGATAAACATTAGAATATCTCGTTAGCCAGTTATACCGAGTGTAAGGGTGGCTAACTTAGTCTGTGAACCACATGGCATAATGTGCCAAGCTGGCATGCTAACAGATCATCCTATATACCGGCATGTTATCTTGCTATTCAGCTATTCCAGTAGATAATCGTATCAACTCGCAAACTACCTATTGCTTCTATCCATAAGCATAATGCTGCTATTAAAATGTGGTCAACGAAGAATTGTAACAATCTTTTGTTAATGTTTTTATTCAGTGACGTTAGATACATATAGCTATCAACCTTTTGAAGTTAGACATGGACACCAACGGAAATGCGGTTGGATCATTAACTAGTTAACGTTACTGAACTTAAAGCTTGGGAATAACTTCATACTAACCAAGTCTAACTAGGTAACGCAATGGGGCAACAATATACACGATAGCGATTTGCTCGTAACTTAATTACACTGAATAGCTAACATTCGTTATCTAGCTAGCAATGAATCTAACGGTAGCGAATAAAAAAATCGAATGTTAGCTAGCTATATCCAAATGCGATTTAGCCAAGTTACTGTTGTGGTTGAAGCACTTAACCATACTAGCTAGCGACATTTTCGATCTTAACTGAATTTCCGGCTTTCGTTATTTAGTACCCAGCTATCTAGATAAAGGACGGATTTTACGTAGCGAGCCAATCGGTATCGATAGCGATCACCATCGTTAAGCGCTAACGTTGACAAGAATTAATTCAAAAAATGTTCGCACCCCAATTCTGTTCCTGAATATAATCAAAAACTGCCCACAGACGTATAACTAGGGAATAGTCTGTGCTTCGATTTCGTATGCTGTAGGGGGATGGCGAACAACGGGCCTTATTTCATTTTTTTCTTAATCTCATGAAGATTTATTTTACCTCTCCGAGAAGGCAGCCATCTTGGTTTAGCTCTGACCTTTAGCCCAGCCCCCTACTTCCTTTTTGTGTGCACGGACACGTCAGCCTCCTGTGATTGGTCAACCCTGAAGGCAGTGACTATTATTTACTATTCATAAATAATAATCACCAGGCTTAACTCGACAATTTGCCGTTTTAAATATTAATTTGAGTAGCTCAGCGTTGGCGTCCTGATGCACTCTGTCGAAGGGCAGCCAGAATTATTTTCCAACCACCCGAGTCCCCCGATAATCAAAACGGCTCTTCCGTCATTCGTTCTTGTTTTTATGAAACTATAATATTGACACGCATCTGGAATATGGTAACATCGTGAAAGTGAACCACGCGTATGCACGACAAAGACTTTATACTAAAGTTTCACAAAATTTAGCATTTTGAGCATTGTCTCACCTACATAAATTAAGCTTAACTTATGGCATTACTAGTATTGATACAATACCGTTTTACTTAAATATTAGCTGTTTTACCTTCTTAGCTCCTTACATACCTAAATACTTCCAATTTATTATAAATTGTGTGATTATCAAAAATGGGGAAATTTATGAGTTTTGTTCAGTAATTACTTACAAGATAATTAAAATAATTTAGTTGTGGGCCCTCTGAAGCCCCCCTGCAGCCATACATAAGTTAACAGAAATATAACTTTCATTGCATTAATTTTTTTATTTGACTTGGATGCCATCTGAAAGCATCAGGACCTGTAGATGGACTAACCTAATTACAAGCAATGGTTCATTTATATTATTTGGTTATTTTCCAATAACAATAATAATAGCATTTATATAGCACCTGTCATGGATTTAAAGTGATTTAAAATGTAACTTCTTAAATTGGGGTATAAGTTGCTCATCATCCCAAGAACACTATCACTACCGTTAAACATGGTGGCGGGAGCCTAATGCTATGGGGATGTTTCTCTGCTTCAGGGACTGGAAAACCTGTCCCGTAGTGGCCCAGTCAAAGCCCAGACCTTAATCCCATTGAGAATCTGTGGAACGATTTGAAAATTGCTGTTCACCAAAGGTAATTCATTATCAAAAAGCTTTAGAGATGTTTTTTTATTTGACATAATAGAATATTTTGTGTTGATCTGTGGCAAGAAATCCCAAATAAATTCATTTTGATTCCATGAAGAAAAAAAAAAAAAGTGAAAAATGCCAATGGGGGTTCACTTGCATGCATGTAGGGGGTATACTTTGGGGGTATACTTTTTATACCCACTGCATGCATGGAGGTTTTCTTTCTTGAGGAATGGTCCAATAACCCACTAGAAACAGTTCAAAACTTGTGTAACAGCCTTCCAAGAAGGATTGAAGCTGCTCTGAAGGCAAAGGGTAGCCCAGTTAGTTAATAAATACTCATATTTTTTTATGTTTCCATCATTTTGTGTACACCCTGTGCAAACCAAGGTGGTATGCCTTTTGTGGAACAGACTGTGATTCCTTTGGTTTCAAAGACAGGTAATAGTTAGGTTATCAATTTTGCGGTCCTCCTAGCAAACTGTATGGGTATCCTTTCTCAAAGCAGCAACACTGTACTTAACTGTGAAGACATTTGTGTAGTGAGTCTCAAACAACCACCTTTGAGATTTGATTTAATGATATGAATCAATTGGTTGAAATTCAAACAAAATGAAGATACACACTAATGTACAACTACAAAAAAAACAACAACCTGGAACTCTTTTTATACAGCCTTTCCTTGTATGTGTATGAACAGTGAAGAGGACAAAACTGGAACCCTGAAACTGAAGAATTGTACTACAAATGAAACATGAGGATCACCTCATATCAGAGCATACAGCTCAGAATCCTTGAGTTGCAGAGCTCTGTAACAGTAATGGCCTAAAGTACACAGGTTTAATACATTTCTTAAAAGAAAAACAAGGGTGGTATGGGGAAACTAATATTATGTTTTCTCACTGATGTGAAATACGATGAAATCTAGGTACTTCTTTATTTGATCTGTTTTTGCCCTTGAATTGAAGTGCTGTACAGAAGGATTTTATGATGTAAAAAACAATGCACTAAAAGGCAAACTAGCTCAACATTTGGTGTGTAAGAACAAATAGTGGCAGAAGAAAAGCCAACCTAGGAGAATGCACAGTACTACCTATTCTAGCTATCTATCTACCCCCTATCCTCAGTATTACCAAAGCTCCTCCCCATTATCTAAACCTAACCCATTATCCCCATCTCTCCACTTCTGCTTTCAGAGCTGGAACCGCCAGCTGAGTTGTCCCAGGCGATCAATGTTCTTGTGCAGGACACTGTATAGGGGGACAAGGTAGCGTGACAGATCTCCATCCCTGGAAAAGTCCCGGTAGAAAAGCCCCTTTTCGGCACTGAAGGTGAACTTCTGTGGCATGGGGCTGTTCCCGCGCATGTACTCCCACACTGCCAACAGCAGCAGCCTGACCTCAAAGGGGGTCAGGTGGGGGAATATCTCGTGCACGTTGCTCAGCACAGGGGCTAAGAGCTGTCCTTCCCCCATGCAGGACACCAAGAGACAGGAGGCCTGGAGGTGCCACGGTGAATCCAGGGCAGCCGGTTCCCTGGAGGACTCCCAATGAGCCAGCAGGGTGGCCAGCAGCCCCCGCAGGACTGCAGAGCAATAGCACAGAGCAGGGCGGCCAGCTGCCACCACACTCAAGAGGTGGAAGAGGACAGGGTTGCCCTCGAAGCAACGGCGAATGTGAATGTCTCGCTCCACTGTGGTCCTGGCATGCTCCTCCGGTGGCCAGGACAGCTCCCCATTCGCGACGTCCGGGCAGACATTCTCCACCAGGGCCACAGCAACCACCTTGGCGGCTTCAGCATTGATTGGCGCTGGTTCCTCAAACAGCTGGTCCGAGTGGTGGTACCGGGCACTGCTGTTGCCTGCACCATTGCTGCTGTTGGTGCTGCTGCCACTAGAGCTACAACACTGAATGACTACAGCCAACAGGGTCTGTTGATTCTCAGTGACCTGGTTTGGGTCTGGCTGTGATGAGGAGTGGGGTGGTTTAAGCCCTTTCCCAATCACTCCGGCATGAAACACGGACCACACGCTGCCTGAGAAGTTGACTGTGGTGCCAAACTTGCAGTTTATGTCCAGTAGAGAGGCTCCCAAGTCTGGGGTAAGGGAAGTGTGTCTGCCAGCTTCTTCCTGTTGACCTCCGAATAAATCAGCATTTCCTTTGTGCAGGGCACCCTCCACCAGCTGCTGCAGCACAGACTTAAGGGTGAGGGCGGAGAAGGCGGCCAGTCGGGACAGGAGCCGGATTGAGCAGCTCACTGCTTCTCCTCCGCCTCCTGCAGCTTCTCTGTTCCTTTCGTCTCTCAGCCTCAGAGCCAGGAAGAAGTGCGCAACTGCAGCTCGGGAGATCACAAGCAGCTGTGCTGGAGAGGCGGCTCGAGGCAGCTGGCTACAGGACAGGAGGCGAGCTGCTGCCTGGGACACAGTTGGCTCTCCGTGGAGTAGCAGGGGGCAAAAGTCGTGGAGGTGCCTGGAGACAGCAGCCCCAACCTGGGCTGCCATAGAGGACTGACCTGCGCCAGTGCCTCCAGCAATCCCTCCCTTGCTCTCCTCCTCCTGACTCTGCAACGCTGAGGCAAGGTTGTTCAGGAGTTGTCCCAACTCCTTGCTTCCCAGGCTCTGGGTGTGGATCTGAGCAACGCAGCACGTCACAGCAGCTGGCAGAAGTCCAGGCAAAGACGTGGAGAGCGGGGTGTGTAGCTGGGAGGCCAGTGCCAGCTCCTCTGGGGTTTGGGCCAGAGTCAGGAGCTGGCACAGTGCCTCAGTGGCCACACTGGCACCCCCATATACAGACAGCAGACACAGCAGCTGGTGCAGCCAGAGATGGCGTTTTCGTTCAAGCCTCAAAGTCTCAGCACACAACTCTCCCACGTGTCCCCGCAGTTCTTCCAAGAAGGGGATCACGCGGGGTGGGGAGGATGAATTGGTGGGAGAAGAAGAGGAGAGCGGGTGGCCATCGTCGCTTCCGAGCCGATTGTAAACAAGCTTGTGCAAGTGAAGCAGGAGTAGCTGGAGTAGGCGGTCACAGGCCTCCCTCACTCCCTCATGCGGGGCTGGCGTGAGGCCTGACATGATGACGGAGGCTGGTGTGGCAGTGTCCACCAGGAAGCGCAGGACACGGGGACCGCCAGCGGGGCTCTGGCTGATCAGGTGCACAGCCAGGCCCAGCATGTTGTCCAGCTCCTCGCGTGACAGGCCCTGGAACTGGGCTTGAAGCTGCAGGAGAACAGGAGGTCTCAAGGACTCCACCAGCTCAGCCGACACAGCACCCAGCAGGGTGGGGGAGAGCGCTGCCAGCTGCAAAAGGAAGGGCACAGTGGCACGGCGGAGCTGGGGCGGGCTGTCCCGCGCCCCAGCTCCTGAGGTGGACTGGACGGGGGACAGGCTCTCCTGGAACAGTCGCAGCAGCTCCTTCTTGATGCTGTCCGAGTGCCGAGATGCGAGGTGTCCCAGGATCCCTACAACTGAACCGATTTTTGGAACGCGGTTGCTCTTATCTGCTGCAGTGTGGGATGGCGGCACTTGCTGGCTGGGAATTTCAGGAGAGGCGATGCCTTGATACCCATGGGTGCAGAAGTCCTTGAGGCCACAGGCAAGCACACGACTGATGATGGTGCCAGGGAAGGAGGATCCAATGTGAGCGACAACCCAGTCGAAGTGTGGAGAGTGCTGCACTGAGGTGTCCAGCAGCGCGTCCACACAGGCATCGGGGCACCAGGCCAGCATGGCTGCCAGGCACTGGGAGTAGCTCTCCATGAGGGAGCGGGTGGCTGTGCACGACATCCACAGCTGCAGCAACTCATTCAGGCTGGATGAGTGGGGGGCACCGCGCCGGCCTGCATGCTTGCTGCTCAGCTGCCCTAACAGGTCAACGGCCCAGGCTGAAACCAACGGCGCCCAGGCTTTAGGGTTGAGACGGATAAACTCAGACAAAACGGTGTGGATTTCTTGTATCACATCTTCCAGGCCAGAACTTCCAGAACTGCCGATGCCATTGTCACCTTCCCCCTCAAGGTCTTGCAGGAAGGTGACCACGTACTCGTCATATACTCCTCTAAGGTGCTCCAGTGCTGCCCCCCGGCAGGCTGGCACAGTACGAAGGAGACGCACAGCACAACGGGCATGGTCGCGGATACTCAGTTTACGACCCTGCGTCTGGTCCACCCCACTGATGAAAGCCTTGATTTCTAGGGCTAGTTCCTGTGGACTGAGAAGAAAGTGAAACAAAATGAGTAAGGTGTGGGACAGAGAAACGAAAAATTTAAAACGTGTAATAATACAGAAACGTATTGAAGTCGGTGTAAAGTCTGGTAACAATAATCGTTGTCATGGACTTGCATAACAAAATCATGATTCATCATATTTCTCTCATAACAACATTAGCTAGTGTGAAATGAGTCAATGGCACTGGGCATTAAAATAAGTTATTAGTAAGAACTACTCAAACAAAAATAGAAGCGTTTAATAGCGCAAACTCGTTTTTTTAAACTAGCTGTGAAATAAGAACCAGCAAACTAACGTTGTTTTAATAGTTCCGAATCGACAGTGCACAAAAACAAATAATTACGTTAGTTTACAAATTAGCTACACTAGGACACATCATATTACAATCTATATAATGATAAAATAGCTAGCTAACTAGTTATACAATAAGGCGAGTACCTGATGGTGTTATGTGGAGGTTGGGGAGACTGCATCGCTGTCATCGGAGCCCCGTCAAACACGGCAGACATTGTTCAGTTTTATCCTTAGGAATATAACATTAAAACGAATCTCCAAGCAAATAGCAGCCGTTATAGCTAGCAACATATGACGGCTACGCCAACAAATCCTTCCAGTTTCTTTCAGAATACTGGATGTAAAACTACTTATTCAACGTAAAAGAGGAAAAATACAATGCTCTACTAAACACACTTTTGACGCTTTCCAATTACGGTGTCACAATTGAATCTCTCCCCCTGAGAAACACGCCTAAGCTCCAAATGGTTCCCCTACCATTTGGTTACCAGTAAAGAATTTAAGAATGCTACTTTCTATGGATTACAAATGTAAAGATTCGTATTAAACCAACCTTGTCTGCATGTAACACCACTTTTCATTGTCTCGTATTGTTCCACTAAGGCATAACTGTTGCAACAGCAGCCTTTACAATGACTGTTTTTACAAGGTGCAACAATGATAGTTAGCTAATGCTTAAAGTAATACGTCCCTGTAGAGTAGACAGTGTTTTCCAAGCCTGGGGTCCGTGACGCAGAAATAAAAGGAAAATTGTTATTATTTAGGAGAAATCAAAGAGAAAATACTTTCACTTTTAAGAATATTTTGTTTGTATTTACAGAATTAATAAATTCCATAATTTTTACTTACACATCCTTGGTAATACTGTATTGTGATAATCATTATTAAATGATAATAAATAGCTACATTTCTCACATTACATATGAGGCACATGTCATAGTCAATTTTATTAGTCTTATAACTCCATGTGACATACGGCAGGCAGGCAGGCAAGGAAGCGGGCAGGCAAGCAGGGAAGCTGGCTGGCAGGCAAGCAGGGAAGCTGGCTGGCAGACAGGCAAGCAGGGAAGCTGGCTGGCAGACAGGCAAGCAGGGAAGCTGGCTTGTAGGCAGGCACGCAGGGAAGCTGGCTTGTAGGCAGGCACGCAGGGAAGCTGGCTTGTAGGCAGGCATGCAGGGAGGCTGGCTTGTAGGCAGGCACGCAGGGAAGCTGGCTTGTAGGCAGGCACGCAGGGAAGCTGGCTTGTAGGCAGGCACGCAGGGAAGCTGGCTGGCAGGTAGGGAAGCTGGCTTGGAGGCAGGTAAGCTGGCAGGCAAGGAAGTGGGCTGGCTGGTCCGTGGGCAGGCAGGCAGGATGGGAAACGAATAAACGAACAAAACAGACAGGCGAGAAGTAAACCTAAACACGGGGAAAAAAGGAAAACACATATAAACCAACGAAGAAAATAAACATGGACGAACTCACGGCTAGGAAGAGCTGCTGCATGTAGCTACCACTGAAGCTGAGAGACAGAACGATCTCACGAGGAATGAAAGACAAACCGGGGTTGATATACACTGCAGGGCTGATGATAATAGATGGCAGGTGAGTAGACAGCGCAGGTGTTGCAGATTTGTTGTAATCAAGGAGGGAGCCAGAGAATGCAGAGGAGGAAGCTGTGCCCACATCACACACAGACAAACACAACAGGAACACAGGGAAAAGGGAAGGGAAAAACGCGAGGAAACATCAAAATAAACAAAGTTGCGGCCGTGGCCGTAACATGATCAAGGCTATGATGCACTTAAAGTAATTTTCTAAGAGGTCCTTGGCAATGTCCAATGTGTTCAAAATTTCACTTTTTAGTCCTTTACTAGAATTAGTCAAACTTCTAATGGCATTCATTTATATAGGACATTTCAAGCCACACTGGGACATTGGGGTTCATTTGGTCCAGAGAGAAGGCCACCCCCTACTGACCCACCAACCCCACCTCCAGGAGCAACTAAGGCCTCTACATGCTCGAGCGACTGAAACGCGATTGCAATGCAAAATCCTCTGCGTTGATGTCTCAGAGGGTGTTGCAGAGGATGTTGTGCACAAAAATCAAACTCGCAACCTGTTGCGTAGATGTTGCACAGCATTGATTGGTTGGTTAGCGAATAGTCATAGTCATAGTCATAGTTCATCGAGCTAGTACATCATTTTTTTACATTTTACATTTTAAGCATTCAGCAGACGCTCTTATCCATAGCAACATCCAGATTAGTGGAGAAAGATAAAAGCAGCGATTTAAAAAAATTCTGTGAAACGACAGAAAAAGACCATCCTTAAATTCCCTTAATACATTAACATTGCGTTGTCTGCTGGTTCCTTTGTTCCACGTGAATTTACTCTATTATTTTAATGCTATAAAGGTGAGTTGCTCACACACAAGCTGCTTTCATGACAGGCATACTTTCTTTTTTTCAAAGGTTTTAAAGTCTATTGTACTGACAGTACATTCAACTCAGAGATTCTGCAAACAATGAAGGATCGACTGTGGTCTTTACGTCCTTCTAAATGATATATTTAAGGTTGCAAATATCCAGATGTTTTGTGTTGTGCTTTAGATTACATATACATGTAAGCATGTCACTACAACACCTTAATAATATTAAGAATATTCAACTAACGAAACAAAGAAAAAGCAGGGTGCATATAAATTTTTAAGCATTTTTTAAGAATATAGCAGACGCTCTTATCCAGAGCGACTTAGAAGATGTGCATTAATACATGGTAAGAACAATCATAGTTCGCGCAAGAGATCAGTGCACAGTGACTTAAACCAGGTAGAAAAGTAAAAGAAAGCGATTAACATGCTGCATGGACACATTTCGGCTATTTGGATACCACTTCCTGAAAGGGCAGAGAAAGATTTGCACGAGTGGGATTGCAGTAGTGATAATGACTCACACATAACATGGGAGGATTGGGAGAATAGTTCAAATCACACCCTAAAGTTTCCGATGGCACCAGTCCACCAGACCACCACCATTCGCCCAGGGGAGGGGGAAGATGAGGCACATACAATCACTACCACAACAATTAAACCACTAACCCCTGGCGAAATTGAGTCATTGATCAAGAATATTGACAAATTTGAACCGGTGGAATGGGATCCGTTCGAGTTCCTTGCAACCCTTGAACGTGCAGTAGATTTGCATAGGCTCACGGATGCTGACGCTTGTGTTATGTTGATTGCTTGTCTTCCCCACGCATTGGCTAGTGCTCTTCCTCAGAATGTTCACAAAAAAGACGCTGACAAAGATTTAAGGAAGACAGGTCTATTGGATGTATTAGGGACACGGGCTGTTGATTGGGAGAAAATCTGAATGGTTACAATGCAACCAGGGGAACATCCTGCTGCACATGCATCTAGATTGTGGGAAACTTTCACATCTTACAGTGGCATGCCTAATTTGACTCAACAAGAACCCATGTTCAAATCAGCACTGATTGCACAGAGTGACATCAACACATGTAAGTCTTTGGCCTTTCTCATAGATTCCACTACAACGTATTCTAACATTCTCATTAAGATGACCCAGTTTTACAACTCCACTAATGATACTGTTAGAGAAACT
The DNA here is from genome assembly GCA_029706075.1 of Aldrovandia affinis. Lineage (NCBI taxonomy): Eukaryota > Metazoa > Chordata > Actinopteri > Notacanthiformes > Halosauridae > Aldrovandia > Aldrovandia affinis. The sequence goes on from JAINUG010000049.1 coordinate 556,903, forward strand.
AAGAAAAAACATCCTGTAGCAGAAATTGGGAGCCGATTCTCCCTCCACAACATCCGGAGGATCCGACAGTTCCTCACCCAAGAGGCCACACAACTCCTGTTCCAGGCCCTGGTGATCTCACGTCTGGACTACTGCAACTCCTTACTGGCAGGCCTACCGGCCTGTGCTATCAAACCACTGCAACTAGTCCAGAATGCTGCCGCTCGTCTGGTGTTCAACCTACCGAAGTTCACCCACGTCACCCCTCTACTCTCCTCTCTGCACTGGCTCCCCATCGCAGCATGCATCAGATTCAAATCACTGGTGCTTGCTTTTCCCCCATACCTCCAGTCACTCATCACTCCCTACATCCCAGCCAGACCCCTCCGCTCCGCCTCCTCTGGCAAACTGACTGCCCCATCCCTCCGGGCGCCTGGCAGCCGCTCTTCGCGGTCTCGTCTCTTCTCTGTCCCGACCCCTCGCTGGTGGAACGACCTTCCGCAATCAGTCAGTACCGCGGAATCACTTGTGATCTTCTGCAAGAGACTCAAAACCCACCTTTTCAGACTCCACTACCACTGAACTCTGTACATCTAGCTTATTGTCATCATCACTGCCTACTTGCTCAACAATATATACCCCTGCCTACTCCATTTAATAAAAAAAGAAAAATGTACTAACCTTTTCCTTCCCAGTGTTACAGGTATGGTACGCAGCTGCCTGCAATGATGTCTATCGCTGTATTACTGCACTGATCTCTTGCGCATACTATGATTGTTCCTACCATGTATTTATGCACATCTTGTAAGTCGCTCTGGATAAGAGCATCTGCTAAATGCTTAAAATGTCAAATGTAAATGTAAACCATTCCACAACACCAAGAAAAAACGAAGGTTATGTGCCTAATGATGTTAGGCAACAAAGGGGGGAAAGGCCCTCACCATTTAATTCGGACGGGGTTATTGTTTGTTTTTCATTGTTCTTTCTTTACTCTTTTAATAACAGATTCCAGAATGTGGGGGATTCTTCAGGCAGTTTTTCTACCAGTCCTGGTAATGATGCAAGAATGTCCAGAGCAGCGGCCAGCACCACCATCCAGAGTGATTACCAGGCCACACCCAGGGGTCTTGATAAACAACATCCAGTGGGTCCATGTGCCAGTCCTGATCAACATGACAGCATGGTCTCCAGATCTGGATGAGAACTGCAAAGGGGAGAGCGTGACGGGGATGTACAAGGACCTCCTGACGACTGCGTTCCTGAGATATCACGACACGGTGGCTACATATTATCACACTGACAGCCCAAAACCTGCATCGACAGGCCGAAAGCTATTGGGCTTCCTGGAAGGTGTGGGAGCCACTGGAACAGGTTTGAGTGTGTCAAATTGGATTGATGCACAACAATTTAAAACGAATGAACTGAAACTGAAGGAGATGATCGCTACCCAGATTCTCAAGACGGGTGCTTTCTTACAGGAAGGATTACAGAGATTTAGGAATAGCATATTCTTGAGTTTGGTGGGAAATCACATTCAAGGTGGCTGTATTTGTATGTTTAATTCTTGTCTTAGTTCAGTGTATTCTTATTTATTGTATGTGTTCCATTCTGAAATGGAAAGGCAGCAGTGTAGTGTAATGGTTAGGGAACTGGATTTGTAACTCAAAGGTTGCAGGTTCAATTCCCAGGAGGAACACTGCTGTTGTACCCTTGAGCAAGGTACTTAACCTGAATTGCTTCAGTAAAAAAAATCCAGCTGTATAAATGGACTGTATGGAATGTAAAGAAATGTAAACTATAAGTCACTCTGGATAAGAGCGTCTGCTAAATGCCTAAAATGTAAATGTAAACGTAATGGAAAATGGAAAAACATCTCATTTACAAACAACCTTGTCAAACTGGTATGTTGGTTTAGGGGGTACTCATTCTCTCCCAGTCCCAATCCCTAGCGGGTAGATTGATTGAACAAAAGAGCACCCCATTGTAATTGTAATAAGATCAGTCAGAGCCGGACAGTATCCAGCATGATGCCAGCGTAAATATGTTGATCCAAAGACGGGTAAGATCCTTTGCTAGGAGGAGGACAACCTAAGGCAGGATAACATCACCTCGGATGCACGGAATATTCATGCCAGTGGAAGAGATCCCATGACGGGTAAGACTCTTCAGGATGTGAAAGAGCAACCTAAGACAGGACAACATCGCCACTGATATGTGATGCTTTTATGGTAAGACAAGCATCAAAGGGGGACTGTAAGATATTTAACTGTAAGCAGACGGGTAAATCATATCACAGTTACAAGGGATCTGTGCGGCTAAATGGAGACAGTAATTGACATGTGAATAGGTGATTGAGAAGAAGAGACAGAGAAACTCCTGAAACCAACAATGGTCAGTAGAATACATGGATAGGTGATCAAACGGCTACTCAGGCCAACCATTTAGACTTGATTAACGATCCTTCAATTGTTGAGCAGACTGATTGATTTAAGGAAGCCAGTGTCTGGCAGTGTAATATATCATTAAGAAGGACGTAAAGACCACAGTCGATCCTTCATTGTTTGCAGAATCTCCGAGTTTAATGTACTGTCAGTACAACAGACTTTAAAACCTTTGAAAAAAAGGAAGTACGCCTGTCATGAAAGCAGCTTGTGTGCAAGCAACTCAACTTTATAGCATTAAAATAATAGAGTAAATTCACGTGGAACAAAGGAACCAGCAGACAACTCTTGGAAATAATGTTAATGTAAGGGAAATTATTTTTCTGTCTTTTCACTGAATTTTTAAAAATCGCTGCTTTTATCTTTCTCCGGTAATCTGGATGTCGCTATGGAAGAGCTTCTGCTAAATGTAAACAAATGATGTACCAGCTCGATGAACTATGACTATGACAGCTCCGCCTCCATTCGCTAACCAACCAATCAATGCTGTGCAACATCTACGCGACATGTTGGGGGTTTGATATTTGTGCTAAGTACGCGACATCCTCTGCGACGTGTTGCAGAGGATGTTGCGTTGCAGTCGCTGAGCATATAGATGCCTGAGAAAGCAGTCAATCAGTGGTAATCAAGTTTCTGTGTGACAAATGAAAACCACGAAGAGTAGGACAAAGCTAAGAAAGGTTTTTCTTTTACTTTTTTTTTTCTTGAGCAATTTTGAATCTTGAATTGCGGGTGAGGACAAAATACGAAAATAGTGCTATAACCTATACCAATGTATATGTGTTTATACTGATTTTCACGTGAACAAGTTTCTTTTACAATCTACCAGTGTTTTGGTTACTTTCTCAGTATTTAGTGTATTACGAGTGAAATTATATTTCGGTTTTCCCCAGGTCTCCAATCCGAGTGACCACTGCCACACTGGTTGCGCTCGTGAATGGTGTGATTTATGAGCAACGGATACATCAATTTGTGGTAAATATCATTGAGTTATTAATATTTAGATACGTGGTTTGTGAATGAGCATAACTGAAAGGTCACGATTCGTAGCTAACGCTGGTCGTTTTGTTTTTGTATTCTAGTGACAGCGAAGGTTATCTGACGCAGCACGCTAACTATTTGGCTATAGTCAGATCCTTTTAATATTTTAGTCTGTAAGACAATAGTAGCGTTGCTTAGTTTGCTATTTGTCTAATGTAATAAGTGTTCAACTGATTTTCATGTTTTTAAAGCCATGTCATGATGGATGGAATGTCAGACGAGCGGGCATGTCGACGCTGGCTAGTACTGTAGCTAACGCGTTAGTTAGCCAGCCAGCTTGCTTTCGTGGTGTCTTTTCGTGAAAAACATGCTGGTGAGCTAACAAGCTAGTTGACAAATTACATATCAGAGATCAAAACTACCACGTCAGAGAGTTATGTTGAGTTTTCGTTATTGCTAATCCTATTGAGTAGCTCGGTGCACTGAGAGCTGTGCTAAGTATTTCCCTGTACATCACGAAGGAGGCTAAACTCGAGTTATGCTCACTTCGGTGTTTAAAAAGATATTCAAGGCAATGCACATTTATTGACATAATATGTCGTTTTTATTTAGCAGACTAGTTTATAGAATATGTTTAACAAATCGTTTGGCCATGGATTGGTATAAAGCTTGCGATTTTAAATTAGTCAGACCCATTTGAAAATGGCCATATAGATGGCTTTTGTGGTGTATTTCTTTCTTGCTTCGATGTGTTTGTTCTTGATGACCTTGCATTTTACCTTTACTTAATATAATGCATTAATACAAGTTTAAGCAACATGTTCTCCTTCACACACAAATCGTGTCTCAGATGAACTACTGGGCCTATTGTGTTTATTGAACAGAAACTAAAAGACTGACGCAAACGAAAACTTTGTTTGTTTGTTAGAGGGAAGGAGAACGGCCAAAAGCATTCATAGCAAAACGTATTGATTGAAGAAGAGGCTTATCATGGCTCCCACTTTGGTAAGTCCAGTTTGATGTTACTTTATCTGTGAATCCCGATGGAGAGCATTTTTAAAAACATAATCCGGTTATATTGAACAAGACCTTTGTTTAACGTTCGCCAGGCACTGGATCACTAGAACTAATGGAAATTTAATGTGTTTAACAAGGGCATTGATTTGATTCACTGACTACGTTTACATGCACACCATATTCCTGTATTAATCGGAATAATGGCAATATTCCGATTACGTATGAGTCATGTAAACGCCTTAACCCGATTGCCATAACCCGATTAAGATCATATTCTGATTACTAAAAACCCGAATAAGACCCCTGGCATATGCCTGTATTAACCAGATTATTGGGTCATGTAAACATGTTAGTCGGAATATGCCTTTTAACGGAATATTAATTTACATCTGCGCATGTTCATTTTGCAAGGAATCTGGGTAATTTATCTTGGTTGCTATAGCAATAGCTTTAGCTAGCAATTTGGCAACATGGCGAAAAGCACTCAGAAAAGTAATCACTTCTGGAGCGAGGATGAGACAAATTTATGTATTCAAATCATGAAAGATCTAAATATCATGGAATACATCGATGGGCGAAAGCACCGCAATAGCAATATTTTTAAAAGGGTGTGCGACAAACTCAAAGAAGCAGGTTTTGTGCGCACTGCTGACCAGGTCAAACATCGGTGGAAAACCCTCAAGGCAGCCTACTATAAAGCTCCACTCTGCATCCGTAAACTCTACCATCACTACTCTGTACCACCAGTCCTGGCTGCGAACTTTCATCCATAGTCTCCGGGGGGTTCTGATTGGCATAAATGGCATATTAACAAGTACCATAGCTCCATTTGCCATTTCCTCGCGTTCTCGTCTGCCATGGTTGAGGATGTGAATGAGAACGAGTGTTCTTGTTACATTATGATGTAGAAGTGCTAAGAAGACAACACAATATAACGCAAAAGCAAGCATTTTCAAGCCTTTTGTGGAAATGGGAATTACTGCAGGAAAATAACACGCCTATTTATTCAGCTGAGTACCCAGAAAGCCCTTGCGCGGCACTACATCGCTGGTTTATTCGGAATATGCCGATTAACATGTAAACGGGAATATTCCCGTAGCTCAACATTCTGCGGCGCATGTAAACACCTTATTCGGAATATTGCCTTAACCTGAATATGGACCTTAATCGGAATATGGTGTGCATGTAAACGTAGTCACTGTATGGTTTTGATGACAACAAATGAATGGTCCACCTCAACATTCAAATGAAATCGAGTCTGTAGGTATTTAATATTATACATAACGTCAATACTTTTTAAAATATGTATATATGAGGATGGAACTAAATGTATTGTATTACCATAACAAGGAATTTGCTAACGTTACTCAAACTAGTCTGCTTGTTTGAGGGTCTGTAGTTGTTTTTTTAAACATGGATTAGGATTCTGTATTAGATATTAAAATCTTGTTTTAACCAAATCTGTTGTGTACTTTCTCAAAGTACGTGCTGAGGCATATTTACTCAGTATCTGTGTTTTTTAGCAAGCAGATAACAGAGACCAAATTGCTGTTGTGGTATATTACTGGGCTCCATAAACATTCTTGGGGGCAAGGTGTCTATTAAATTCATTTTTGTTCTTTGAATTTATATAAATTTTACTTTTTGTTTCAGACAATACTGTGTCAAACACAAATGGTCAAACACAAAGTACAAATGTGACAGTATTAATTTAAACCAGCCTCTAATTATATCAAATTATATGGTTTATGTCAAAAAAGGTGTGTTGCCCTGCCTCAGCAGGTTGAAAAACAGAAGTAAGAACAATAGGTGCATAAGTAGCTCAGACTGCAGAATAAAAAAACATGTGACTTACCCCAGGGCCCAGTTGTTCAAAGTGTTTAATCTGGATCAGAATGATCCGGATTTGGAAATCTCATGTTTTGCTATCTAGGTTCAGGTAATTCGGCTTGCTTTTGTGCTGGTTTTTCAAAACAACATTGGATTGGATCACCCTGATCCAGAAACAAATTTTTCCAGATGACCAAATCCGGATTACCAGTGCGTTAAATGGAACTACATATCACCATTTACTGGCTATGTAAAGAACAACACAAGTAGAACAGGCAGCATGGGATCACTGTAGGTGCTTTTATTTATGCATAACTGAATAATGAAGTACAGTATTTGAAATCATAAATAGCCAAAATGTCCTATAGGCAATGTTCAAATTCCTCTTCGTTTGTTGATGCCCTAGTGTCTGTGTCGTTGTAATTTGTAAACAGTGATAAATTAATGATAGAATGAATTAAATATCTGATTTCTGTTTGATATTGACAGCTGTTAATTTTGGAATTATTTTAGGAGGACAAATTCATTATTTGGTGGACTGTGATGTCCTGAGAGGCTTAATAGAGTAATGTCTACTTTATCACTGTAAAATAAATATTTTTACCAACCACTATATGCTACAAATGTTCTATTAATTGACCAATTTTAAAGCTGTATTACATTTTGTTCCTGAAATCCACCCTGAATCCACCCTCCTGCTGGGATCAAGAAAATCCAGATTTTTTGGATCAAAACTATCCCAATCCTACATAAAAGTTTTGAACAACACATATTCAAGTTTAGATCCAGATCAAAACCAAGATTTGATTAGTTGATCTGATCTGATTTCAGAATCTGTGTTACTTTATGGAATTATCTTTTTTTGGAGTGCTCCTGCTTGCTTATTCTGGATTAGTTATTTCTGGATGTCTTCTAGGGTAAGCCACGTGCTTCAAATTTTTTATCTTGTGTATATGTGTCATTCATGCTTTTTTCCAGTTTGAAGAGAAGCCACAAGTTGGGGACTTGATTGAGATATTTCGGGGGACCTATCAACACTGGGTTGTGTACATCGGAGATGGTTACATCATCCACCTCGCTCCCCCAAGTAAGAGTGCTACTCATGGAGTCTACGTGGAACATTTCAGAGCAGGAAAAGCTATCCGCCATTTCTGTGCTCTCCATGCCTCTGATACTCCCATGTCTGTTTACCCGCCCCTCTCCTCTCTTGCCCTTCTCCAGCTGAGGCGGCACATGGAGGTTCCTACAGCATGATGTCAGTCCTGTGTGACAAGGCCATTGTGAAGAAGGAGGGGCTGTGGGAGGTAGTGGGAACAGACCAGTACACCATCAACAACCGGCTCGATGACAAGTACCAGCCCAGGAGTGCGGACGCCATATTGAGGGATGCCGAGAGGCTGCTAGGACAGGAGCTGCCTTACTGCGTCTTTCAAGGAAACTGTGAGCATTTTGCCACAGAGCTGAGATATGGGAAAGCGGAGTCACGACAGGTATGTGTATGTTAACTTATCACATTTCATTGGATTAGTCCACAAGATCAGTTATATGACCAAAATATATTTGGTACTATTTAAGGAATACATTAACGAGTAGTATGGAATTTCCTTTATACTGCATTTTATTACAGAATTTATTTTTTATTTTTAAGACTGTCTGTTTCTGCTTTTTTCCCCATTTTTCTCCCAATTTAGTAGCCAATTATACCTTCTTTTTCATGTCAATTATCCCCTCCCTCATATTTGAGAGCTCGTATCTGCTCACCCCACAGTGGGGCGGACAGCCAATTGTGGCCCCCTAGTGGCACTCCTGGCCAGAGCCGAAACTGCTGAATTTAGTTTTTAAAATGGTTTCATCATACTAATGAAAATTGTTCTTCACAAATTGTTTTTTCCCATCAGTGTCTTACTGCCCATGTGTTTGTGTTTGTGTGTGTGTACAGGTGCAAACTGCCATGGAGGTAGGGGCAAAGGTGGGAGTGGCTGCTATGATTGGTGTGGGAGTCCTTGCTGCAGCTGCCTACTTTGGTGGTAGGAGCAATGAGAGGAGGAACAACCAATGAGCTGAGAGAGCTCATGGAAATGCACAACCGCCAAGCCTTAAATCAATTTTGCTCCAGTGCTGCCACACTGTTCCATGGCTCCAGGAACAGCAGAGCCCTGCACATTTTGTAGCTTGCTTCCATTTGTCCTGATTCACAAAGAAACTGATCGGCAGCTAAAAAAACTAATGATTAATCTGGATCATTAAAACAAATAGTTATTGCGGTTTCTCACAGAACTTACCATTGTACAAGTCCCAGGGTTTCCATCTGTTGCTGTTGATAAGCCCTCCATAAAAATAGATTTTGTAATCCCATATTTCATATTAATTTTTACATGCATTATTAAATATGAGATCAGTAGTGGTTAGGGAACTTGATGTGTAACTGTAAGATGGCAGGTTTAGATTCGAGTTTGGGTATTGCTGCTGTGCCCTTCAACAGACCTATATAACCTGCGTTACTTGAGTAAGTATGCAGCTTTACAAATTGATCAAATGTGCGTTCTAGAAGTGAGTTGAACCGAGGAACCTCTAGTGTAGTGTTGTTCAAGATTTAGATTGCAGAACAAAATCTATAATCCTAGATTAGCACAATGGGAAATAGTCTGTTAATATAAGCCTGTGGTAATTTGGTTGTCTGGAATGCAATAATATTTTCATTTAACTTTATAACTTTCTCTAAGGTTTTTAAAAATGGGGTATTTGGCCTCCCGCGTGGTCCAGTGGTTACAACGTCCGACGCTGGCCACGGAGACCGGGGTTCAATTCCCCGTCTCGCCAAGTGTCGACTCTGGCCGGGAGTGCCACCAGGGGGCGGCGATTGGCTGTCCGCCCCAGGGAGGGGGGAGGGGAGCCGACGTGACGTTTGCTGCGTAGAGTGGCCCTGTAGTACCGGGTTACGGTCGACGGCCTGCGGGTGCCGTCTCGTAAGAGGCGTCACTTCGCTTCGTCACTACTGGTCGCAGGACTACGGCAGCGAACTCACATTACTAGGGGGGGATTGACGTAAAAATAGCGGGTCTAATTGGCTACCAAATTGGGAGAAAAATGGGATAAAATCAGAAACAATTTTTTTAAAAAAAGGGATATTTATGAAACTGCTTTCACAATAGACCCTCACTGTTTAAGGAACATGATGAAGTTGGATTCTTTAAGCACTGCATTCAAGTTCTGTATTTGTAGTATTGTTAAATGCTTTGGTGTGTTGCATTGGTTTAATGTTATTATATAAATCTAATAAGAGTGGATTCAAAGTTTAAATTGTTTATTTGATCACTTTTCAAACTAACCAGCATTCTCACATTTTACATAATTGTTCATTTTAAAAAGATGCCAAGTTCTACAAGTTTAGACTTGATATGTTTCTGATCTGTGAAATTAATTCAAACTGACCAGGGACCCAGACACGTATAGATTTGAATGTGTGATTTTTAACATTTTGATCCAATTAAAGCTTACTTTTTGGTTCACATGCGTTGCAGACAATAGTTTTTTGTGGTTCTGACTGAAACCAGATTCATCTTCTTTTTTTTTTACTCCTATGGTCTTGTGGGTACCTGCAATCAATAATCATAATAACAGCTGAATGGCTGTATGATCATTTTGGGTGGTATTGTACTTGTGTAAGTAGGGAACTCTTGTACCTTAGCTAATCAGTAATGCCTCACAGTGGCTACATGTAACATGATAGACTGTGAACATTGTGTATTAACTGCGGAGGAGCATGAATGACATGTCCCCTCATTAGCCTGATTAGTCAATACAACGGCCACTGAAAAGGCACAGTCCAATATTTCAGTTCTGGGTTTGTTTCATTCACCCATCAATCACACTTTTAGGTCTGCATATAACACATGTTAACATCTGTACTGTAAACCAGCCACCGTACACAACTGGATTAACTACGGATACCAAATGTATGAATACAGACATATCTGAAAATCTCACAACGCACATATCAACACATTCATGCACACAGACAGTTTCCCATGTGTCCTCTAGGGCTGAATTGTGACAGCAGTGTTGCAGAAGTTGGTGTCCCTGTTGTGGTGGTGCACTCAGTCCTCTGCAGATGATGCCAGAGTGATTCCACCCTGAAAACATCAGAATCAGTGCAACACTCCCAGTCTAACGAGTACAGTAATAAAGTCACTGAAGCAGCACTTTTCCCAAATGGTGAGAAGTGACTGCTACCGAGTTAAGGCTAATCTTAAACATGCATGGCGCTGAGTGTATATGCATCGAAACATACATTTGGTATACACAATATGTGTTCATAGAAATTTGTATAATTTTAATCCTTGTCCTTCTCAGACATACACCGATCAGCCACAACATTAACACCACTGACAGGTGAAGTGAATAACATTGATCATCTCATTACAATGGCACCTGTCAAGGGGTGGAATATATTAGGCAGCAAGTGAACAGTCAGTACTTGAAGTTGATGTGTTGGAAGCAGGAAAAATGGGCAAGCGTAAGGATCTGAGTGACTTGGACAAGGGCCAAATTGTGATGGCTAGACGACTGGGTCAGAGCATCTCCAAAACGGCAGGTCTTGTGGGGTGTTCCCGGGATGCAGTGGTTAGTACCTACCAAAACTGGTGCAAGGAAGGACAACCGGTGAACTGGCAACAGGGTCATGGGCGCCCAAGGCTCATTGATGTGCGTGGAGAACGAAGGCTGGTCCAATCCCACAGAAGAGCTACTGTAACACAAATTGCTGAAAAAATGTATGCTGGCTATGATAGAAAGGTGTGAGAACACACAGTGCATCGCAGCTTGCTGCGTATGGGGCTGCGTAGCCGCAGACCGGTCAGAGTTCCCATGCTGACCCCTGTCCACCGCCTAAAGCACCTACAATGGACACGTGAGCATCAGAACTGGACCATGGAGCAATGGAAAAAGGTGGGCTGGTCTGATGAATCACGTTTTCTTTTAAATCATGTGGATGGCCGGATGCGTGTGCGTCATTTACCTGGAGAAGAGATGGCACCAGGATGCACTATGGGAAGAAGGCAAGCCGGCGGAGGCAGTGTGATGCTCTGGGCAATGTTCTGCTAGGAAACCTTGGGTCCCGGCATTCATGTGGATGTTACTTTGACACGTACCACCTACCTAAACACTGTTGCAGACCCCTTCATGGCAATGGTATTCCCTGATGGCAGTGGTCTCTTTCAGCAGGATAATGCGCCCTGCCACACTGCAAAAATTGTTCAGGAATGGTTTGAGGAACATGACAAAGAGTTCAAGGTGTTGACTTGGCCTCCAAATTCCCCAGATCTCAATCCCATCGAGCATCTGTGGGATGTGCTAGACCAACAAGTCCGATCCATGGAGGCATCACCTCGCAACTTACAGGACTTAAAGGATCTGCTGCTAACGTCTTGGTGCCAGATACCACAGGACACCTTTAGAGGTGTGGAGGAAGACATTTGTATCGAGTTGGGATGCTAGACCACATCCACAGAGGTGGACAGTAGACACTAATTAACTCAGTGTGACGCTGCAGTTCGGAGTGGTCACACAGAAGTCAGAGACAAAAGGCTTTTCGCCCCACAACTTCAAAGGAACAGTTGTTCGTTTCCCATTGGTTTAAGACCCTTGGAGGGCTGTTCTAACAACCTGTTATACCTTCATGTTAGCCCATAGCTCCATTTACCTGTAAGTTAACGCCCTGTTACTTCCCCCTTGTGATTGTTCCCTCCCCTTCCGTTGTGTTCGATATAAATATCAGTTTGAATTTGAAGGCGGGAGATTCGCTGTCCTGCGTGACACGGGTCTCCGTGCAGCTGCTCGTAATTAAAGCTTTAATACTGTTTAAAGGAATTCTCTCTGATCCTGAGTTTTAATTTCCACGACAATTTTGGTGTCGAAACCGGGATTGCAGACACTCGACAGAACGGCCTCTCTTCCACTGACGGGGACCAGACATGCGCCGCTGCGCAATAGAGAGAAAGGTTGGGGCCTTATTCAAACCCATTATAGTGGTATTTGACTGTTCCCGTCAGTGAAGGTGAGTAACGCAACAGACAGTCTCGTGTTCCGCAATTACAGGGACACAGGAGAGAGTTTGTTTAAACAGTATACTAAATGTTTGAGGAGGTTAACCGATAACAGAGGAACTTCGATTAAAGTTTAGCTATGGTTATAGTCGGAAAAGGCGGATCAGTTATTGGATTAGGTATTGAGAATGCTTAGCTGATAAACTTATTGATCAGGACTTGGTAAGCATTAATGTGAGGGAACAGTACAGTTAAAGGAACAAGCTATGGTTATAGTAGGACCGGTGGATCAGTCTTGGGATTAGGTATTTAAAATATTTAGCTTCGGATACGAATGATCGCGTAAATCTGGTGATGCGGTAGGCGAAACGAACGGGCAGGTTAGGTCGAAAAGAGGTCGTTGTGGGCGTCTGTTAAATCTGGGAAAGTAAAATATTCCATTGGCCTTGCGCATTGTAAAAGAGAATATTTTACTTGTTGTACAACATGGAAAACTAGGTCTAGTTGGAACTCCGCGGAGAGAGATATGTGTCATTAGGCTTCGCGTAGACCTTTACTCCAGTAGCTTAAGTACTAGCTACGCCTTAGTTACGCGTATATAGGGACATCAAGTTATATCGTCTAGGGCAATGGACTATTGTCGGTCGCGGTGGGTCAATTATTGGAGAGGATATTGTATACAAATATTTCTGATAATATGCAGAAAAGGTATAATTATGTGTGGCAAGATGCAGCCGATAACTTGAATTGAATTGGGTCGCTATTTTAATACCCGGGATGGAGAATGAACAATCTCATGTGAATGTTGTGTTGTTTGTTAAAGTTTGTCGTGTCGCGCATATGCACTGTGAAACAACAGGGCACATTCTGTGATTGCTTAGGGCAATGGGCTATTGTCGGTGTGGCGGATCAATTATTGGATTATTTCTTCGCGCACCCCCCGTGCAGGGTGTTCCGAGGGGCGCAATTATTTTTAAATAATTAAATATAATTAAATTTTTTCGCGTTGCACCCCACCCCCCACCCCCCCGTCGACAGAAAATGGGGCGCCGTTTACGTGGCTCGCACCGGGTGCAGTCAACCCACGCTACGCCACTGGCGGCTCCCAGTGTTTTCTTTTCCGTGGAAACCGGGTCCAAATGGCTCTTTGAGTGTTAAAGGTTGCCGACCCCTGTACTGGAGTGAGCAACTGTATTTTATTCAAACCAAGGATTTGTGTAAAATATCAGATTAGTAGCGTTGTATTGGTGATTGGGAAGATTTCCATTATAGCTTTTGGCGGAGCTTCAAAGGGAACTCCGACAAAAGGGATTCCCTTCCCCCAGATGACTCGCCAATAGAACTGGTTTTGCGACATACCACCCCCCAGACACCCCTGTCTTCCTGTAAGCAGAGCCGTAAGACCCCCCTGGAGGCTCTATTGTCTCCCAAATGTAGTTTACTAAGACAGAACACGTTGGGGGAGGGGGCCGCTAGGGAAGAAAATGGGGGGGAATGGAAAGTGGGCACAATCCAGTTTTGGGTGGGGACATTAAGATTTTGCACGCTAAATGTACCTCTATAGCAAGGGTTATCGGGCTGGCGGTGATTTAAATGGGAAGCTAGTCTGAGCTGTATTTTTTGTATCAATACATTTATATGTGGCTCAGGTCGCAATAAATCAGTAGCACAATTACCTCCATTTGGTGTTACAAATGGGGTTAGAATAACTTTCGTGGCAATACCGTGTCGTTGCCACTTTTAGAAGTATTTGAATGAAAAGAGGAACTGAGGGGTCACGGACAGCTCAGGTAAATGTCGGCCTGGAGCAGTCCTGAAAACCGCGCGTGCGCGTTGTGAACCCAAATGGGGGAAGAGTCCTATTCAAAGTTAAACATTGTGCTACTGATCAGTAAGGATATAGACAATATTGATCATTCTCCCTAACCTGTAGCCAGCTAACCTAATATTCGCTGAGGTAAAACATATTTCCGTAAGTAGATTTAACTGTGTGCTGCGAGTGAACTCTCATAGTACCATCCATCGTGATTTAAGATGCGTACAATGGATGATGGCGGAAGTGCGGTTTTGACGCACACACTATGGTAAAGCAGAACTCGAGTATCAGCTTCAATCTACAAAGCATGCTGTGTTTAATGATGGTTAAGTTAAGCTAGCAGTAATATTTTGAAGCATCATTATAGTAACTGCGAAGCTGATTTAATATTGAGGGTATAACTGACGGATCACGTAATAGCATCCTGGATTATGTATATATTATGTACCCGATTTTATTGTTGATTAAAGATAGAAACCATAGCCGTTTAATGGAAAAAATATTTACAAAAATGTTTAAACTACAATGGAATATTAGGGTAAATAATAGTATTCATAAAGGAGGCTATATCCCATTAGAATTGGGTCTAGGTCATGTCAGAAACTCCTGGGAAAACTATAGTAATAATACTTACGTATATACCTAAAAACAAGTGACTCCAAGATGAAATAAATCTTGGAAATTAGTAGGATTGACCCCATTTAATCGATTGTTTGATCGATGAGCTGTTGGTCGACCGAGATTTGTTTCGGTCGCGCAGAAAAATAAAAACTTATATAAGGGAAAAAGGTTCCGACCAATCAAGAAAAACGGACGGCAGTTAGTCGACCGAAATTCATTTTAGTCAGGAACAGCCCTAGAAATTAGGGTATGCATACCAGTATAAATAGGACTGAGTGAGTGTGCGCATTTGTATGTCTATGTATGTATATGTGTGTGTACATGTGCGTGACCGTCCAGTTAGATGGAGAGATCTTGATGATTAATGATTGCACATCTGACTCTGTTAAGCCACTAACTCACTTTTGCAGTAACCCGTTGACCCTGTTGTTTTCCAGATGGAGGTAGAGCATTCCGAAACGGTGTACCGTTTACGGAGAAGGGATGACTGACAAAGAGTTGTGCTGTTCCACGCAATATGGTGTACCATGTGTTCATACTGATTTGTATGTTTTTGGTTTTATTCCGAAGGTTTCCATCATTGCCAATGCTTGTCTCACAAGTAGACGTAGCAAGCCCAAAAATATATATATATTAGACGCAATCAAAGATTGGACATGGGCCGGAAATGATTGCTACCTTCACTTCGATGGCTTGTGGCTGCCGGACTGGCCATCCGGTTGCGCCAATCAGCCTATTGCTGTACTGTGCTCGCAGGTATCACAGTGTGACGCATGTGAGCAAAGGGGGAATGATGGCAGCCTGTAACAAAAACTGGGACTAGGAAAAATTTTAAACAAAATTACCGTGCTAGCACAGCAGACATGGGGAAAATTGTATCACATGTCAACAATTCGATGTGGAAAATCCAGCACCAGCAAAACAGGCCTCATATCCTCCCCCCTATAGGTATAAAGGTATAAAGTAAATCAAAGATTTTATTACGAAATGCAGCCTAACCAGGTTCCACCACCAGAATTCCACTCGGCACCCACGGCACCAGCACGCATCACCACTTTTTTTGTTTTGTTCAAAGTCTTTTTATTTCACAAATAACATAGAAATAACAATATAATTCTTCTTTACAATATTTTCACCCTACCCCCCCCTCGTTCTCCAACAGAGCCCCACCCGCATTGCACTGGTACTTCACATTCAGTAAATAGTAAAATAAAACCAGATACATACACAAACACATATACAAAAAAATAAATAAAAAATATGAATATACAAACAAATAAATAAAATAATGAAAATTAAAAGTACTTGAATAAAGGAGGAAGTGGTTCATGGCGTATCATTGGCAGAGATCTTAGAAGCGTCTATCTTCTCTATATATGTCAGTACAGGTTGCCATATGTCCTCAAAGCTAAAAGAATATCTCCTTGTAGAGCAACGGATCTTTTCTAAAGTCAGATGATACATAAGGTCTTTAATCCAGTGGCTAAAAGTTGGAGAAAAAGTATCCTTCCACTTCAATAATATCAATCTCCTTGCCAGAAAGGTAGCAAAGGCTATTATTATTTTAACATGTCTATTGATCAGAGTATCAGATGGGACCACCCCAAATATTGCAACAATGGCAGAGGGTTCTATAGTCATCTCTAACGCTTCTGAGATACATTTAAATATTGAGAGCCAGAACTCAGACAGCCTCGGGCATTGCCAAAACATATGTGAGAGAGTAGCTGGTGCTTGTTTACACCGGTCACAAGTTGGATCAATATCTGATGTAAATTTAGCTAATCTTACCTTGGACCAATGTAATCGATGTATTATCTTGAATTGAATAACCGTGTGCTTCAAACAAACTGACGAAGAATGTATTCTGTCCAAAGCACCATGCCAGGTTTCGTCAGAAAGTGTTATACCCAAGTCTTCTTCCCACTGGCTCTTCAACAATGTCAAAGGTTGCAAATCAAGTAAAGAATACACTGTTCCTATAACTTGCTTTGCATTGGGATTAAGATTTAGTAATGAATCGGTGAAAGAATCAGGGGTAGCAATGAAATTGGGACGTGGATGCAAATAAAAAACTCTGAAGCTGTAGAAATCGAAAGAAGTGAGTACGGGGACATTGTATTTCAATCTAAGTTGTTCAAAAGACATACAATTTCCCCCATCATACATGTTGCTCAACTTGGTCAGTCCCATCTGAGCCCAACTACCATATGCTTCATCAGTCATAGAGGGTGCAAACATGTTATTTTTTGCTATTGGGGCATGAATAGAGAGGTCATTGAGTGAAAAGGATCGCCTGAATTGTGCCCAAATTGTAAGAGAGTGCTTTACAACTGGGTTGGCAGAGTATGTAGATATAGATTCAGGAAGTGGGAGCTTCGAGCAGAGTAGCGCATGTAGTGAAGCAGATCTACAGGAGGTGCCCTCCAATAGTAGCCATTTAGGCAGAGTGTTATCAAGTGAGTAATGCTTCCAATGTAGCATGATACTGATATTAGCAGCCCAATAATAAAATCGAAAATTGGGCAAACCTAGTCCACCGTGTAGGCGGTGACGTTGCAATATATTTTTGTTTATCCGTGGTCGTTTCTTTTGCCAGATAAAGGAAGATATTAGCCCATCGATGTACATGAAGAATGTTTTAGTCAGAAATATAGGGAGGCATTGAAAAATATACAGAAACCGAGGAAGAACATTCATTTTAATTGTATTTATTCTACCTCCCAACGCCAAAGGCAGAATGTCCCATCTTTCTAGGTCCTGTTTCAGAATCGCCATAAGTGGGGGGAAATTGGCCTTATAAAGATCTTTAAAGTGATATGTGACCCAGATACCTAAATACTTAAACTTGTGCGTACTCATTTTAAAGGGTATTAGATTGGGTGGGGTCGATTTGGCTGCTGCGTTTATAGGCATAAGTTCACTCTTCTGCAAATTTATTTTATATCCAGATATCCTGCCGAATTCATTTAGTAGGTCAATTGTTTTGGGTATACTAATTAATGGATCAGAAATATATAAAAGCATATCATCAGCATAGAGTGATACTTTATGCTCAATAGTTCCTCTTCGTATACCCTTGATCCTAGTCTCGCTACGTATAGCTGCGGCAAGTGGCTCGATCGCTACAGCAAACAGAAGGGGTGACAGAGGGCATCCCTGTCTAGTGCCGCGTCTGAGTGAAAAAAAGGAGAGAGGGTGGAGTTTGTGCATACTGCAGCTAAGGGGGAAAAATAAAGAATCTTAATCCAAGATATAAGTTTTGCTCCAAATCCAAATCGACCTAAGGTATAGAAAAGGTAGTCCCACTCCACCCTGTCAAATGCTTTCTCAGCATCAAGTGATATTATTACTTCAGGAGTGTCAGGTGCAGTGGGATCATACAAAATATTGTATAAGCGTCGTAAATTGAAAAATGAGTGGCGATTTTTTATAAACCCCGTTTGGTCATCCAATATAATAGAGGGCAATATAGCCTCCAAACATCGGGCCAATATCTTTGCAAGTAATTTACTATCTACATTTAATAGGGAGATGGGCCGAAATGAACCACACTCCAGGGGCGGTTTGTCTTTTTAAGAATAAGAGATGACTGCTTGACGCATTGTTGGGGGCAACGAGCCAGATTCAAATGACTCATCAAAGACCAATAGCAGAATGGGGGCCAATTGATCAGCAAATGTCTTATAAAATTCACTCGGGAATCCATCTGGACCCGGCGATTTTCCATTTTGCATGGATTTAGCTGCAGTGATAAGTTCCTGTACAGAGAACGGGTTTTCCAGATTAGCCGCAGTCTCTTCATCAACTGAGGGAATGATTATTTTATCAAAGAAGGAGTCAAAAAGTGTTTTGTTATTGTGCGATTCAGATGTATATAGTTGGGAGTAGTATTCCTGAAAGCACTGATTAATCTCTACATGGTCTGTATGTTTGATGCCAAATTTATCTTTTATTCCAGGTATAGATTGGGCTGCAGTTCTCTGGCGTAGTTGATGAGCAAGAATTTTACCAGTTTTCTCCCCAAACTCATAAGTCCTGTGTCGTGTTTTATTAATAAGATTCTCAGCATGCCTTGTTGACAAAAGATTAAATTCTGTTTGGAGCATCAAGCGTTGTTTAAGTAAGTCAGGTGTTGGTGCACGGGCAATAAGCATGTCTATGTTTAAAATATCATTTGTTAATTTCTCTAATCGTTCATTCTGGGCCTTTCTAAGTTGGGCACTGTAGGATATAATTTCCCCTCTTAGATATGCTTTCATTGATTCCCACACCACTGAGGAAGACATTCCGGGGGTCTGGTTAAGTTCTAAGAATATATTTATTTGAGTGGAGATAAACTCAACAAAGGCCTCATCTGAAAGTAATAATGTATTAAAGCGCCAGGGGCGGTAATTGGAATGTGAGTTTGGTATGTTCAACGTCATCACCAATGGAGCGTGGTCGGAAATGACTATTGCATGGTAGTCACATTCAGTTATTAATGGAAGAAGGATCTTGTCCACGAAAAGTAATCTATACGCGAATAGGTTTTGTGGACTGGTGAGAAAAAGAGTATGTTCTAGATGTGGGATTTTGAAAGCGCCACACATCAGCTATACCATAAGTTTCAAGAAATAAATGTATTGTAGAAGCCGCTTTAGTTGGTGCCATCTGTTTGGTTGAACTGCGGTCTAACGAGGGCGACAATACACAGTTCATGTCCCCACCCAAAATAAGACGATGTGTATCTATGCTGGGAATACGTGAAAAAACTTTTGTAAAGAATGCACTGTCGTCGCAATTGGGTGCATATATATTGGCTAAAATTACTGGTGTATCATACAATCTGCCTACTACTATAACATATCGGCCTGCAGAATCCGCTTCAACTTGTGACATTGTAAATGGAACATTTTTATTAATGAGAATAGCGACCCCCCTGGACTTAGAGTGGAAATTTGAGTGATGTGACTGTCCTATCCAGCCCCCCCTAATCCTAAAATGGTCACGATTGCGCAAATGGGTCTCTTGAAGAAAAGCAATCCCCACCTTAAGTTTAATTAAATGTGAAAGCACTCTCTTACATTTTACTAACTGGTTCATTGATTTGACGTTCCAGCTAGCAAAAGTCACCTGGTAACCTGATCCCGACCTATGTGAATGTGATTCAGCCATGTTCTACCTCAGAAAGATAAATGCCAATGATACATTTACATACTGAAACCATATTTTGTAAGTATAACCACACCTCCAAGCAAATAGTACAAAAACAAAAGTAAACAAGTATCAAATGAAAGTTCAGTGCAATAGAATCCCTTCCCGTCACCTCCCATAACACAGTGACTTCTAACCCCTCGAAGTAACATCCACACATTAAAGTGCTTATTTTGAGGAACACTAACCTTAACAGGTAACTGCTGTTAGCTGAGATGAAAAGGCACTTTTTAACATTATATAAACTTTTGTTCACACAAACAGAATTTTCAAATCCAAACCATCTCTCCTGTGCCTCCCTGAAGGCATATTGATAGCACTTCAGAAATGGCAGCCTCTGCTATAATATTAATTGTGATACTAGTCAAAATAAAATAATCTTAACAGAAGATTGCTGTCACTAAACGTTTTTGTTTTTATTTTTTCCCTCCGTTGTCATTTAACATTTGTAAACTTTCTTTGAGCAGAAAGACAATAAACGGAGGTTATATCGGACAGCCATTTTATGTAAAAAATAATTGGTCCAGTCTTTATAACCAGCATTCCCAATCAATGCGCATAGACTCAGCAAAGCAAAAGAATAATGAAAACATAGATCATATCGGGCAGTCATCTCTAATAAACAAGAATTGGTTCAGTCTCTTTTTATAAACAATAAGATTTGCCGAAGTTCTATGTATGCATCCGATGACATTACGCTACCCGTCCTCAGCCGGTTGCGAAATACTCGCCTTTACATACGCCATTGCCTCCACTGGATCTTGAAACTGCTTCTCGGTACCGTTGTGTGTAATCCGAAATCTTGCAGGATAATACATGCGTGCATCGACTCCGTCTCGTCCTCGCAGAAGCTTCCTAACATCATTGAACGCCGATCTTGCCTGAGCGACGCTTGGGGGTAGTCGGGAAAATCAGGATTGCCGTCCCATTAAACTGCAACGGACCAGTTTCCCTGGCCCTCCGAAGGATATCAGCACAATACTGATAGTAGTGTAGCTTAGGTATGATAGCCCTAGGTTTGCCACTGGGGTGTTTTGGTTGAAGACTGCGATGTGATCTGTCTATCACCAGGTCCTTGTCCAAGTGCAGAGCTTCTCGCAGCAACTTTGAAACAGCTGTAGGGGAAGCCGAACCCGGTCCCTCCGCGACATTGAGTATACGGATATTAGACCTCCTCATTCGCCCCTCTAGGTCAAGGCATTTTTGTTGCAGACTTGTCACCGCCGATTATAGTTTGCCCACAGTAGTTTGCAAAGCAGTCATGTCATCCGAGCATGTGGATAGGCCGTGCTCCATGTCAGTTATGGTCGTTTTCATTTTATCCAGGTCGGAGCGAAGCATAGCGGTATTGGCGACAGGTTCCAATTTTACCGCTTGGAGTTCGGATTTAATGTCGCCAAACCCCTCCAGACACGGTCTTCAATTCAGATCGAATGAGAGTGGCAATGTCACTTTTCAGAGAAGTCAAAATCTCAGCCCTCAACTTGTCCATATCCGCCATTTTAGCTAGTTTGCTAGGATCGATATCGGTCTTGCTAGTAGCTTCCGCGTGTCTCTTGTTATACGCAAACTTTCGCAGTCCAGAGGCCATTTACATAAAGAAAAACAACACAAACACGCATCACCACTTTTATCCGGTCGGAGACATGGGCATGCATCTGATGGATGATGCAAGGATAA
The DNA here is from genome assembly GCA_029706075.1 of Aldrovandia affinis. NCBI lineage: Eukaryota > Metazoa > Chordata > Actinopteri > Notacanthiformes > Halosauridae > Aldrovandia > Aldrovandia affinis. Next base: position 578,508 of record JAINUG010000049.1, read on the forward strand.
GGTATTGTGTGATGCTAACAAATTGCATAGGGGTTCTACAGTAACAGGTGGAGGAGACCCAGACGGCCAGGATGACTTAACCCGGCACTCCCCGAAGCCAAGCGACTGGGACCCAGCAGTAAAGTGCAAAAGCCAGCCCACCTGGAACCACTACACGACGAAGGGAAGCCCCCTCCAGATGCAGCACCTTTTTGTTCCTGTTTCTTGGCCTGCGTGGCCCATCCCTTCCCAGACAAAAGGGAAGTTGAAGTTGAGTACTGAGGAGGGCACGTGCTAGATAACCTCTCGCCTCCCAGAAAAAGTACGAAGAAGCCGCTGAATCTGGACCTAGAGGTTCCAGTGAAGATCGCAAGAAAAGAAGTAACAAAGAATACACACACCATAACACACTGTTAATGTTATAGATATATCATTTATGTTGTTAATGTTAGCCATGAAGGTAAAACAGGCTGTAAATGGATCAGGTTGTTGAGTATGTTTGTTAGGCAAACATACAATTGGCAAAAATGGGTAGACCTGTGAGGGCCTGGCTGTTTAGAACAGCGAACTAATTCAGCCCCATGTGAGAGGTGTAGCAATCTCCCATGATAGCGGGTAACCTCACACTGAGTTGTAAGTGTCTCCCTCAAATAGGTGGAGGAAGAAAAAAAAGCTCTCCCACAAAAGCTATTGGCTATTTCCAGCTCTATATACAAAACCATATCCCCCAGAGATGAGGGTCAAAAGCTCTAGGCACCAACGGAGTGTCTACACAAGTTGGAAGAATTTACATGAGGGTCAAAAGCTCTAGACACCAATGTAAGGAAGTGTCTATACAAATGTAAGGTAAAGTTTGTGCAGATTGTAAAAAAATAGCACAAAAGGGGGGATTGTGGAGGAAGAAATTTGTATCGAGTTGGGATGCTAGACCACATCCACAGAGGTGGACAGTAGACACTAATTAACTCAGTGTGACGCTGCAGTTCGGAGTGGTCCAAACTGCAGCGCCACAGAAGTCAGAGACTAAAGGCTTTTCGCGCCACAACTTCAAAGGAACAGTTGTTCGTTTCCCATTGGTTTAAGACCCTTGGAGGGCTGTTCTAGCAACCTGTTATACCTTCATGTTAGCCCATAGCTCCATTTACCTGTAAGTTAACGCCCTGTTACTTCCCCCTTGTGATTGTTCCCTCCCCTTCCGTTGTGTTGGATAAAAATATCCATTTGAATTTGAAGGTGGGAGATTCGCTGTCCTGTGTGACACGGGTCTCCGTGCAGCTGCTCGTAATTAAAGCTTTAATACTGTTTAAAGGAATTCTCTCTGATCCTACTGAGTTTTAATTTCCACGACAGAGGTCTTGTGGAGTCCATGCCTCGACGGGTCAGAGCTGTTTTGGTGGCACGAGGGGGACCTACACAATATTAGGCAGGTGGTTTTAATGTTGTGGGTGATCTGTGTATATGCCTATGTACACTTTACAACCATAATATGTATGTATAAAAACAAAATAAAAGGAAACTGGATAATGCACGACTCCTTTTCATACTTAAATATGGGGTGTCAGCGAAAGCATTGTACAGTTGTCTTCCACCTCCCTCTCTCTGAATGAAGAGATCAGGCCCAAGCTATTAAGCCTTGCATCCATCCCTCTTGGTCATTGGAAAAGTTCCCATTACATTGCATTGCACTGCATTCAGCGCATCCATTTTCTGAACTTCTCTTGTAAGGTAGAATTTATGGAGCCGATGCTGTCAGAGTTCAAAGCGATTTACACAAATCCGTTTCCACAGAACGTGGCGCACTTTTCCCACAGATCGACTCTTCCAATAGTAGACTCAAGTACCTTTAACGGAGACATAGCTGTTCATGGAATGCTGGGCTATGGACATATCCTTCAAACTTAATTCTCTTGCTTAATCTTAGGGATTTGGGGACAGGGATCTGTGCCTCCCTGCTCGCCACTGCCCTCCCACTCAGTCCAGCTTGCAGGCGCCAAATTTAAGTGGACCCTTCGTGGCCTTGCGCTCCGCCCGCTTGACCTCCAGCTCCTTCCTTCACTCCTCGCGTTTCTTCTTTGCCAGTTCTGCCTTACTCAGGCCTGAGGAGCGAGAGAGAGAGAGAGACTGTCATCAGTACCACCACTTCTGCCTCTGTGCTTAATGGGGCGATAACTAAATTAGCATGTTGTCATTAGCATTACATACGGAGGTATGTGTACCCTTCTGATGCACTTGTCTGTGAGCCAGTGCCTATGATCTACGGTCAGTGAACATGAAAATTAATTCAAGTCTCAGTACATTTTTATCAAATTAAATTAAAATGTCAATTTCTGTCATGAAAATGATAAAACTTATCTTATAGAATAAAACTAAAAAACCCATTGACTCAGGATGGTGAAAATGAAAAGTCATTTAGGCTATGCCTCAACACATTTTGGTCAAATGAAACTAAAACTTCAATTTCCATCTTGAAAATAACAAAAGGTCACCATGACCTCATCAATGCTTTGCTTGTTGTCTGGGGGAATGAGAAGGCATTGTCTGCGTAACATATCAAACATGGGACGAATCTTGTAGAACCTGTCTTGGGTGTTTCCATGTGCAGAATTATCATTGAAGTGGACATAGCAACACAAAGTGTGGAACCTGCGCAATGGCATGTCAGCCACCTTCATATGACTACAAAACAAATGCATACACCTAAGCAAAAATATATTAAATGACATGAGAGCAGCATATTCCATTGAAGATTATTGCCATAATATTACATCTAGGTATGGTTTTTAATGACACAAATATAAAGGAATTGCTTGTGTACTTGTATATTTATGCATGTTTTCCTTTCTAAACCTTATACTGTATCACATGCTAGCTAGAGGAACCCTGATCAATAGCATTTACTATTTTACATGCTAGCTAGATTAACCCTGATCAATAGCATTTGCTATTTTACATGCTAGCTAGATTAACCCTGATCAATAGCCTTTGAGTGACATTTAAAAAAAGTATCCTTCATTGGGGCCTCTGCAAACACAAACAATTCAGTTGTCATCCCTTACCTACTCCTTTCCTATAAACCCTAATATTTGGAGATGGGTATTTAGCTTCTGACTTCCTCTCACTGTGCGATGATTCGAAAGACCACAACGCTGAAAGGCATCCCCACTGAATGACACTGGCGTGTGCAGTTTGACTGCCATTGGTCAGAAAATGAGCCCACTATAACTGGGCGGGACTTTGCTTTTTTTGTTTTGGGGGTCTTAAACCATGGTCTACCAGTGGTTGTGGAACAGTTAAAGGGTCAATGTGTTTTTAGTGTCTGCTGCTGACAAACCAATTCCCTGCAGGGATTAATAAAGTATCTCATCTCATCTCATCTCAGAAAGTAATACGCTTGGAGACAGCTGATTGGCCAGGAATAATTAAGACTACAATAGGACTTCAAAAACTTTACCTGTCCGCTAAATAGGAATAATTGGGAGATGGGATTTGCTGCTGACAACAGGGTGAACTCAAATTTTTGATTGATTAATGGTCAAAAGTTAACACGTTTGATTCACTAGGCCAACCATATTTAACACGTCGTGATCCACTTGGCCAACTCCACCTTTTGCTTTTTGTGCGTGTCAGGTGACCACTGCCACACTGGTTGCGCTCGTTAATGTAATGTTGTGACTTAAGAGCAACGGATACATCAATTTGTGGTAAATATCTTTGAGCTATTAATATTTAGAACGTGGTTTGTGAATGAGGATAACTGAAAGGTCACACTTGCCTGTATGTAGCCAGCTGGCTCGTAGCTAACGTTCGTCGTTTTGTTTTTGTATTCTAGTGACTGACGCATCAAGCTAGCTTGCTGCTAGACAACTATTTGAGTATAGTCATCTCCTTTGAATATTTTAGTCTGTAAGACAATAGTAGCGTTGCTTAGTTTTCTATTTGTCCAATGTAAAGAATGTTCAACTGAGTGTCCCAGTTTCATGTGTTTAAAGCAATTGCCATGAAGGATCAAATGTCAGACAAACGGGCATGGCTGGCTAGTACTGTAGCTAACACGTTAGTTAGCCAGCTTGTTTACGTGGTGTCTTTTCGTGAAATGCATAGATAGGCACAATTTACCCACTTTGGGTAAAACACTACCGATTACGTTTTTGTCCCCCCCACTTTTTACCTAGTGTTACAAAACGTGCGTGGGTGCGTCTTCTTACGTTCTGCTAGAACTTTGTGCCAGCGGAACTAATGTCTTCACTAATGGCGTCAATGGACGGTAAACAAGCCTACCCTCCGTCCACCCGTTTGGTCATTACGATCATTACGCTGCGAAGTTCAGATTCATTCGCATGAAGTTAAAACGTTTTTAACTTACTTGACACGCCACTGGACGTTCAAAGTTCAAAATGAAAAGGCAGCTTAATTTGCTGTCCTTTTTTGGATCCCCGAAAATAAGGGTATGATATGAGTCATAATACAGTAGCCTACTGATCAGTTTTACTTACTCCGAATCAGTGACTAGCCCCAGTCTGTAGCCTATATAAGGTCAGGTGCATTTGGGGCAAATAACTGGCTAACTAACTAGCTAGCTCAGTATATTAATGTATTTTTCAATGAACCCAACACCGTTGCATTCCTCCCGAAATCAATCAAGTTTTTGTGTTGTGGCAACAATCAGTACAGGCACCACATTCACTTGAATACATGAAGTACATCTTCATCCTTCATGAAACATATGTATCTCAATACTAACCCTAAAAGGCTGTTTCGTGTACCATTTAAATTATTACAAACAACTTTATCAAACTAAAACAATTTCAGCTCAATGTTTTTTAATACCCCAATATAGGTACATTTTGGAACTTTGACCTTGATTAAAACATCCTGCATGGAATGTCTGTAGCTTAATCAATAAGAAACATAGAAGTCTGGTATCTTAGTGCATATACAGGGTTGTCAGACTGTACAATAATTTTGTTACAAAAATGTGTATTTTTATGCAAATTAGGTGTTTTTGAACCTGGTTATCTAATAATGTGTAAACTGATTCTTTTCATCTTTTGACATGTTGTAGTTCAGACCCCTTTTTCTTCTTCTTTTTACATCTGGTATTTTTGTGTTGTGCCTGCTATCGGTTGAGGGACAGCATACACTAGAACACATGTGGGGGTGGGTCAATTAACCACAAATGCTTAATAACATACCCTCCATGTATTCAAATGTATGCTGTGCTGTAATGTAAATGTAAAATGTAAATGCCTAAACCGATGGCAAGCAGAACGATGGTGTTTGGCTCTTTTGTTTAAGTTAAGAGGAGATATGTCCACACACTCCACACAGTCCCACAAACACCTCTTATCTCCCTCAAATATAGCTGTTAACGACTACTCATCCCCAACCAGGAACTTAATGCACCATTCTATACACACACAGACACAGAAGACGGATGAGGTCAGATACAGTAAGAAAAGAACGTCACATCAGGGCTCATTAGAAGTATATGAACTGAGCCTTACCCTTGTGGTCTTTATATTAATAAATTAGCTATTTTCCTGTTAATAATGTTGTTTGTTTTGTTTTTCATATTCGTACACAAGCCATTAGATGTCATGACAGTATGGTGTAACTAAAAGAGAATTTGAATTATAGGCTTTCTTTGGTAGCCTAGTTTTGCTTTTGAATTTGAATTGTAATGTAATTTTTCTGAGAAGAACTGGCCATTGCCGATGGCTCCCCCTACCCCCTTTATCAGACTAAATTTGCACCCCTGAATGCAAGCTAGTGGGCTAACTAGCTACTTGATGAATTACATATCAGAGATCACAACTACCATATCAGGGAGTGATTAGTCGGACCCATTAGAAAATGGCCACATAGATAGCTAACAATTGTAACTTCCCTAAGGATTAGAAGCCCCATTCACTTATTTTATGGTGTATTTGTTTCTTGCTTCGATGTATTTGTCCCTGATGGCTTTACATCAGGGGTGTCAAACTCATTCCATCGTGGGCCGAGTGTATGCAGGTTTTTGTTGCAACCAGTGCACTACACCAGGTGATCTCACTAATTAGCTTCCTTCTTCAACCAAGGAGGGGAACTAATTGAAATCACCTGGTGTTGTGCACTGGTTGCAACAAAAACCTGCATACACTCGGCCCACGATGGAATGAGTTTGACACCCCTGCTTTACATGGTCCCTTTACTTAATATAATGCATTAATACACGTTCAAGCAACACATTCTCTTCCACACACAAATCTTGTCTCTCTCCTCTGAGTGCTGTTGTGGAATACGGCTCAGATGAACTCCTGGGCCTGTTGTGTTTACTGAACAGAAGCTAAAAGTGCCACGACTTGAGTCAACAAAGAATGTGAAACCCAGTCGATTCAAACTATGACGCAAACTAAAACTGTTTTGTTTTTTTTATAGGCATTCATAGCAAAACGTATTGATTGAAGAAGAGGCTTATCATGGCTCCCACTTTGGTAAATCCAGTTTGATGTTACTTTATGTGTGAATCCCAATGAAGAGCATTTTTAAAAACAGAATCCGGTCATATTGAACAAGAGCTTTGATAATCTTTTACACCAGGCAGTGGGTCACTAGAACTAATGGGAATTTAAAGTGTTTAACAAGGGAGTGATTTGATTCACTGATTTTGAAGACAACAAATTAATGGTCCGCCTCAACATTCAAATGAGTATTTAATATTATAAATAACATCAGTACTTTATTAAATATGTATATATGAGGATGGAACTATGTGTGGAGTTTGCATGTTCTCCCCGTGTCCGCGTGGGTTTCCTCCGGGTACTCCGGTTTCTTCCCACAGTCCAAAGACATGCACGTTAGGCTAATTGGAGAGTCTAAATTGCCCGTAGGTATGAGTGTGTGAGTGAATGGTGTATGTAGTGCCCTGCGATGGATTGGCGACCTGTCCAGGGTGTATTCCTGCCTCTCGCCCCAATGCATGCTGGGATAGGCTCCAGCCCCCCCGCGACCCTAACTAAGAATAAGCGGCTGAAGATGAGATGAGATGAGGATGGAACTAAAGTAATGTATTACCATGACAAGGAATTTGCTAATGTTAATCAAACTAGTCTGCTTGTTTAAGGGTCTTTAGTTGTTTTTTTAGACATGGATTAGGATTCTGGATTAGACATTCAAATCTTGTTGCTTTAACCAAATCTGTTGTATGCTTTCTCAAAGTACGTGCTGACGAATGTTTACTCGCTATCTGTGTCCTTTAGCAAGCAGATAACCGAGACCATATTGTTGTTGTGCTATAGTACTAGACTCCACCAACATTTTTGGGGGCAAGGTCTCTACTAAATTAGAAAAAATGTGTTCTTTGAATTTATATAAATGTTTATGTAAATGTTTTGTTTAAAAAAAAATACTGTGTGAAAAAGAAACAAAAAAGATTCACAATGGGACACAAGGCAGGAATTAAACAACTTTTGGAGAGCAAATGGTCAAACAAAACTACAAATGTGATGGTATTAATTTAACCCGGCCTCTAATTATATCAACGCTTCAGGTATAAGTAAGTGATTTATGTCAAAAAAGGTGTGTTGCCCTGAGGTAAGAACAATAGGTGCTCAAGTAGCTCAGACTGAAGAATAAAAAACGTGACTTAACCCAGAAGACTTCCTGACATGTCTAAGCACTCGAAATAGTGTTACTTTATGGAGTTCTCTTTTTTTGGAGTGCTCCTGCTTTCTTATACTGGATTAGTTCTGTCTGGATGTTTTATAGGGTAAGCCACGTGCTTCAGATTTTTTATCTTGTGTATATGAGTAATTTGTGCTGTTTTCCAGTTTGAAGAGAAGCCAGAAGTTGGGGACTTGATTGAGATCTTTCGGGGGACCTTTCAACACTGGGCTGTGTACATCGGAGATGGTTACGTCATCCACCTCGCTCCCCCAAGTAAGAGTGCTACCCATGGATTCTACGTGGAACATTTCAGAGCAGGAAAAGCTATCCGCCATTTCTGTGCTCTCTCTATGCCTCTGATACTCCCTTGCCTGTTTACCCGCCCCTCTCCTCTCTTGGCCCTCCCCAGCTGAGGCGGCACATGGAGGTTCCTACAGCATGATGTCAGTCTTGTCTGACAAGGCCATTGTGAAGAAGGAGGAGCTGTGGGAGGTAGTGGGGACAGACCAGTACACCATCAACAACCTGCATGATAAGAAATACCAGCCCAGGAGTGCGGCCGCCATATTGAGGGATGCCCAGAGGCTGCTAGGACAGGAGCTGCCTTTCTCCGTCTTTCAAGGAAACTGTGAGCATTTTGCCACAGAGCTGAGATATGGGAAAGCGGAGTCACGACAGGTATGTGTATGTTAACTTATCACATTTCATTGAATTAGTCCACAAGATCAGTTATACCACCAGTAATTTATTTTATACTGCATTTCATTACAGAATTTTGTACGCCTTTTCCCCCATTTTTCTCCCAATTTAGTAGCCAATTAGACCCTATTTTTCATGTCAATTATCCCCTTCCTCATATTTGAGAGGTTGCTGCCGTAGTCCTGAAACTGGCAGTGATATGCGGCGAAGCACCGCCTCCTCCGAGCCGGAACCTGCCAAGCCACCACCGTAGCTCTCGTATATACACAGGGCCACCCCTATATGCAGCAATCTTGTATCAGCTTCCCTCCCCCCACCGTGGGGCGGACAGCCAATTGTGGCACTCCCGGCCAGAACCAAAACTGCTGAACTGAATAAAAAAAGAAAAATTGTTTCGTCATACTGATGCAAATTGTTCTCCACTTATCAAATGTTTTCCATCAGTGTCTTACTGCCCCTGTGTTTTGTGTGTGTGTGTACAGGTGCAAACTGCCATGGAGGTAGGGGTAGGGGTGGGAGTGGTTGCTATGATTGGTGTGGGAGTTCTTGCTGCAGCTGCCATGTTTGCTGGGAGGAGCAAAGAGAGGAAGAACAACCAATGAGCGGAGGGAGCTCATGGAAATGCAGAACTGCCAAGCCTTAAATCAATTCTGCTCCAGTGCTGCCACACCCTGTTCCATGGCTCCAGGAACGGCAGAGCCCTGCACATTTTTTAAAAACATTTATTTCAGATTTTTCCCCCGTTTTTCTCCCAATTTAGTAGCCAATTATACCCTCTATTTTTATTTTCAATTCCCCACCCTCACGAGTCCGCCGCCTGTCCTCCGGGAACGAGATTCGTATTCCTGGACCTATTTCCCCACCTTCTTTCGAGACGGAGATCTTCCACGGACTCCATTAACCTTCTCCTCGGCGGACTCGTGCCGGCTCTCCCTCCCCCCTTCCCCGGAGGCGGACAGCCAAATGCCGCCTCCGATCGGGCTGACGACCAGGGCCGATCTGGTAGAAACGCGGGTTTCGATCCGCGTCTCTGACGGGCAGCGCACACCGCTCCAAAGCGCGGTGCACTAGACCGCTGGGCCATCCGCCAGCCCTTGCCCTGCACATTTTGTAGCTTGCTTTCATTTGTCCTGATTCACAAAGAAACTTATAGGCAGCTAAAAAAACTAATGATTAATCTGGATCATTAAAACAAAGTTATTGCCGTTTCTCACAGCTTCTTACCATTGTACAAGTCCCAGTTTCCATCTGTTGTCGCTAAAGTCTTGCTGATAAGCCCTCCATAAAACTAAATTTTGTAATCCCATATTTCATATAAATTTTTGCATGCATTATTAAATGAGATCAGTAGTGATTAGGGAACTTGATGAGTAATTGTAAGATGGCAGTTGATAATATATCAAGTTGAGTTTATAATAAACTCATAAATATCAGGTCATGTGCTATTTGGGTCTTCCTTCCTCTCCAGAAACAGGCCTTTAAATGGACTCATTTCAACTTCAGGGAATTCCATTATAAAGCATCGAAGCTTATACGGCCCCTGCGATACTCTGCAATGAAGGTGCAAATGTGAAAATAGCCCAATTAGTCATTCTCAGATTCTTCATAAGCTGAAATAAAGTCCTGAACAGAGTGCTTTCAAAACAGAAATAACTTTATTATGACAAAAGAAAATGGGAATGAAGTGTCACGTGTTTGGTTTGGGTATTGCTGCTGCTTGCTTCAGCAGATCTATATAACCTGGATTAGTGAGTAAATGTGCGCTCTAGAAGTCACTTTGAACCGAGGAACCTTGGGCAGTGTTGTTCAAGCTTTAGAGTGCGGAACATGCTAAAATTGGGCAGCACGGTGGTGCAGTGGATAGCGGTGTCGCCGCACAACAAGAAGGTCCCGGGTTCGAGTCCCGGCCGGGGCCTTTCTGTGTGGAGTTTGCATATTTTCCCTGTGGGTTTCCTCCAGGTACTCTGGTGTCCTCCCACAGTCCAAAGACATGCACGTTAGGCTAAGTGGAGAGTCTAAATTTCCTGTAGGTATGAGCGTGTGAGTGAATGGTGTATGTCCCCTGCGATGGATTGGTGACCTGTCCAGGGTGTATTCCCGCCTCTCGCCCAATGCATGCTGGGATAGGCTCCAACCCCCCCGCGACCCTGACCAGGAATAAGTGGATTGGATAATGGATGGATGGAACATGCCAAAATCTATAATCCTTAGATTAGCACAATGGGAAATAGTCTGATAATATAAACCTGTGGTAATTTGGTTGTCTGAAATGCAATAATATTTTCATTGAACTTTTACTGTTTCTCTAAAGTTTTAAAAAGTGGGTATTTATGAAACCGCTTAACTGCTTCCACAATAGACCCTCACTGTTTAAGGATTGAAGGATTTTTTAAAGTACTGCATTCAAGTACTGTATTTGCAGTATTGTTAAATGCTTTGGTGTTTTGCATTGATTTAATGTTAAAATATAAATAAGAGTGGATTCAAAGTTTAAATTATTTATTTGATCAATTTTCAAACTAACCAGCATTCTCACATTTTACATAATTGTTACTTTTAGAAACTTGCATCTTGGGAGTCTTTAGAAACTTTGAATTAATTTGACAGATCAGAAATGTATGTAAACTGACCAGGGACCCAGACACAATTGTAATTTTGATCCAATTAAAGCTTACTTTTTGGTTCAAATGTGTTGCAATTTTTTTGTGGTTCTGACTCCCATATCACTCATGGGAATATGGTCTTGTGGGTACCTGTAATCAAAGTGAATGGAACAGCTCAATGGCTGTATGATCATTTTGGGTGGTAACTAGGGAACTCCTGGACCTAGCTAATCAGAAAGTCCACACAGTGGCACAAGACTATGAACATTGTGTATCAACCGAGGAGGAGCATGAATTACTTGTTACAGCATTGACCAAAAGAAGCCTTATGGTTTTGTTATAGTTATATTTTGTATGTACACATGTGCATAACAATTTGGATTTCTTTAAAACAATGTGCTAAAACACTGCTCTATTCCTGATCCCATCCCAACTAAAACTCCCTCTCTCGATCCTCCATAAAAACAGAAATGTCAAAGACCCACCCCCCGCCCAATAGCCTGACTCAATTCAATACAACGGTCACTGAAAAGGCACAGTCCAATATTTCAGTTCTGGGTTTGTTTCATTCACCCATCAATCACACTTTTAGGTCTGCATATAACACATGTTAACATCTGTACTATAAACCAGCCACCGTACACAACTGGATTAACTACGGATACCAAATGTATGAATACAGACATATCTAAAAATCTAATGCACATATCAACACATTCATGCACACAGACAGTTTCCCATGTGTCCCTCTAGGGCTGAATTGTGACAGCAGTGTTGCAGAAGTTGGTGTCCCTGTTGTGGTGGTGCACTCAGTCCTCTGCAGATGATGCCAGAGTGATTCCACCCTGAAAACATCAGAATCAGTGCAACACTCCCAGTCTAACGAGTACAGTAATAAAGTCGCTGAAGCAGCACTTTTCCCAAATGGTGAGAAGTGACTGCTACCGAGTTAAGGCTAATCTTAAACATGCATGGCGCTGAGTGTATATGCATCGAAATACACATTTAGTATACACAATATGTGTTCATAGAAATTTGTATCATTTTAATCCTTGTCCTTCTCAAGACATATATGCCTATGTACACTTTACAACCATAATATGTATGTATAAAAACAAAATAAAAGGAAACTGGATAATGCACGACTCCTTTTCATACTTCAAGATGGGGTGACTGCTCTCCTTTCCCTGTCACCATCAGGTGACAGAGAAAGCATTGTACAGTTGTCTTCCACCTCCCTCTCTCTGAATGAAGAGATCAGGCCCAAGCTATTAAGCCTTGCATCCATCCTTCTCGGTCATTGGAAAAGTTTCCATTACATTACATTGCACTGCATTCAGCGCATCCATTTTCTGAACTTCTCTTGTAAGGTAGAATTTATGGAGCCGATGCTGTCAGAGTTTAAAGCGATTTCTGTTTCCACAGAGCTTGGCGCACTTTTTCCCCAGATCAACTCTTCCAAGAGTCGACTCGAATACCTTTAACGGAGACATAACCGTTCATGGAATGCTGGGCTATGGACATATCCCTCAAACTTAATTCTCTTGCTTAATCTTAGGGATTTGGGGACAGGGATCCCTGCTCCCCGCTGCCCTCCCGCTCAGTCCAGCTTGCGGGCGCCAAGTTTAAGCGGACCCTTCGCGGCCTTGCGCTCCGCCCGCTTGGCTTCCAGCTCCTTCCTTCGCTCCTCACGTTTCTTTTTCGCCAGTTCTGCCTTACTCAGACCTGAGGAGAGAGAGAGGAGAGAGAGAGAGAGAGAGAGACTGCCATCAGTACCACTACTTCTGTGCTTAATGGGGTGATAGCTAAATTAGCATGTTGTCATTAGCATTACATAAGGAGGTATGTGTACCCTTCTGATGCACTTGTTTGTGAGCCAGTGCCTATGATCTACACTATAGGCCATGCAGCCCTACAGGCTAGCATCATATCAGAAGATGCATCAGTATGACATCACTGATGACAACCGTTAGCCTGAGGGCACGCAGTGCATCGTTAGGAGTCCCTAATGCAGTACGGCGTCAAATTTAAGTCAAAAGTCGAGGACGCAGAATTTAAATTTGCACTCACTGAACCCAGATATGAGCACAGAAAACGTTTCCCTGCGGTCGTTCAAATTTATTTAGCTCTCACTCAAAACATTGTCTGCACATTCGTTAGCTAGCATTTTCCAGGCTAAGGGGAGGCAACTTTGCTGCCAAACTGGATGATGGCCAAGTGGGATCCACAATCCAGCTAGTAATGTTAGCTAACCGATAGTTAATAGTTAGCCAATCGCCTCCATGGGGTTGCCCTAGTGTATGCCATGTTGTGAATTGGGTAATCATCTCAGTAAAATGAATCATCAAAGAGCCCTACAAAACTATCCAATTTGAATTATTATGGTACATGTAACAAATATTGCCAATAGTAAATCAAATAACACTAACATTACTGTTGCAATAATGTTGGCTCACCACTCCACGTGTGGCTGACTGGTGGCAAAACATCATACATTTTATTTACTCAATCGTTTCAGTAAAATCACAAGTTTTTTACAGCCAGTGCTCACGTTAATTTGAATCCTTCATTTTGCTAAGTTAATGTCAGGTAACAAACAGGAACTAAAAATACAAGCTACTGAAATGAGCTAACATTACTATAACTAGCTAGCTCACAATATTGTTGAGGCTGGCTGGTTCAACATGTGTCAGCTAGCTAACTAGCTAACTAATGAACTTCTGGCCAATTCTCATTGGTTGAACTTTTGTCATCAACTTTGCAACAGAAAATTTCCATGTGCGCAGAGAAAATCTGAGCAAGAGCAACTATTGTCCCAGGCAAGAGCAGAAAATGCATGTGTGCAAGCGAGACGCAAACCTATAAAACAGTTCCACACATGAACAGTGAATATTTCAGCGCTAGGAATCTGGAGGCAATCCGAGCATGCAGACAGAGATTTGAGTGACCACTACATGAATCCGTATGAGAGCAGGGGGAACATGTTTGCGCAGGCAACATTTTCCGCGCTCATGCCTGGGTTTCATGCTCGCAAATTTAAATTCTGCGAGCTCAGCATTGGTCTTCAATCCGATGCCATAACGCAGCAGTAACACAAGGAAGCTTGGCTGATTTAAACCCACCCCACCCCTAGTGGGAAGACCCACCACTGCAGACCCCAACTTTTATTCCCTAATACCAGGTTGAAAAATATATTAACTGACCATGACTGTGTCCACAGTGGCGGACACAGTTGGCTTTGTCGCGTCGTTCACAGATTTTTTTATGATGGAAGGGAAATAAATTGTTTAAAGTCACTGTTTGAGACTCAACATGTATAGGCTATTGGTGATCAGTACTTACCCTGATCGTTCTCCAGTGACTCCCAGTTTTCTTCTGTCCCCCAATCCCCTGATGGGTCTGTTCCCCAGCCTTCTTCACCCCTCTGTGGCTACATGCCCGCGTACAGTAAGATAAAGAGACCGAGAGAAATTCAGGCCAAGGTTCAATCTAACCGAAACGCAACGTTGCTTGTACACCTACAAAACATCTTTCACTGATTTCAGTGACAACTAAACTCATAATGCTGTATACGTAACAAAAAAGGAACACTTGTTTTTGGTCTTCAAAATACACTGAGCACCGTGATTCAATTCATTCTGGCCGTAATACAGATTTCCACTGACTCGCCCTAGGTTCTAATGCAATCCAGTATGCTTAGTTTCCTCATATAGCCTACACCACATACATTGTACTAAATGAATGAGATCGCTCACCAAGTTTGTTCAGCTAGCTCGCTCGCTTATGTGACACAGTGCTTTCGTTATTCTGGTTTTGGAGATAACACAATGTAAATGATGCCAGTAAAATAGAGATCTGGCATAAAGCTTGGGTGGTAAAACTAGAGAGAACATCTTTCTAGAAAGAACTTGATTTGTGATGGGTGTAAATAATGTGTGAACAAAATCATGCAACCTAAAAGGTATGCAAAATACGTCCTTGTTATGGCTTTACACAGGACAAATACCGCTAATCCACTCGTCTCCCCTGGACTCCCCTTGTATCTGGATCTGTCCATCTTACTGTTGGCCTGGCTCAGCTTTTTCCTAAAGCTAAGGCGGGACTGTGGAAATGCAGCTTTTGTTTTCAGTTCCCCACTCCCCCTTTCAATTCAATGCCACCTTTCCCAAAATGTCTTATCCAGCTCAACTTCCCCTCTACCCAGCTCTCCTCCAACTTGACATAAATCTTCTCAGGTCCGCTCTGCCGACAGCTCCTCCCTGCCTCCCAATTTCCCATTCTCTTCCCATTAGTCTGCATTTCCTCACCTCGTTCTTCAGTCCACCCTGCTAGTTTCACGTCAACTCGTCAATCACCTCCATGCCTCCCCTCCCACCCCTCTACCCGCACAGTCCTCACCGCGGCAGCAGATGGGGCTCTCTGCGACACGCCAGAGAAGAAGTCGCTCTGTGAGCCTCTGGCCCCAGCGGTGTCCCAGTTGTACTCGCTGGTCAGGCGTGTCCCCTCCGGTAAAGTCGCAGAGGCGGTAGCAGCAGCAGCAGGGTGACTCTTTGCGGCAGACGTCGCAACCTCTTTCGGAGCGGGTGAAAAACGTTCGGCCAAGGCACCATCTTCCTCCCAGTCGTTGCCCCAGCCCTCGTCCCCGGGGGAGCTCTGACCCTGGCCATCCGCTTCCTTCTCGTTGGACCAGCTGTCATCTGCATCCCAACCCGAGCTGCTCCAATCAGAGCTCTGCTTCTTCACTGCCTCAGAGGTAGTCCTGCCCACCTATGGGGAAGACGTTTTTTGATCACCATTTTCTTTACCAGTCCAGAAAACGTTAAAACAAAAGCAGAATTTGGCAGAATGTGGTTCTATGCGGCTCAGTAGGTAGTGCATGGCGCTAACAACGCTTAGGTTGTGGGTTCGATTCCCATTGGGACCACATACTGAAAAATGTTTGTATTCACTACTGTAAGTCGCTTTGGATGAAAGCGTTTGCTAAATAGCATATATATTTTACTATATTAATTTACCCGTTTATCATTAGCCTTTTTTTTTACTGACGACACTGCTGACCAATCAGAGGAATTCCAGTCATCAGGTTCGGTCTGCACTTTGGACTGTTCCTGCTCCTGAACCAAAAAATAGAGGAGATGCATTGGTTGAAATGGACAGAATTGGAACCCTGCAATTATGTATATAAGTAACTAACTGTAACTACAATCAAGCCAACTCTCACCTCACCCTTCCTAATGTTAAAATTGCCCAGTCATTCACTCAGTAGTCTTACCCAAGCAGCATTCAACACTTAGGTTTTTTTTTTTGTGTGTGTATGTGTGTGTAGAAGCTAGGGGTAGGCGTTGTTTGTAACAAATGTCTTTGAGTAGTTACTTCCTAAACCACTTCAGACTGCAGGTTACACAAACATTTTCTGTGAAAACTATTTTAACACTACACATCCAAGACGTCCCGCCGCAACCAATCACCTCCAAACTCCCCCAGTCCTCATCATCCCAACGATCCCCAGCAGCCTCCTCCACTTCCTCCTCTGTTTTGGAGGCATTTAATTGGTCGCTGAGGGCAGAGGGGTCGGAGTGAGAACTGGCCGCGTCAGTCTTTGTCTCAGGACCTGAGAACAAATACAAGGAACCAGTGTGAACAGTTATATCCACCACTCCACTGTCATATACAAAAACACCTGCAGCCAAGTTGTGATCAAGACTGCAGTCAAACGGATGACTCCCCACTCAAATCAGATCTACTCTCCATGACTTTTCAGTTAATTTTTAAAGATCGACATAACATTTTCAAAGATGTAATGCCCATTTTTAGAGCTTCTACAAATGATTAGGATTTTAGCGCTAATCCTAAATCAGGATATTTTAAAGATGGATTTGAAGGGGGAAATATGTATTTTGATGACTTTGGCCTTAAAGTACAAGACGGAGGTATTCAATTTCTTTGTAATATCAGCTAGGCTTAATAAAAATGGCATCAATTTAATGGGTTAGCAAGAACAATTGACCCATTCCACTAGCTGTAAAATAAATGTAAGAATGAATTTTTTTTTTTTTTTATTTGAGCAATCAAGGATTCAAGTACTGTAGGAATCCGGACAAATTCGGTCAAACGGCAGACAGAAATCTGACCAAATGTGCTCACCTGTCGCGTCTCCTTCGGGTGAGGTATTTCCGGTGCTGGGCGGAGCAGAAGGCACGTTTTCAGTGGAGACCCCCTCCGGGCCTCCGGGGGCAGTGCGGATGAGTTTGGAGGTGAGGGATGAGACGCCGGTGACGGCCCATCCAGCCCAGCTTGCCGCCGCAGCTGCCGTCCCCGGGGACTGAGCCGAGGATGTGACATCTTTCTCTGGAGGAAGAGGGATGGAGAGACAACCCTCAGGGAGCGAGATCAAAACGATGCTCAAGGTTTCCCTTTATGTGAGGAGTGATGGAAGTGGAAGTCTACAGCCACACAAATTCATGTCAGCTCAATCATTATGACATTATAGCATCACCAAAGAATTCAGACGTATATAATAAACGTACACATGCATTTTACTTTCACTGTATAAGCAGAGCAAAACATATTTCATCAACGTATTTTTCATAAGAATGTGTCATCCCTGTCAAGCATTGTCAATGGTGTATATGAACACTGAACACTGTACATGTTTTATATTGTATGCAGTACTTTATATAACCATTGTTCCACATTCCATATCAAAACAAATGCGTCATTTGGGAAATATAAACTATTAAGTAGATGCACACAGAATGTGATCCTCCGTACCTATTTCAGCCAGCTTAGAGGGGTCTTCAGATACCGTCTCAAGCTTTGTCAGGAAACTCTTGATCGCTTTAAATGCCTGAACAGAGGGATAGAAATAGCATCACGGTTTGACGCCCCTAGATTCCAGTGCTCCGTGGACATAATTTCAATTAGCATTAGTGCTCAAGAGTAACAAGGAATCAGTTCCACACCATCAAATACAGGTTAAACATCCACTCGGAGATTTACAATGTTTCGTGAACTCTCGAGGTGAAAGCACAAAAGCACATGAGCCCGTGTGATCAGTGGTGACCAGATGCTGGCAGGAGCAGGCCAGAGACGGGCCCTCATCACCTGGTCTCGCACGCTCTTGTCCGGGTCCATGGTGAGGGTGCAGAGGGTGGGCAGCACTCGGGCCGCGCTCTCCGCCACGCTATAGTAGTTGTGCGTGGCGGCGAAGCCCAGGACGCCGGCCGCCCGAGAGGCAGGGAACGGGTCCTTGGTGGCCCGGGAGAACGCGGAGATCAGCACACGCTGTCGGGTCTGTGCGAGGAAGAGAGCGAGACGGAGTGAAGGGAGCGGAGTGGGGAGTGGGATGCCCCTCAGGAAGGGGTAAAGGGTTCAGGAGAAGGACAGTGAGATTGGAGAGGAGAGAGATTAAGAGGAGGAAATTAGAGAGTGCAGGGGCGGTAAAATGCGCCAAAGCCTTTACTTTAGCCTTACTCTGACCGTGACACAGTAAAGGTCAGATGTGACGCTATCGAAAGAGAGAAGGAAGAGGAAGGCAAGATTTCTCCCCACTCAGTAATACACCTACTGAGAAAGCTCTGATTATTGGTGATTCCATTTTACGAAACGTGAGAATAGAGTCACCAGCAACCATAGTCCAATGTTTGCCTGGGGCCAGAACTACCGATGTTGAGGCAAACTTAAAGGTGCTAGCAAAAAAAAGTCGTAAATATTCTAAAATTATTATCCACGCTGGCACCAACGATGTTTGACTTAGGCAGTCGGAGATCACTAAAAATAATTTTGTTTCAAGTTGAGTTGTGTTAGACAAAGGGTAAATTTCGGACACTAGGAAAAACACTCAGTCGGGAAGTAATTAACTCTGGCCCTATCCCAGCCCGTAGGAGTGACGAAGTCTACAGTAGACTTACGTTGCTAAATCGCTGGCTGGCTAACTGTCATGCTATCAAGCTTGGCAACTATGGCAGATGAAGTTGTGATCGTTGGAGACTTCAACATACATGTTGATAATGAGTGACTCTCTAGGACTGGCTTTTGCAGCTATTATTGACTCTGTTGGTTTTATTCAAAATGCGTCTGAATCAACCCACTGCCACAACCATACCTTAGATTTAGTGTTATCCTATGGTATCCTATGGCAGATGGCGCTCTACCAATTTAGAGGTTTTTCCGCTCTGATTGGAAGGACAGCCTCATAGAATGCAAGCACGCTCTTACTACAGCTAGGTCATCGTACTTCTCAAAATTAATTGACCAGAATAAAAACAATCCAAGATTTCTATTTAACAGGGTAGCTAAACTGACAAAAAATCTGTCCTCAGATAACAGCAGTTATCCTCCTAACTATAATTCTAATGACTTCATGAACTTGTTGACTGATAAGATTGAGACAATCAGAGAACAAATTATGAAAATGACTCCAATATCTAGCACTCCAATTCCCGAGATAGCACAGGGCTATCAGGAACTGGGTTGTGTGGAGACCCTAGAGTTTTTCACTCCCTTGGATCTGGACAAATTTAGTAAACTGGTTATGTCCTCCAAATCATCTACATGTCTGTTAGACCCCATACCAACAAAGCTTATTTTTTTAACTTTTGCCTGTGCTAGGCCAGCCCATGTTAGATATTATAAATACATCCCTATTATTGGGTTGCCTACCTAAGTCTTTAAAAGTGGCAGTAATCAAGCCTCTTCTAAAGAAACCAAACCTTGATCCTGACAATCTGAAGAACTATAGGCCCATTTCAAATCTACCCTTTTTGTCAAAAGGTTTATAGAGAAATCTGTAGCTCAACAATTAACTGCTTTCCTAAAAACTAAAGTTGTAAAGTTGTAAATGACTTACTGTTAGAATCGGTTCTGGTTGTGTTTCTATTAGTGCTGCTTTTGACACTATTGACCACCAGATTCTCCTTTACAGGCTAGAAAACCTGGTTGGTTTGCATGGACGGGCACTCTCATGGTTTAAATCATACATATGAGACAGGTTTCAATTTGTGCAATTAGATCAAGAGTTGACCTACTGTCAGGTTAAATATGGTATTCCACAAGGCTCAGTGCTGGGACCATTACTGTTCTCATTATACTTGCTACCACTGGGTAATGTTATTCGTAAACATGGTGTGAATTTGTCAAATGTAAAATGCAGATTTACACAGCTGTACATATCAATGAAACAGCTGTACAACTCATCAGTTAGAAACTTGTATCTCTGATATAAAGAATTGGATGACAGTAAACTTCCTCCTTTTGAATTCAGATAAAACAGAGATGATGGTATTGGGCCCCAAAACATTTAGGAACAAGTTGGATTTGCAGTTAAATGCAGGTGATTGCATGGTTTTATTATTGATCAGGATCTTGCATTTGATGCTCATATTAAAAACACTTCCAGAGTGACCTTCTTTCACCTAAGAAACATAGCTAAAATTAGGTACTTTGTCATTAGAGGATGCAAAAACCTTGACGCATGCTTTTGTTGAATCGATGCTAGACTATTGTAATGCCTTATTATCTGGCTGCTCTAGTAGCTCTCTTAAGAGTCTTCAACTAGTACAGAATACAGCGGCATACAGCGTATTTTGAGTAGATTTAAGTATGAGCACATTACTCTTGTGTTAGCATCACTACATTGGCTTCCTATCAAATATCGGGCTGATTATAAAGTACTGCTGCTAACTTTTAAAGCAGTGCCCGGATTTGCACCTATATATCTGACCAAAATGATTATCCTTTATAAGCTGTCACAACTGTTTCGTTCACAAGAAGCCGGCCATCTATTACTCTCTAGAATTTCTCATGGCTGGGTGTATTCTCTGTCCCTCTCCTAATAGGCATGCTGCCATAGCTTACACCTGTATATTTCTTATGCTTGTGCTCCTCTGCTCTCACATAATGCTACTGGCTATAGCACTGCTTTTTTCAGACTGCATGTTCTCTTCTCTGCCTCAGCTTTTTGAAAAATGTTACAATTTCAAAATACTTTGGTGCCACTTGACTAAGTGCACTGCTGAGTGGAGCTACTGTTAGTGCAGCTCCTCTAAAGGAGCTTGTCAGCTTTGATTGCGCTGTGCGGGGCACCCACCCCAGCGTTGAGGTAGGGGGCAATCTTGCCCAGGCAGACCGTGGTGTTGCAGCGGATAGGGCCCTGGTCATCTCTGGCCTGCAGGCGGGC
Source organism: Aldrovandia affinis (assembly GCA_029706075.1). NCBI lineage: Eukaryota > Metazoa > Chordata > Actinopteri > Notacanthiformes > Halosauridae > Aldrovandia > Aldrovandia affinis. The sequence continues at coordinate 599,610 of JAINUG010000049.1, forward strand.
AAAGTGGCGCATCAGCTCCTGGTTTAGGTTGCTCTCGCTCAGCTTGGGGGCCAGCAGGAGCATGGACTGGAAACAGAAGAGCCAGGGTAACCATGGTGAAGAGATTGTGTGTGTGTGCACCCATGTGTATTTGTGTGTGTTAGTGTGTGCGTGAGAGAGACAGAATGTGTATGTGTGTGTATGCATCCATGTGTATTTGTGTGTGTGTGTTAATGTGTGCATGTGAGAGAGAGAATGTATGTGCGTGTGCCCATGTGTATTTGTGTGTGTTAGTGTGTACGTGTGATAGAGAGAGAACAGGTATGCGTGTCTGTACCTTCACGGTCTGCTCCCGGATGGCAGGGTTGGTGTCTGTGAAGCCATGAACAACATGAGGGAATATTTGGGAGTTCACCGCGGCTTCATTCAGATACTGAATAAACTGCTCCATCTGAGACAGAGAGAAAAAGAAAATGGAAGAGAAAAATGGGAGGGTGTAAGGTGTGAGTGGGGGGGGTATTCAGCTAGCGAAGGTCATTTTCATTGTCATTCTTTTAGATATCAACCCTATCTAGGATGTGGCACCATGTTGTGGCGGTTATCCACTCCAAGCGATTGTATCGTCTTTCCGAAACCATTACAAACTTGGGAGTCTGACCTGCTGCAGCAGTCGTATCCGCATGGCACGGTCCGTGGAGGAGAACATCTTTACGATGACCGGAATGATCTTCTGCTGGTAATCTTCAGCGCTGAGAAACTTACCCACCTGGAGCAGAGACATTACAGAGAGTCAAACCATGACACGCAAAGGGAACTGCACACCTGTTCATGTGTGTACGGCACACATGGCTGGGAACAAAAAACAGAATACACAGAGAACCCCGGGACCAGGGTTGAGAAACACTGGTCTAAACAAATCAGATACTCCAAATCTGATGGGTGGGGAGTGTTCAGACTAAGTATTTGTATCCAAGTGGATGTTCAGTTCACTGACACTGGTGTCCAAGGGGAGAAAAGGGAAATGTTTTTAGGAAACCCTGAACAGGTCATTGCTGGAACACCGCTGGGTTACAGAAACAAATAAATACCCTGACTTTGTGTACATCAACATGGTCCAGTGTGGTATCAAAGAGTGCAGCTTAACATGTGCTTCTAGCCTTTCAGCAGACAAAGAACCACAGAGGAAAAAGGAAACAGAGCAGGGCCCCTTCTCTCACCTTGAAGAGTGGCGTGAGGACAACGGCTCCGGCGTTGCCAAACTCAAAAGCAGTGAGCAGCTGCGGCAGCACCTTGTGGCAGCAGAAATCCTCGGGGAAGGAGTCCAGGTTCTCACTCAGGTCCTGGAAGAACTGCTGCTTCTCTGCCGGCTCTTTGATCTGATACGGCGCACACAGGCACAGGCACAGGCACAGGCACAGGCACAGACACAGGCACAGGCACAGGCACAGGCACAGACACAGACACAGACACAGACACAGACAGGCACAGGCACAGGCACAGGCACAGAGCACAGACACAGACACAGACACAGACAGACACAGACACAGACACAGACAGACACAGACACAGAGTGGTTATTTACAGTACAGCGGATCACCATAGATGTACTATTTCCTTCTGGCTTGACTAAGACTGGATGCATTGTGCGGTGTAGTGAGGGCGGCAATACCTGGATCTCCTCCATGAAGAGGTTGCTCTCCACAAAGCTGTTGCTGAGGAAGCTGCCAGGGGAGCGGCAGTTCTGCAGGAAGCGAGCGGGGTTGGGCCGAGCCTTGGGGTTCGCCCCCACCAGCTCACAGTAGTGCGGGATCAGCGGCTTTGGAATCTGGCGACAGGCACAAAAAAAAAAAACATTTCCATTGGTACGCAACCGCAAAAGCAAAAGGAGTAGACTGTCACTGGGTGGTTACACTGACACATACAGCCTAAATATACTTCACTTTAAACACGCTTATGCGTACGTAAAATGGCTGCCATGCGTATCCTGCGGTCGTTGGGTGCGTAATTTGTGCATGTCCTCAAGAAATTAACGTTATGCGTACGTTTGGTGCAATACCGACATCAATCGTGGGGGCAGGCAAGAAAGACGAGGGTGATGGCAAGCCACTCTGCTTCACCCACTGTCTTTTCGTCATACATTTCTCTCATAGGTATAATGAGAGAAACATACTCTCCGTCGTTACACCGGGATACATTTCATGGTCTAATACCATCTATACCATCTCCATTGTTTAGTTTAGTTTATTTGACATTTAACTTTGAAAAAAGACAATACATGGTTACATCCCGATGTACATGTTGGCGCCGCTGCTGTTGTTTCTGCGGTCCTCTCAAGATATACATTAAAACAACCTTGTGCAGAATCGGAAGTAGTTGTCGAAGTATGCCGGCCAGAGACAACTTCGTTTCGGCCCCACAGTTCTGACCTGCCCCCTCGTGGATATGGCTTTTAAACATCCAGACAGAGAAAAAGTATGCAGTGGAGTATGTGAACAATGCTGCTCGCATATGCTTAAGTGAAGTATATTTAAGCCCTTAGTGAGCTGGACTTGTGTGAAATGGAACTGGAGCTCCAAATGAAACTTGGGTAAGTATTGATGTTTGTGGAAGTGTGGTTACAATTTGTTTTACCACATTCCAGCCAACTGGTCTGTGAAGAAATGCACCCTGCTCTGGTGGATCCACTTTGAGTGCAAGCTTATGTTTACCTTGCCCAGGGAGCGCAGAGCGGAGGCACGAGGCAGAGTTCCATTGAATACCTCCCAGATGAGGCAGCCCAGTCTCCACACGTCCCCAGCCCTGTGTCACAGACAACGCTAACGGTTATATTCTACAGCCATTTGTACATATATGCTTTGCTCTCTATAAGAAATGATTTATGCATGCAACTAATTCATGAATTTCATATTTTAACAATTACTAGAAATATTGACCATGCCAAACTTGCTAACAGTGCGGAATTCTACCTCGCCCTCAGTTCCAACTTTGAATAGTATTAAGTCAGTATTCAAAGAGGATCTCAACGTGGTATTGCACAACAGTGGATACACTGTAGCCAGTGTTTAAATAGGAACTCAATAAACAGAGTTCCTATTTAACACAGTATAAATAGAGGCTGTATAAATAAGTTCGAAAATCCATGTTAAATATTAGAGCACTGTAAACAGGGACGCTCTCTCTATCTCACCATTTCTCTCCAGCGGTCTTCCCGCTGCTGTTGAGGCCCTCAGGGGGTCATACTTTTCCAGGTCGGCACTGACCCTCCTCGGGGGCGGCGAGGATGACGAGTTGCCCTGCGACGAGGTCACATGATCCAGCCCCCCTAGCTTCCATTCCCCAGCCCGGTCCACAAAGACCGCCCACACACCCAGGTTGTTGTGCAGAAGGTGGCAGTCGTTGACCAGGAAGCTCAGGGCTTTCTGAGGCAAAAGGATGAGAGAGAGAAAGGACAAAAATGTGAGAGGGGCAGGAGAATGGAAGAAAATGGGGGGGACAGAAAGACAGAATTGTTAGAACAAAGGGGGTTGCAAAGCATGTAATGGATATGAGAGAGAGAGGGAGAGATGAGAGATGAGAGAAGAGACTTATCCCTTGTACATAATGCACTGATGAAACCCAAGTGACAAAAACTATTCGATAAAAAATCAAAAATAAATCATTTGTTTTTATCCCCCCCTCCCTCTTTTACTCACTATGATCTGATGCAGGCCCCAGGACACTTCCAGCTCCCCAGATCCAGCTCGCTCTGCTTGGGCCTTCAGGTGGGTAGACAGGGGGGTCACTGGCTCGGTGACTAGGTATAGGCACTTCTCCGTCTGTGATCCCCCCCAAACACCAACAAGACGTTTTCCACAGATAAACACATCAAATTAGCAAAACGAACTTCATTGCTTAATTTAAGGCCTCTAGTACACCAGTTTGTGTCTACGGTGTTTTTAGAATTTGTACTCTCTCTGCTTTCTCCTCAACTCCGCCGCCACCCCTATCCCATGCAACCCACCCCTCACCTCCAGCCCATCCACGTAGGCCAAGATGTTGGGGTGCCTCAGGGTCTTCATGCGTTTGAAAGCTGCCTTGGCCAGCGGGGTCTGTACCTCAGCCCCCGACGTCACCTCGAACATAAAGACTGACACGGGCTCGCCAGTGGTCTACAGAGGGAGGAAACGTCAGTTTCAGAGAGCAGCTTTTCTAACACATGAATGCCATTTGTACCCATCAAACCAACCAAACAACACTGTGAACACATTTTTAAAATGCAAAAAACAAAAAAAGAATTTATTATCACATTTTCATCATGTCAAGGATGCTATGACATGTTTGTGTCTTAAGGTGCACCTACACTACCAAGACCTTCCCTAACAAGTAAAGGCTTAAAAAGATGGTCTTCAGGGTCTTTTGTTCTGCTGTAAATGTTCTGCTGCATGCAAAACATGCACAAAAAACCTGCACACATGCAAGTCCTTTTCGGCACTATATACAGGTGCATCTCAATAAATTAGAATATTGTGGAAAAGTTCATTTATTTCAGTATTTCAATTCCAAGTGAAACTCATATATTATATAGATTCATTACACACAAAGTGAAATATTTCAAGCCTTTATTTGTTTTAATTTTGATGATTATGGCTTACAGCTAATGAAAACCCCAAATTCAGTATCTCAGAAAATTTGAATATTGTGAAAAAGTTCAATATTGTAAACTCACGGTGTCACACTCTAATCAGCTAATTAACTCAAAACACCTGCAAAGGTTTCCTGAGCCTTTAAATGGTCTCTCAGTCTGGATCAGTAGGCTACACAATCATGGGGAAGACTGCTGATTTGACAGTTGTCCAGAAGACAGTCATTGACACCCTCCACAAGGAGGGTAAGCCACAAAGGGTAATTGCTAAAGAAGCTGGCTGTTCACAGAGTGCTGTATCCAAGCATATTCATAGAAAGTTGAGTGGAAGGAAAAAGTGCGGTAGGAAAAGGTGCACAAGCAACAGGGATAACCGCAGCCTTAAGAGGATTGTCAAGCAAAGCCCATTGAAGAATTTGGGGGAGCTTCACAAGGAGCAAACTGAGGCTGGAGTCGCTGAAGGCTGCTATCAAAGCAACCTGGGCTTCCATAACACCTCAGCAGTGCCACAGGCTGATCGCCTCCATGCCACGCCGCATTGATGCAGTAATTCAGGCAAAAGAAGCCCCGACCAAGTATTGAGTGCATATACATGAACATACTTTTCAGAAGGCCGACATTTCTGTATTAAAAATCCTTTATTTTATTTTATTGGTCTTATGTAATAATTCTAATTTTCTGAGATACTGAATTTTGGGTTTTCTTTAACTCCAAGCCATAATCATCAAAATTAAAAGAAATAAAGGCTTGAAATATTTCACTCTGTGTGTAATGAATCTATATGAGTTTCACTTTTTGAATTGAATTCCTGAAATAAATTAACTTTTCCACGATATTCTAATTTATTGAGATGCACCTGTATATAAATGATATATATTAATGTCTCACGCATACTTATGAGTTTGACTTAAGTAAAATATATAGGCATTATCTATAAATGCTTAAAATGTATACATTTTGCTAAATTTATCGATATCCAAAAATGGGTTATCACCGAGTCTTAATTTACAGTAAACTCACCCCTTCCTTTAATGGAATAAGCCTGCAATAAACAAAGTACTCAGACCAGTTTGTTTAAGAAAAATGTATATTGAAGGCTCCATTATAAAACCTTTGACAATGACGTATTTGGCGTTGCTGGATGATCTAGCAGGCTGCATTTTGAGAAGCGAAGGTCGGCAATACACGTTCTTTAGAAATCAGCAATACATTTGCAGAAAATGATTGACAGGGGAAGGGGGGAGAGAAGCCGTTGCATGCAAAAGTGGCTCTGTGTGTATCGGAGTTACAGTCGACGGCTTGGCGAGTTCCGTCTCGGAGCAGGCGGTTTGTCACTGCTGGCCCCAGTTGCGGTGGCGAGCTCGTAGTACAAGGGAGTGTTTAGTTAAATTAGAAAGAGGGTACGATTACCTACCAAATTGGGAGAAGAATGGGGAAAAACCAGAAATAATTGTTTTCAAAAAAGAAAAAAAAAACAGAATAATATTCTCGATAGATTATCCACCTCTCAACCTCTGAGTAGCTGAGAAATGCACATGCCATGACTAGGAGGGGCACCAAATTTGTGGAATTGGAAAGTGAGTAAAACATATCACCTACCAACATCTGCATTTGTGGGGAACAGATTAACTCTTACGTGGCGTGTCATTAGAGAAAATGGAATTAAGCATAACTACTGATTTATATACAGGGATATACAAGATAATGGAAATACTAAACAATATATCTATACTTATTAACCAGCAAGGGGTTGGGCTGCCGGTTGCCTTCAGTAACAAAAGCTTCAACATCCTTCTTGGAATGCTGTTATACAAGTTTTTGACTATTCTTCAAAAAATAAAGCCTCCAGTTCTTTGAGAGATGAGCACTATGTTCCAGAACTTCCCATAAAGATGACAATGACAATGACAATTGGATCTGGTGATTGCGGAGGCCATGGAAGGTGTTTTACGTCACCCTGGTGTTCATGAAACCACTCTTGAATCCATTTAGCAGTGTGTATGGTGGTGTTATCATCTTAGAATGTGGGGACATCTTGAGGAAACAATGTTTGCACCATAAGGTGCATCTGGTCACCTAAAATGGCATCGTAGTCCTTGGCGTAATTCTACCAAGCAGAGTACTAATCGGACCCAATGACTCATACGAGAATGCTGGCCATACCATAACAGATCCACCACCATGTTTAACAGTTTGGAACAGGCAATATGTGTTGAAGGCTTCCTTTGGCTTTCTCCAACATAAACCCATCCAGATGTAGGAAAAAAGAGTAAAAGATGACTCATCAGACCATATTACTTTCTTCCACTGCTCAGAAGTCCAGATTTTGTGCTCAGTACACCAGGTTATACATTGTTGCACATTGACCTTGGTTACAAGCGGCTTCCAAATGGCAGCCCTACCATAAACATTCAATTCAACAGAACTTTATTTAAAATAACTTTATGCATCATAATTGAATATTGATGCAATTATGATGTGCATTATGGCAAACTGGCATATACACTTAGTGGCCACTTTATTAGGTACACCTTTCTAGTACAGGGTAGGACCCCCTTTGCCCCAGAACAGCTGGAATTCTTCGTGACATGGATTCAACAAGGTGCTGGAAACATTCCTCAGAGATTCTGGTGCATGTTGACATGATAGCATCACGCAGTTGCTGCAGATTTGTGGGCTGTACATTCATGTTACGAATCTCCCATTCCATCATATCCCAAAATCTCGATTTTATATCCAGTTCTGTGAAACTTGAAGAATGAATAATCAATTAACTAGCTAACGTTCATTAATGTGAGTTATTGTTTATTTCGTTGTGTAGTATACATCACCACGATAACAAACCTGAGTAGCTAGTTAGCAGTGTTACGAAAATTTCGCTGGCTAACGACAGCTTCCCACAAGCTAGCGAATGTTAGCTACCCAACGCTTATGTTGTCTGAACAACAACTGAACCTCTTGACCATGTCTGCATGCTTTAATGCATTGTGTTAGATCACTACGCTGCCCGAGGTCCCCAGCAGGCATATCTTTTTAATTTAATAGTTTGACAAGTTTTATTAAATGTCATTCTTATTGTTACTATAATAACAACAACAACAATAATACTAATGGCAAAATGTAAATAACAATCATTAAGAATTTAGCTAATGTGGATGCTGCAAGTCGAAACACAAATCCCTAAATTGGCTGAGGTGCCTTTGAGAATCAAAATATGCTGACCTGTCACATCAACATTAGACACCTACTGTCAATTCTGTAATATCATGTAATCTGTATATTGTGTAATCTGTAGATCATTCGCACGAAACATCAGCAGAGATAGAAAGAGGGAAGAGGACTGTATTACAGTCCATGACTAAAGCAGGGGTAGAGTACCCAAACGTATGTATTTATTTTCTTTATTTAAAAGGTACAGCACATAGTAATAAACATATCCGCAAAAAGCGTCAATGGGTACAATGCCAGAGTTCGCTCGAGAGCTAGTTTTCATCTGTAGTCCCTTGGCAGGTGAAAGAATGATACAAGACAGTTACAGATTCATACAGTACATTACATTTCAATATAGGGGAGTATAAAAAGAGTGTAGGCCAAATAAATAAGAGCAAAACAAAAAAAAAAAAAGTTCATAATCAGACACTATTTACAACATTACAAGGTTCAATGAGATAAGCTTTGAATTCCTTTCAGCCAAGACTTAAGTTTTTGTGTGAAAGTGTGATAATTGTCACTTGATCTGATGTCTGTGGGTATAGCATTCAAAAAATGAGATGATCGGACAGAAAATGTAGATAAATTTGCTTTTTCTGTAGGGGACAACAGTCTTTCCTCTCTTTGACACGTGTAGTTCTTCCACTGCATGTCTTGTACTTTACGAACTGACTGAAGTGGAGGGGGTGCCAACCCCTGTAGAATCTTAAAGGTAAGGCAGGCATCATTGTACTAATGTACTTAAGAGCACATGATGTTGAAATTGGGGGCTTGGGTCATTCTCACCCTCATAAACCTTTTTGAAGCTGATCGTGCAGGCTCTCTGACATTCATTTCAAATAGTTTGATTTACAAGGGATACAATTATTTCAGGTGTTCGGCCTACATTATCAAATTATAATAGTACAAGGCAATATTATTACTCACAGATGTAGGAGACTGAATGACTACCCCAGACAATCAACGTTGGCTACAGCAGGGGTCCCCAACCTTGGTTCTGGGGACCCACTGTGTATGCTGGTTTTTGTTACAGATAATCTCTCCATCAATTAAGGTTGCTGAAAACATGCATTTAAGTTCTACCATCATTTTTTCCCTTAAACTTATTTTACCGCTCAGTCATTGAACTCGCAATTAGGACCTCACTGATTTCACCTGCCAGTCTATAACTGAGTCAATAAAAACAAAAACAAACCTCTTTCTAAAACCTCTGTGTCATATAGCAGCTAAAAAGGTTATATAGCAGCTATATGACACATCATATATATATATAGCTGTTATATGACATGTGATTCCTTTAGAAAGAGGTCCAACAAGCCAAACCTGCACTGTGTTAGTTTAAGGGGAAAAATTATAGTAGAACTTTTTTTAAACAACCTGAATTGATCAAGAAATGGCTGTAACAAAAAACAGCATACACAGTGGGCTAGAGCACTGACACTGTACAATTACCAAACCTTCTTAAGACTAGTATTGAGATCAAATGCTTTATTAACGAATACAAAGCAGGTAAGTTAGAGGTTTAAATATCGCAATGAAACCCAACAGGTCCGGTGTTTTGGGTTACAGTGGCACATGAAATCTCTATTTTATATCCAGTTCAGTGAAACTTGAAGAATGAATAATCAATTAACTAGCTAACGTTAATAAATGTGAGATTGTTTATTTCGTCGTGTAGTATACATCACCACATTTTCACCACGATAACAAACTAGTAGCTAGTTAACAGTGTGAGGAAAATTTCGCTGGCTAGCGACAGCTTCCCACAAGCTAGCGAACGTTAGGTACCCAACGCTAACGTTACAGGCTAACTACCTAGAATGTCGCGTTTGTTAGTTATTTATTCTATGACACAATATTTCAAACAGGTGGGAGATGTTATAATATTATTCGCTTAAACTATATCGAATAATATTCAGAAAACGGTGTAAGACATCAATGACAAACAACCAGTTAGCTACAGAAGGTAGCTAGCTAGCTTGTTTGCTTGCTTGCGTTTGACCATTCGACGAGCGACGTGGCGAGAAGGACGTGTGTATGCAGGATAGGGTAACGCTACCGCTCAGGTGCACTAAAATGTAGAATGACATATTGATATGACTTAGCTTGCTAAATACAATTGTTGTTGTTGGTACATCTCCTGTAGCCCTTTATGACAACCAATGTTTCGACTAAGCCCATAACGCCAGTCCTAAACTAGGCGTTCATACTCAGTTGCGCTTTGTAATTCACGCCGAGGACTCGGATGAGGCCTCATTTAGCTGGCTACCTACGTTAGCATCGTCCCCCAAATTGAATTGTGTCATGCCAAGTCTTACCTTTCGCTTGCCTCGGTGGAGGGTCCATATTCCCGACGGCTCCTGTGTGTCTGGTAATATTTCATAGTTGAAGTCTTTAACCGGATCCCTTGCGAAAAATGACCACATATTGCCTCCTTGCCAGCCCGCATCAAAACATGCAGCAACAATGGAAGCGGCTGCGCTCAGGCAGTTGACGCAATCACCACCCGGGGGGAGCAGGGCATTTAAAAATCACACCGTCGCTGCTACAGCTTTGAGGCGCTAGAGGGACTCCACATCACACATCACATTTTGATGAGGGAGTTGATGGGGGAATGCATTTTCGATGGGAGAGTTTTCACGGTACATATGTACCATCATAACAATGGATAAAAATTATAATATAGAAGCTCATCGACTGCCTACCTAAGCCATGCTAGCTTAAAGTAGTAGTAGTGGCTGTAGTGCTATATAACAACAGTTTTGCCTTTGAAATCACATGATAAATCTATTGAAAAATCGTGTTCTCTGCAACATTAGTTCACTTCGTAAAGTGAATTAATTGCCACAAATATTTCCCCACATACCATCTGTGCCACTTTATTTGGTTTGTGCTGCTTGTAAAACCAAGTGTCATTTTATGTGCATGGCACTACGTTACATTCATTGGCGAACAGTTGATTCATGACCTGTAATTAACATAATTGTTTTTAATATTGTGATGTATGAGTAGCGATTTCACAATGTATTATTCGTGATGTAATAATGTACGTACCTGCTCCAAATCTGCATGGGGAGAACAAAACTCCCCAGATGAAAGCTTAAACGATCCAGGGTGAATGAAAAGATTTATATACGTTTGGATATGTTTGAATACCTTTTTGGTATGCTTCTTCACAGTCACAAATAATGATCATGGATTATCATGGATCATGGATAGACCTCGTCTATGACTGGCTCAGGGGTTAATAGGTGTTCCCCGATGGCTAATCATGAGGTGGCACTAAACTACATCTGCTTGTGGCTAACTGGCAGGGCACAACAGGTAAGCAAACTTTCTTCTTACCTATAGTCACCTTGATGTGTAGGACATTTTCAGTTGAGTCACACTTTATTTGACACTGCTTATAATGTCTTCATGACCATATCATTAGTGCTTCATGACATTTGCCATAGCATGTCATAACATCTCATAAGTGTTGATAGTTGTTGTGATAGTGGTGGTCAGACACATACAGTATATATTGAGGTATCTTATGACAAGTGTCACTAAAACCCTACGATCACAAATATGACATTCACATCTTGTTGATGTTAGTCATCATAAACGGCCCATTATGACAAAAGATACCAGAACCTTGTAACTAATGGTTTAGGACAGTGTCCTGGACTCGGTTTGGCTAATTCAAATAAAGTGACATAACAAATTATGAATTAAAAATTATTTTAAAGTTTTAAGCCAATGATAGTGATGTTACTGTGGACATAAATAGTCATGAAAATGTATAAATAATATACATATACATATATATATATACACAGATGTATAAATGTATGTACATATAAATAAGTCTTCTTAATAGCACATAGCCTAGATTATATAAAATTCAGCTAGGGACACAATATTTAAAGTTTTGATGAATTTGTCCAGACAACGCATTTTACGTGGCTCAGGTGGCAGTATTATTGGTAGAGAACTATGTCTGGGTAGTTGCATGTTTAAGATGTTCCAAATAGCAAAGTGTCCTACTCGAAAAAAAATTAAATAAAAAAATGTCAGACAATGAACACCTTTACTGTCCCAAGAAGTTTGTTTGCATTGCATTGTCTTAATTAACAGAATTCAGAAAGTCGTTGTACATTTTTACCATGTAGCTTTCATTGTCTGGGAAAATAACATACGCCACGCAAAGAGTGGCAACTGTGCAATTATCTTTCAAATTGAACACGTTCTAATGTTTTTCCTCCATTAAAACACTCCTGTCTTTCATTTTTATTTCCTACATGCACAGCTTTACATTTAGCAATGCCATCTGCCATGTTTTTGCCCACTTCTGGATTTTGTTTAAATCATCTTGGATTACCTTAGTCGTTTCCAAACTGTTTGCTAATCCCCCAAATTTTTTATCTTCTGAAAATTTTACTATTTTGCTACTAACATCCCAATCAAGATCATTTATATAAATAAGGTCCCAGCATCCCTATGGGACTCCATTGCCCACAGCCCCTAGGTCAGATACAACCCCTCCCTACCATTACTTTTTGTATTCTACCTTGCAGCCAATTGTGAACCCACTCTGAAATGACTCCTGTAATTCCTACAGAACTCATTTTGACAATGAGCCTCTTGTGGTACCTTGCCAAATGCTTTTTGAGAGTCCCAAATTATTCTCTTTAAGCCTGGTTCAATTCAAAACACTTTGTAGCTTCCTCAAAGAATTCCAGGTTTTTTTAGACAAAAACATGTCAGCTACCCCTTAAAATACTATTATTTTTCAGGAATAATTCAAATCAGTCTAATAATACATTCCAGTATTTTAGATGAGATCAAATTAAAACGGACATTCCCTGGATCAGTATGGTCCCGCCTTTTATTTATTGGAATTATAGTACCTTGCTTCCAGTCATCTGGTGTTTCTCCAGTGTTAAAGGACTGCATAAAAATAATTTTTTTTCCTTGAGTACTCTAGGATATATGCCATCGAGGCTGGTGCCTCAAGTTGTAGCTTTTGTAGTAGTTCTTCAACCCTTATCTCAATGTCCTCAAATACATTCTGTACATTGGATGTATGTTTAAGCATATTTACAGTGGGTATAAAAAGTATTCAACCCCTTTTTCATTTTTCACATTTTATTTTCTTCATGGAATCAAAATGGATTTAATTGGTATTTCTTGCCACTGATCAACACAATATACTCTTATGTCAAATTAAAAAAATGAAAGCGTTTTAATTACAAAAAAAAAAAAACTACAATTGACTGCATAGGTATTCATCACTTTTACGAAGACAAACAAATAAACTCTGGTGCAATCAGGTCACAGGGTATTTTTTGATAATAGAATTGTGTCCACGGGTGTCCAATTAAGGTGTTTCAAATAAAATACACCCATCTGTGAGAGGTCCCACAGTTGGTTATTTCCAAAGAGCTTCATCATAAAGACCAAAGAATATTCAAAGCAAATCTGAGAAAAGGTTGTTCAAAAGCACCACTCAGGGGAAGGATACATGGTTTCAAAGACTCAATATCCTCGGACCACTGTTGAAGGACCAAGTCCATCAAAGAATATATGCAATCTATGCCCAGGACAAAACATTTGTATATCTTCCATAGTTCACAAAACTTAACTGTGCCCAACTTAAATGAAGAACATACATGGTGCCAGTTGACATCAAAACATAAATGGATGCTAATTGCATTGGATGCTAGTCATATTTCACTTGATACATTCAAACACATTTTTGAACTCTTGCAGCCCTCTAAGCTACTACATTACCTTTGAGGGGTTTTTTCCTTTCACAATATGTTAGATGAATTTAAACTAAAAACAATTACAAAGAGAAGCCAGAGATTATTCCTAATTTAGACCTCAAGGAGCTTCACACATCCCAAAATAAATATTTGTTTCTAGGTGCACCCGTGCAGTTTTTTTTGCAATTTTATTTGCCAACAAGCCACATGGACATTAATAAATGCACAATTATAGAAAATAAAAATACCTCCAAAATTACACATCTTGATACAAATGAGCAAACAAGTAATATATACCACCCCCACAAAAGTAAATTATTCACACCACTAATAATTATTTTAAAATCAAATCCAAAAATAAATCTGCATGTCTATACAGGGTTTATGAGGTCTTTGACCATTCCTCCATTCAGAATCTTTCAAGAACCTTCAGATCCTCCAGTCTGCACTTGTGGACTGCCCTCTTCAATTCAAATCACAAATTTGAAATCGGGTTCAAGTCTGGAGACTGATGGCCATTGCAAAACTCATTTTGTCACCAGGTAACCATTGGTTTGATTTTGATGTATTCTTGGGGTCATGTCTTGCTGAAAGATCCATTTGCAGCAGTTTCAGCTTCCTGGCAGAGGGGACCAAGTTTTTGGCCAAAACGTCTTGGTACTTGCTGGAATTAATGATTGACCCCGGATGCCAAAACCCCCCAACATCAAAGAGCAGCCACCATATTTCACCTTAAGTATAGGTTCTTTTCAACATAAGCGTCCATTTCATCTGACATACCACCAAAAGTTGTATGGTACATCAAATACATTTGTTTACACATGCATTATGGGCTGATTAAAAACAATGCAAAAATATATATTTTTGCAGTCCTCCAATGGGATAAAATATTTAAAAGTGTATTTACATGTACTGTCAATTTCCATTTAACCCATTCAGACCTAAAATGCCTGCTAAAAACGCCTATTAAAACCTAAGCAATTATTCTACACAACCTCTTAAAACCTGAGGGTTTTCTGGAAAAAATTTACGTCTATTTGAATCAATTTCATTAATTTAAACGTCACTCCAGGTCTTAATGGGTTAAGGGTTAGCTGGCTTTACAACCAGTAAAACAACATCTATATATAAAGATGTGCCATCAACCACACAATCATTAAACAAATCAAAAATCTTTAACATGCCAAATACATTACAGTGCCTGACAGAAGACAAACGTTGCAGAATTACAGGTAGTGTTACTAAACAAGTGACGGAAGTGCCTGTAGTGTTTTGCACCAGTCTTGCATTGCCAGTTGACTGTTCATAACTGATTGCAAGAATTTGTTTTATACAAAAGAAATTCATGCTTAAGTATATTTGATTTTATATGTCCTATACTGGTGTTTAGGCACCAATTCACAGACCTATACAATCTAGTTATGTCAAGTATACTGTAGTACACACACACACACACATTTCCCAGTGCCAATCCAAAGCCATTCTTTGATAAATTAATGCCTGCTTATGAAGCAAATGAATTCACCAATTCAACATTCTGGCCCACCCTTGTCAGCCAAAACCATTTAAAAAGCAAAGACACCGCAGGGACTTGAACCCCGTCCCGGAGACCGGGAGTGCCACCACCGGAGTCTTTTGCTTTTTTTTTTTTTTTTCCTATATCTTCCACAAGGAGAAAAAGCAAAACCTGGAGGAACAAAACCAAAGGCTTGTTCCCCCAGGAAAAGAAAAACCCTTTGAAATACCACAGCTTTCCGAAATTTGCTCCACCCTACGGTCGTTTCTTGGAGCCTGTAACTAGAGGAAAAATGGTTGCCAACTTCCCCCAAATATCTTCCAATATAGCCAGTGCAAATGCTAGCTAGTGCTAGTTACTAGCAGCCTTACATTACAGCAACAAAGTCTACTTCCCATTCAACATACTGAAGTTGCACTCAAAATTAGAATGTATCCTTTCACAAGTCTTACAACCAGCACTGCATGGTTCAGCATATACTTCAAATTTATAGCAAGAATAAGAACGTTACTACTGCAAATTTTGTCCAGGTAGAAGTCAAACTAGGCCCGTTTTGCCTCAAGGAATCTTCAAAAAAGTTGCTGGAAAACAAAACCACATGAAATTTACATCCACCCCCCCACCCCTCCCCCTCCATATTTGAAAAATATAAAACTTGCATCTCTAGAAGTCACAACCAAAAAGGGAATCAGTTCCAAGGACTGATAGTACACTTACAGTCACCATCCTTGAACTTTGTCCTTCAATTTATGGTAGGTGTCAAAACAAAGCCTTACTGGGACGGAAGTTAAATATCTGAAATGCAAACGCATAAAACACACCAACTCGCAGAGCCCAACTGCACTCCCCATGGTTGCCTTTAACGCGACTGGAAGGTGCGCCTTTAACCTGTTAAAATGACCAAGAAACAGAAGACGACACCCATCCACTGAGGGGGAACCAAGATGCACTCTAGCTCGAAGTTTCCTGGAGTCAGCCCGTGCAGATTTTTTTTAAAAGATCGATTCTGCAAAGAGATAAGAAAATGTTGTCCAAACATCCCCCCCCACCCCCACCAATGTCAAATGTACTCCCCCACTACAGTACTCAAAAAAATGTGGAATGGCATTTGCCAATTGAATTTAAGAAATGTAGTCATTGAAGGTCTACAAGTCGATGTATGTAAAAGCAGAGGTACATGCTTATATCAAGGAAAGCTCCAAACACAAAGTTGTGGGTAAATTAAGGAAACAGAAGTTACTTAACTTAGCCCCAAGCAACAGCAGATAGAGCTTAATGAGCAGCAAGACAAGCTTGTGGCTTTTCATCTGAAATTGAATTGAAAGATCTCCCACCGATTCATCACGCAGTTAGCGGATCCTGGAAGCCAAATTCCAGCCAATCTTGCATTCAAGACAATTTGCTACATGGGAAATTCCTGTTTGGGGAACCAAAGAATGGAAAAAAACACAACACGCACACACGCACAGACAGAGAAAGAGAATCTCTTCGAAGTTTCAAGCTCAAGCGTACAGGGGTGGGAGGGTCAAAAGAAAACGTCTTCATTCAAGGGAACATACACTTGCCATTAGCTCCCAGACAGCTTTGCACATAGATGCAGGGGTGACCAAAGTGGGAAACAGCCAAAACGATCTGAAACACAAATACCCTTCCCCACACATTCTCCCCCAACGCATACATTTTCACAAATGACATGATTCAATGTGGTGTATCAGAAACATGTTAGATGTGTTAAATTAGATGCAAAGCAACACATTGATAGTACTGAAGCCAGTGATAATGCAAATGCTAATTAAGCGTTGCATGTGGAAATTAATTTCCCTCATTGATGGATGTTGTAAGAGACTGAACCACCTCACCTCAAGATGTCACATTGCGTCAAAACATTACGCCTCAGTGGATATAGGCCCTTAGAGCTTCTAGTTTGTTGTAAATGGTACCATCAGGTTATCGATTATGTATTCTTACTATCAACTCCGGACAAGGCAACTTCACTTGGACTTGCAATCTGCAGCCGTCAGTGTGGACGCAAATAACGGGTCTGCAAAGAAAAAAATACTCGAATACACATACCCCCCCACCCACCAAAATCCAACATTCCTACCGCAAGCTTCAATATAATCAGCATCACAGTTGCAACGCTGCATACAGAAATTTGGACAAAGCTGCACATTTGCACAGCTTTCCTTGGCTACCTTCCAAATTTGAGCTGTCGCACAGTTGCACGACTGCATTTCCCACTAAACTGCACACCTGTACAGCACCAGATAACTTGAACTCGACTATGCCTACACATTTGCGCAAGCAATGGTAACCAAGGCAACCTTATAGCAAAGACTACCAACTTCCATTGTGATTGTAGCGGGGTTTTTTTTGGAAGGGCCTGCCTGGCAAGACACGAAAGTGGTCGATTCTTGTGGTCACGCTTCACTGGCAGATGGCTTTCGTCCTCGAAGTCGTAAGATTCTGTAAGATCGAGAGCAAAGAGAGAATGCCCCCCCCCATACACTCCCAATATGTTAAATGGCCCCGCCCCGCAGCTTAGGTTTTACGAGTTACATGGCTTTTACTCCTCAGCATTAACTTTAAGCTTTTGAGATTAAAATCTTGAAACTTATCTTAACTTGATATTAGGTTTTTTCCACGACGAATCCTTCCATTGGCTTGTCCATTTCAAGACTCTAAAGACTTTGTTTTGAAGGGAGAGACACAGCACAACTTCCACACACACCAACATGTTCTCCACTGTAAAGCTCATCCATCATTAGGCTCCTCACATCATGGGTGCCATAAAGGCGCATCATTCTTCACATACATCTTGCTTCGCCGTTATTTAATTTTTTCCCAAACATGGCTTTTTCTCCCATTACTTCAAATGGCATCTACAGGGCAAGTGGGACTTATCTGCCTCCAATTCCACCTTGAAAGAGCTGCTACCAAGCCCAGGACACAGTGCTCTACAAAGCTCCACGGATTTAAAACCGTACCTGAAAAAGTTGAAAGCAGAAAAACGGCCCCACCCCAAATCCCCAAGAAAACAAATGCATACCAAAACCAATCATAACAGGCTACGTATTTATTTATTGTTTTTAAATGTTGAGTTTACTTTAATTTTACATTATGGGGATAATTCTCTCCATACCATATTAACATTTATTACAACTCATTTACAGGTGAAATGAAGTTGAGGGAATTCATCCCTATAAAACGTACAGCACAACAGCCATGCACATTACGAGCAATTACGTGAAGATTCACCAAGAATACCTTTAGTGGTCTTGCATCTCAAAATTGGAGGGAGTTACATACACGAAAGTTAACCTTTACATACAGCGAGCTATGGTTGACCGCTTCGGTTGGTCTTGAAAATTAATCACTTGGACACGGAAAACTGTAAAAGGCAAAGAGGGAAACAAACCATCCACCACCCCACACCCCAACTTGACCTTTTCCCCAAACACTACTGGTTTACAATTACATTTCAAATCCTTTACAACATTGCATTTAAATTATGGCCCAAAGTACAGGCTAACAATACGCAACTCAAGTACAATCTAGTTCAGACAATGCTTCAATTTACTTGCCGTAGGAATGTGAAAAACGCCTCAATGCTCCCAGCTGTTCTCCACGAAGAGTGGTAGATTTAAGCCTGGATCTGCGGTGACTTTTCTTTGGGGGGTGGGTAATTTTAAACATCTGGAACAGTCTTTCACAAGTAATTAACCCCCCAAACCCCACCACCCACTTTGACCAAATCCCAGTACATACTTCAAATCGCGTTTTAACTTTTTACCACTTTTAGTCGAGGAAAACGTAGTGTTGAATAGCTTGTTAACATCCCAATGCCTTTAAGTGCCAGACTCCGACGTTCCCAGTGCCACTACACGCCGTGCCGTTTCACTTCAAAAAGCGCACGCAGATGACGTGGGACCCTCTGGGTGGTTCCTCCCCTCACCTCTATTCATACCCTTCCACTCAGCTTTTTTTTTTTTAAACTGCTTTACACGAGGAGCTGAAAAAGTCTAGGAAAAGATTCAGGTTAACCTCCCCCACCCTCCCCTCCCACAAAACGACATTTGATGTACCACTACAACACTGATTACGTTTAGTTTTTATATCGAGCACGTTGAGCATTACATTGATTCCATTCAAACAGCACATCAGTTTTGACTAAACAATGTCCACTTTAACAGTAACCAACAAAGCATCAAATGCAGATTTCACCTGTTGCCATCCTGAGCACAGCCATTTATGCAGATGGACTCAACCTGATTTTACAGGACCACACTACAGAAGGGAGTTACAAGTGCTGAACAAGCCAGAGGTATTCTTCCATCAGCGATATCTTTGGTAGTAGCCTAAAACTGATGAATCTGTGGAAAGAAAAACTCAAAACCCCAGTTTTCCCTCCCCTTATCCCACATCACCCCCTCCCCCCCCAAAGCGAATTGCTACAATTTGGTTTAAATGGCATAGCTCCTCATTAATGTTTAACAAGCAAGGAACAGTTGCTCCTCACCACTTCACCAGTGTACGTTTTTGAAGTTAACAGGTTTAAACCTCTCATTTCAGGGATTTAGTTACTCCCTACTACACAAATACTCAGAATGCACAGATATACCACTTGCTTTTACCAGCTCACTTTAGCTGCTCTGCTGCAATGGTAGGTGACGTGGTACAGGGGGACAGGACGACTTCAGATCCAACAACCGCCAAGTGCTGACCACTGAAGAGGAAGGGACCTATGGGATTTAACAAGACGCTCTCCAGCCTGAAGACTCTACATCTGAACGCAGGGGATGAGATGTCCAAGAAGACGATCCTCCCTCTCGGCCGTTACCAGCGCAGGGGAGACGATATTTAGCCCCAGGGGAACTACCAACGGATTCATCACAGCGGAGACCACACTCGGCGAATGACAACGGATGCATGGTGGCGAAGGAATTCGAAATTATTAAACACGCCTCGCCTGTAAAAAGAAAAAACACAAAACTACGCGAGCAAATGTGTTCCCAAAACTAAAGTTTTTTTTTTTGTTTTAAATGACTCTCCCAAGTTTCACAATGAACGTTACAGTAATACCTCAACCCAACATACAAACCCAACACTTCTCCTGTGACCATGTAGCTAGGTGATGTGATCTCAGCTGCGCTGCTTGCCCTCTGACTCCCTTTGCAACTGCCAGGAACCTGCCGCTTGCTCGCTCAGGACTACCATGGGACCCACGCGCAGATGCCTCTCGCCTCCTCTTTGCTGACGCTACCCGCTTTCCTCTGGCTTGCTGTCCTCCCTGGATTACATTGGTGCTGCTCCTCCTGATCCTGCCCGCTTTCCCTCTGATCCTGAAATTCTCCTTCCCTGGAACACGAACCCCCTAAGTCCATCCTTCCATCTGAATGCATTAAACTCAGTCCATTAAAAAAAAAAAAAAGTTTTAAAAAATCTTCCATCTTCACCATTAAGTCAAAGTCCATTATTTAAAATTAAAAAAACAAAAATAAAAAAACAAAGGAGCTAGGTTATTAACACTAGCTAGCCCTTTACAACATTCCTTTAAAACCACCCTAATTTTGCTTGGCCAACTAGTTAGGCAATCTTCTGAGATGTACTTCTTATTGGAACCACTAGGGAAACAATTCAGCCTCTGGCATCATGACAGCTTAATCTTGACAGTTGGTAACATTTCTCTGCACTCACAGATCAGACCATTTAGAATAGGTTGAGATCTCCTTCACTGGTCACGTGCATTTTAGATTTCACTCGTTTTACTCATCTTGCTTAAAGTAAAAACAAACAAAAACCATTGCTTAGATCTCCTTCACTGGTCACGTGCATTTTAGATTTCACTCGTTTTACTCATCTTGCTTAAAGTAAAAAAAACAAAAAAAAAAATAAAAAAAAACATTGCTTCAAGCTGTGGATTCCCCTAACTACACAGCATTTCAATCTTTTTTTTTTTTACAAATCTTGACTTCTCTGCATCTCAATGAAAATAAATGCTCTCACAAAGACGAAGATAATATAAGCATGGGCTGATGTGATAAAAATGGCTCAGTTTATCACTGCCAATCGATTGGAAAGAACGGATTTTTCATTAGGTGGCTTCAAACTAACGCAACTGGTTGAAACGCAAGATAGCTTTTAACATCAACTTTGCCTATATTCTTGAGTGTAACAGGATCTCTGTTCGCTAAATAGCACTGGTTATGCCTCATTCCGGTCTTCTACAGATCGCTACTGGCATCTTATGAAATTCGTAATTAAGCCAGCATGTGACATAGAACGTAATTAAAATAATCGATTTTAATTAGAACAGTGGCTCCCTCACATGTACACAATTTATAAAAGCATATTAATGAACTAGCTAGTAGCAGTAGCTAAACCGTTGTCGTGTCCCTTCGTCACTATAAGCCGCACCCTTTTCAGACATCGCTACTCGGCGCCATTTTGTTAAGGCTACTGGCTAGCCACCTCCCTCAACTGCGGAATAACAATGTAATGTCTAGCTATGTAATACAAAACCTACTGTAAAACATAACGTATACATTTCGACAACCGTTAATGTTACCAACATTATGCAATCTTGACAGTACTATCATCGTTTAACTTGACGTTTTCAAGTTACCTATATAACGAATTTAGCTAGCTAGAAGTCTTCAACTGTATCCAGTTAGGTTAGTTGTAAAATTACACGTAAAACGTCTTACCACAATGTTTGATAGTTTTCTTTCTAATAATCAACGTATCGCTGTGCTATTTTTTTATGAACACGTAATATACGTAGTAGCGAACACTATACTAACGGTTAGCCAAACAACGTTACTTAGGCTCTGAAATATTTCGTCCTTAGCGAACTACCTACTTCACTATGAAATACTTTTTGATAGTCGAAATACTCACAATTTTCCTTGATATGGAAATGCTTTCTAAAAAAGAAGTAAAATACAGTAAACAACGACTACGACCGATTCCCTACTCTGCCTCTATCGCGTATCGGCACGAAAAATAGTTCAGCGCAGCTGTTCTGGGAAATTTATACCTACTGTGAAGCTGTCTGCACAGCGTCTCTGCCCTTGGTCCTTCCGCGAAGAACATGTAGTTCCCTACTAAAAATGTAACAATAGACAAAAGTACAAGTCATGCTTGTTTAATGTTTTGCTGTTTTGAAGAATGCACACACTCTTCGTTTCCCTGTTTCTACACGTTCTATCTTCATCGTATCAGTTATGAGCTAACATGAAAAGCGATTAATGTAACTGTGAGGAGATGAGAATTGGCAGCAATATTGAAAAATAGAAAATTGTAGTTCTGCCTGCAAGGAAATGTTTGTAGATCTAATTATAAATCTAAAAATAAATGTATTATACAATTTATGTCAAATTTAAATTGAGGGGCATGTCAATTTGAGAGATTATTTTCCCACATATATGGCCCTATTCATGTCACGTCATTTGTTCAGTGCTGGACTAGAATGTCAGGATTCAGAGTGGTATAAAAGAATAAAACACCATTTAATTACATGCATTCAATTAGATGGTGCACAGTTGTATACAGTTCACTTTGCATTTAGAATTTTTCTGTAAAAATACATGTGTTTATTATGAATAACAATAATAATAATAATAATAATAATAATAATATAAAAGTATTAATTTCATTGCAGCACTGAAGTGCATGTGTGTAATGACCAACAATGCTGATGTCGTGCAGCTTATACAATCTTCCAATTGTTTATTATGAATAACAATTGGATACAACATCGCAGTAATACAACAATCAGATTCAATCTGAGATTGGGAACATTTCAAAAAATAACATGTGACGTCATATACAGTGTGTTCCAGTTGGCGGATGAATAGGTTGGTAGAGGTGAGTAGGCTTTTTCAAACCAGACTAAACTGGTTTGCACCGGCCAACGATGCCGGATCACCTTTAGAGTTGGTGCATTGCTGATTCGTGCATCACGTCTACGCATTTATCTGGTTGTACGTAATAACAGATGACTCAACAATGTTGGCAACTTTAGCTTGTCCGAGCCTGTCAAATAAACATAATATGTACCAAAAATGGTGCAGTAATCGAATTTATTCTAACGCTACATCGCATACTGACCTTTAAAGTAAAATAGTCTAAGTTAACTAGCATTTGTGAATGGGGAATACAACATGTTTATGTTACAGGCAGCAGTCTGACTGTTCCATATAACTTACATTAAAGGAAAATAGCCATATTCGGTAACATAATATAATTGGTAACGAAGTAATTATTATACAAATTGTTAACTACAACGGCTACTGCTGTCGAATATAGGACGACCCGAGGAGCGAACGTAGTTAATGTTGGCAATTAACACAACCCGTTTAAGAAAACCATTCAGCCATTTTTGAGGCAATCCTCAGCATATCAATTGACAGAGTATTGTATTGCAGTCGTCACATATCCAAAATGGATCCGCATTTATGAGGATTTCATAAGGCAAATGATTTAATTAGCTCCATCGCTAGCTCAACTAGATCGTCTGAGACTGAGAGTAATATTATATATTTAGTTTTCTCCAAATACGTTCCCAATTTTTCCACATATATGACCCTATTCATGTCACGTCATTTGTTCAAAGTGCTGGACAAATGGAAGCTAGCTACACGTCACACATTTTCTACATATGTAGCAATAATTAACTTGTTACATATGTAGAAAATATGTGACGTGTATTTTCTACATATGTAACAATAATTAAGTTAATGTTACATATGTAGAAAATGTGTGACGTGTAGCTAGCTTCCATGCTTCTTCATATTTAAAATAAAATGCTGTTACGTTCCATATTATAAATTGAAGGTAAATCGGTTAGCTATGTACCAGGTTGTCAGCTCGCTTGGTAACGTAACGTTAGATAACACGCACAATTAACATCGATGTCAGGAAATTAGCCTATTTAACGTTATACCCATTGCAGTTTCACCCGACTTTGGGTAGCTACAGCTACTTAGTGTTGGTCTTATAGCGCACAGTTGGTCTAAAATATGGGCGACGCAAGTATGCATCTAAAGTCGCTAACTCTCGTATTATTGTGTCTTATATAAACACTTCAGTATCCATGGCTAAACGTTGCCTACTTGTACTGGTATGCTTGTACACGTGACGGTCGTCACGTAGGATGTGCTTCCGTTGTAATTGAGGGTCACGACATCTTGTGAACATGCGAATGTCTAGCTAGTTAAAAATAGATCTAATCACGTCTGTTGCTGTGAAATGCATCGCTAGCAAGCACAAAGACTACATTCAGATGGCTAAAACCTGATGGAATTGGCTTTAGCTGTGTTTGCATTTTACACAGTGCTTGTTGTCACAAGCACCCACCCACCACCATAAAATGCCCAAAAAACAGGACAGCCTATGGCTATGTGAACACAGCAAAGAAACTGGAGGACTAATCCTGAATTCTTAAAGTATTTTCAAAGTGTCGAGTTAACTCCTCCTGCAAACCTTGGGAGTAAAACGAAATGCCTCGCTGCATGTGGCGAAATAGACTCAAAATAATTTTTACATTTTAAAGATGTTTTTAATCAGTTTTTTTCTTACACAGGCCATCTTAGTTTTCCACCTGAGAGAGCTAGGCCAGTCGTTTTTATATCAGTTGAGATTTACTGAGACAATTAAAATGTTCTCTTAATCAGTGTTTATACTGAAAATGAAACCTAAACTTTTAGGCATTTAATAGTGTTAAAAACCACAGCAATTAAACCGTTCACATAACTGCAATTCAGTCTTGATATGTTTGACAATCTACTGTTTCGACAGGATACAAAAAAATGTAAGGGGGAGAAAACAGTGACAAATGAAGCCAAGCCGAAAGTAGGGAGGCTCTAAAAATAGGGACCAGTGAGCTGCTGGCAACTAAACACCACGCCCAGCATAGTTCTGAATTGATCTTTATTTTAGGTTGTGGTGGAATGCAGTAATAGACACCACAGCTGCCAGTCAACCATAAATACAACAGGAACAGCTGAAGTTCAGGACGAGCAAACAAACAAGAAATAGTCCAAAGCAAAATAAATTAAATTCATCTTTATAGGAAAAGGAGTAAATTATCTCAGCACGCATAAATGAGAACACGACAAGCCTGATCACGTTGTCTGACTATTATGTCCACAAAAAATGCACATTTCCTTTAATGAGAGAATTAGCCAATACGTGAGTTGTTCCAGTTTAATTCACATGGCAGCCAAAAAAGGAGACCAACACCCTATTCCACCTGCGGTTGACCAATTGTTTACTAACACCATTGTATCAATCACTCATCCAAAATCCTTAATGATAATGATATTTGACAAGATCTGCAAAAAATTCCAGGTTGCCCTGCATCATCCAAAAAGTGAAGTCATACTTTTTCAAAATAAAAATATTAAACACAAAAAGGCAAACTGCTAAATTGGAAAAAAAGAGGTCAGATTAGTGTCATTAGTATCAAGTAAATAGTTATTGAAAAAAATCAAACAGCTGAACTCATATTTATGTTTTTTTATATAATAAAATATACCCTCCCATGTTCAAATATATTATAATTTTCTTTATGTTCTAATTTGAAATTCACTTCTTGAGTCATCCTCAGGGCTTTTAACTATTCTGGGGATATATTTATTATTCATACATTCTATAGACAGTATAAGGAAGTATTATACCCTTTTGATTTCCAGCAACAGATAAGGGAGATCAACCAGGACTCAATTTATTATACAGTAACAGTGTATATCCAGTATGTGGGATTATTGTTGAATTCCCTCGTACTTAAAACTGTGCAGATTAGAGGAAGAAAATGTGTTCATGCTTCCTCTCTCACACGCACACGCGTGCCCACACACACACACGCACGCACGCACACGCACACACACGCACACACACGCGGCTAGAAAACCTGTGAGCGCACACAACCGTTTTACACACTCGTATACAAAATCACAGTATCATGCACTAACCACATTAACAGATCTGCCTGTTCTCTCCCTGCTTCTTGATGATGGAACCATCCTACCCCACTGACTTATGACCAGTTCTAAAATTAATTGGAATGCAGCAACAGAGGATTCAGCAAGAATATATTAACTTCCAATGAGGTTTTGTCCCCTCAAGCATAAAACATAAAACTGCGTCAGAGGACAGTACGTCCTACTGGAAGGGGGTGCACCTTGGCCTGCTTGAGACTGCTACAGGCAGTCTTTGGGTGCACTATAAGCAAGTTGTGTATTAAAACAGAATAGTAAATACAACGTGTAACAAAATATATCATTTTGTTTGCCTATTGCTGTCCGCAAAGTGGGTGAAACAGGGGTTGCTGGGGCAAAACAAAAGAGGGATATACACTTCCTCACAGTCCAAGAGAGGAGGTATATCTCTGCTCCCCTTGGTCCCAGGCTATTCATAACCTTTGCACCATAATCTGTGTTTCTATTGTACATATCAGCTTTTCTCTTTAACCCGCACTGGGGTCACAGACCGAGGCCCTTTAATTCCCCACACGGATGTGCGGATTGAGTCGGGGGTCCAGGTTTGGGTCGGAGTCCGCAGAGACTCGTCCCAGCTTCGCCATGACAATGATCAGGGTGAAGAATCCCAGAATTCCGAGCAGGAGAACCAGGAGAACTCGTTGTTTCAGTGTGAGAGCTGTCCTCTTTGAGCCTGACCGGTTTCTGTGGGGGGTGGGGGAGGAAATAAAATAATGTAAACATACCAAAGGCTAAGGTCTTCAAACATATTTTTTTGTTTAAAGTGTGGAAACAGATAACTCTGACTTTTTAGAGTGAAGACATGAAAATAAAAGTTTTAAACATCAAAATAAATAAACCATAAATAATAAAATAACTTATTTGCATAACATTTTATTTACATAAAATAACTTTTATGTAATATAATAATTTCCATAACAAACAATGGAGCAATGTATTTTAAAGAACCTGATTAAAAAAGTCATTTACAATATGAATTATCCTGCTTTTGCTTTTAAACAAATTAAAAATGAGATGAGTGTTTACGAATTCAACACAATTTCATTAGTAGGGAAGGGAAAATAAAATAATAAAAAGGCTTGAGAGCCTTTGCTTCACCTGATGGTAAATTTTCAGAGATGGAAGCAAAGTAATGAAATGAAGACAAACCCTTGTTTTATTGAGTCATATATTGAGAATGTTTTAAACATAGATCAGGCAGTGTTAAGAATAGCTCCAGAGAAGAACAGTAACAGAAAAGAGTCAGAACATATGTGAGTTTAGAGAGAACCAGGATATGAGTATATGAAATAGGTATCACAGAGACAGCTCGTGAGGGACGGGGAGGATGAGGAAGAGGAGAAATGGAGAACTGACTTGAGTATCTGTGCAAACCAGCTGAGCGCTGGCCGGCGACGGTACTTGTCGTCATCAATGTCGATCTGTGTGACAGAGGAATGTCCCGAGTCTCTGGTGTCATAAACTTTCCTGGGAGAGGAGGCTGAGAGAAGCGGGGGAGGAAAAATTGCATAAAAGACACAAGTAAAGTACTGCCGTCAAGCTTGTAAAGACTACTGTGCTATCTAATTGTTGTTCCAGTTAATCACATTACTTTTTTTGAGACAATGTATTAATAAGGACAACAGTCAACTTGGTTTTTTTTTTACTTCAAGTTGAATAGGCTTAACTACAAGTTTGCAGAGGCAAAATGGTGACCACATTGGCTATAGAGATCTCATTTGCGGCACTTGGTCTTCATCACTTGACACATTGTTTGAAAATGTGCCACATAAAAATAGTCTCCATTCTATGCTGGGCTGAATAGCACCCTTGCAATTCTTGTCAAATCAGAACACTGTTATTATAAAATTCCACTGGCATGGAAAATAAGGAAAGAGGGAAATGATGATATATAAACAGAGAAGTGTGGAAATAATTCACATGGTTATTGCCCATCTAGGCCTGTCATGTATCTACAGTCCTGAGAATATTCAGCACTGCACCAAGCCTGGACTTGAATGCCCCAAGTGTCTCTGCCTCTCCTACGTGACTTGGCAAGCTGTTCCACGCATTGACAACTCTTGTGTATATTTATATTTATATATATATATATATATATATATATAAAAAAACAAAAAACTTGATAACAGTTTAACAAATGTCCACCTGTGCCCTCTTGCTAACGGAACTCATCCTGAGTGTTTTGGTAGTTCACTTTGGCTAATAGATTAAGTGTCTAAATGCTTTCCTCGTAACTTTTGCCTTTCATACCAGGAACCAATTTAGTTGCCCTTCTTTTTCAAGAGCTTTCTTATCGTGTGGTGCCCAGAACCACACACACTAAATTAGATCTGACAAAGTCATTTTGTAACTTCAATATAACCTAAACCTAAACCTAAACCAACCCTGTCTTAACTTTTTATTTCCCACATGCATAACTTTACATTTAGCTATATTGAAGGCCAGCTTTGTAGCTTCGTCAAAGATACTCCACAAAAGTTACTTGTTTATTCAACAACAGCCTATTTGTACTCCTAATAACACCCTTAGGGCCAAAATCCTTGGATAAACATTAAAAGTTAAAAAACGAAGGGGCCCAATTTACTAAAGGTTTGTGACTGCTTTTCGAACACAAAATCAGTTGCGACAAGGTTGCAATGTGAGCCACATACTATGGTGCTTATTATCCCTTGTCACACATCTAAGCCAATCATAAATATGTAAACACTGTATGCAAATAGAAAAGCAACAGGGTCTAACTCAATCAATATACCTGAATGCCTTCCAGACATTAATCATCTAAAATTCTGTTGTGTGTCAATTGATTGGTTTAATTGTGAGTGATTGACACGCATCCAGAAACAAGAGGCTTGTGTGACACTTTGAAGGGAATTGAAAGGAATCTCTTCAGGACCAACAGTTGTTAAAAGTATTTTGAATGCAAAATTCAAGGACTATCAAGGACCTCATTTATCAATGAAGGATCCATAGAGTTTATTTAAAAACCAATCTTCTTAACCAATTTTTATCCCCCATACATTTTTTTCTCTCCCACTTGTAGCCCATCTCATCGCAACAACACCCTCTGGCAATTCAGGAGAGCGCAGACAAGAGCACACTCTTCTGAAGAACACTGCCTGTGTCTTTTTCCCGTGTTATGTCGTCGGAAAGTTTTTATGTTGGACGCCGCCTAACATCATGCAATCTTTTCTTTACATCATCTACTGTCTGTTTTGTTATGCCTAATTAATTATTTATTTTTATGATGTCACTGTTTTGTGACTGTACCTCGTTGACTATTACTTCTATTTCCTGATCTGTGTATTTAAGTTATTTTACTCGTGGCTCCCTCGCTGCTCCGTATTCATTTCTTGGTGCTTTGTGATCTGGACGTGTTGGCGTGCCATATTGTTTCGCCTCCTACCGCAAAATTGTGAATGAGCAGTTTCATTTATTTGATTGCGCAATTAGAACGTAGTTGCATAATTAGCATGTGCTGCCATCCTGCAGTCCACCAGCTGAGCATCGGAGGAGTACACTTCGTGATTGATTTATTGGTTGATTTACTTTATTTGATAACTAAAATACAATAGAATCACACATACCCCTGAAGACATATGGTATAATGATTGCACTTATGATTGCACAAAAATAGTGTCAAGTAATAAACTTGGGTTCCTGCAAATGACAGGTAGGCTTGAGACCATAATGTACATTGTACTTAGAGAGCTGGTTCTCTGTATAACTCTACATGGTTGTACTGTACAAGTATGCGCAGTTGGCACAGGGAGACAGCGGGCATCCATTTGACCAAAGGAGCCTCTCTTGGGCCTTAAAACACTGTCAAATACCTTCCTTCTCTGGGCGATGCTACGCCAATTATGTGCTGCTAGCCACACTGGAACGGTGAGGATTCTACACCACACCATGGGGCACATCATCACTTCACCATAAGCCAGTGTGTTAGCAGGATGAGCCACATGGCAGCCCAACATGGCATTTTAGTGGTTACCCATTACAATAAGAGAGTACCGTGCAGAGAAGCAGCTTTCTGCGTGTGACGTTTTCATTAAAGTTCAGTCCTATTCCTAACATTGTCCTCCACTGTGAAGCTTCACATCTTAAAAGAATGGTCAGTAATACCTGTGTGAATGGTGATGGAATCGTTGGCCATAGGAATGCTCACACTGACCACAGAATGAGCCTGAGCCCCAGGACCCCCGTTGTCATGGGCGACTCCAAAATCCAGATCAGCGGGAGGCGGAGGTGGTTCCGGATCAGCGATGTAGGACTGGGTGGGATGAGCATCGACTGCCTCCACCGGGGGAGCTGGAGGCAGGATGGAGGGAGTTTGATACGGATGTGTCATAAAACGGAGACGATATCCACAACCACCCTCCCATCACTCACAATGGTTATACTTACAGTCAAACGAGGACCAATCGGTGTAGTCAGTGGCATCTTGTGACGTGTCTTCTTGCGTCTCAACCGCTTCTTCAATCTTAAGGTTGTGATGACGACACAGATCATGTTGGCAAAAACAGCAAAGTTAACTTGTTGTTAACTCTATTAAATTAATTGCCACAAACTTCAATTCGAGTTTACAAGAACTTAACACCCTAAATCTGCTCCGTAAAAGCACACAATACCACCAGGACCTTCCATATTACAAAGTTATTCGCTTGGTTGTGTATGAAATTATTTAAGAGAACATATAGCAAGTACACAGTGATTGGGTCAATATGAAGAAACATCATTCAATAGAATACTATGGAAAGTATTTTGACTCCGAAGTGCATAGGGCTGTGACCCTGTGACATGATGAACTGGCACTGGCATCCTCTTCCATAGAGTGTGCCTATGTCGCTGGCAGCAATTTCACCACACAGAGTAGAGGAATAAACTCTGACCCTGTCAATCACCCAGGCTCTAACCTATTTCTAACCTGCTCCTTACCAGTGGCAGCCCCAGGCCTGCTCTGGCCCAGTTGACAGATGAGAGCCGCTCCCTCAGCACGTCGGCTACAGGGCTGGCTAGGTTGGAGGGGGGAAACACGGATCCCTGGCAGGAGGGACATTGGTATCCTGCAGGGGCGGTGTGCAGGGGCAGCCGGGTAGCCAGTTCATTCAGGCAGGACCAGTGGAACACATCTTAGGTTGGGAGGAGAGAGGGCAATAGAGGTGTGTTCAATATAAAATTTAAATTAAAAGTTTAACATGTATGCATACACGCACTGGGATCTGGGCATATTTTCACTCACTTAAATGCACCTGGCACATTAGTCTGATGAATCTAGACTTTTAAACCTTCTGAGGAATTTATGGTGCACCATTAAGGACAGACAAGTGATTGCCCTCACAGTCCTCAAGACTCTATAATAATATGTGTAACCTAAATTAAGGATAATAGCTACCTGACCTAATTAGATCTTCATTTGACCCAAAATTCTTATTTGATCTATGGGCTTCTGGCTCTTGTGTGCAGTAATATCAGTCATTTTACTTCTGTGCAAGATAAGATATACTTTTATTGTCCCTGTAGGGAAACTTGTCTTAGACTCAGTCTCGCTGCTTTACAAAAAACATAAACACGTGTCACATCATACATAAATACAAACAAACATACATACACTACCGGTCAAAATTTTAGAACACCCCCATTTTCTGTTTTTTTACTTAAATTTAAGCAGTTCAAGTCCAGTGAAAAACCTAAAATGGTACAAAGGTAAGCAGTAAACTGCCAGAGGTTAAAAAAAAAAAGGTTAGGTTACCAAAAACTGAAAAATAATGTAAATGTCAGAGTTATAAAAAAGGCCCTTTTCAGGGAACAAGTAATGGGTTAACGTGGGTTAACAGTCACTCTGTGCAAGTCGCCGATTCTGGATCCAGCAAAAGAGTCCTCCTCCATGTTTGAGAGCTGGTGTCACACACTGAGGAACCATCCTTTCGCCTACTCGATGGCCTACAAAAACCTTTCAAAATGTCAAGATTTCACTGGCAGTGCTTCATGGCCCAGGCAAGCCGCTTTTTCTTATTTTGCTATCTTAGCAATGGCTTTCTTACTGCCACTCGACCTGTCAAACCTGCAGCTCGAAGTCTTCTCTTCACAGTTGAAACTGAGACTTCCTTACTTCGAGCAGTGTTAAGCTGTGCTTGAAGCTGTTGTCCTGTGAGCCGCCTATCACGCAAGCTATTGACTCTCAGAAACTTGTCTTCTGATTTTGTTGTGCCTTTAGGTATGTCAGACCTCTTCCTGTCAGTTTCCAAGTGCATTTTAATGGTGTAGGAAACTACTCACTGCCAAAAAATTTACATTATTTTTCAGTTTTAGGTAACCGCTTACCTTTGTACCTTGCTACCATTTCAGGTTATTCACTGGACTTGAACTGCTTAGATTTCAGTAAAAACTGGAAAATTGGCGTGTTCTAAAACTTTTCACCGGTAGTGTACGTACGTACGTACGTTTTACAAATTTACAAATTTATAATGACATTAAAAGACATTTATAAAAACAAATTACACTAAATCTGCCTGACAAAACAGCAACGTACAACGTGCAACCTATTGAGGTTATTATGTGTCTGTCAGCCAAGATAGGAAGTCCAGCAATCATTCTCACCGTAGCACACCAGTCTGATAGTGTCCTGGGCAGCAAGTGGAGTGCTGCAGAGTTGACAGTTAGGGTTGTAATCACTGTCCTGGAGCCATTGAAGGTAAGATTGCACAATGCACTGTGAGTAGGAGGGAGAAAGAGACAAGCGCCACATGAAAACTGAACACTGTCTTGGAGTGCAGGTTTATTCTCTACAGGCACCAATGAAGCATCTCCTACAAAGTTTCCATACAAATTTCTAAATGATTTTGGCCCAAATATATGCCCTGTCCATGTTTGGTTACCATGCATTCTCAAATTTCACTCAAAACTGTTGCATGGCTCATTATGCAGAGCTGAATATTAAAAAATATAACTTTAACCAACATTAAACATTGTAATAATCCATAACTATTGAATGATCCGTATCCCAAGCCAATTTTTTTAATTTTGTGACATTACCTAAAAAATGAAGCATTTAAATTAATTTGTTAAAAAAAGGCTGATATGCGATAAGCTGATTCCAGCACTTTTCTGTGTTGTGAGATGTGACTGAAGTGTGTGTGAGCCTCAACCTCTGGGCATACAAATTGAACACAAAAGACCTTAACGCTAACCCTATCGCTGAGCTCCCATTGTATTTTGTAAAGCCTTCAAAGGTTTCACAAAGCAGAAACAGGAATCCGTAGTTTGATTATTGCCTTTTTTTCACTCTCAAATATTTCCACATGAGTTACATACTTACATTAGCAAGCTAGCTCTGCATTGCACAATTGTTACATTTGCATCATAGTTTCACCATGTTCATGGTTTATTAATGTACTACATACATATAGAGTTGGACTTTATACATCACAATATCAAAAACAAAACATTGTAAGAAACAGAAGAAAAAAAAAGTAAGAAAACAGGTTTCTTACTACCAAAGTTTCATTCAACAATCCATGTACACTTTTCTCTACTCTACTGATTTGAGCCCTGCCACCATTTCCATCTACTTTCACTGCAGAGGACTTTGCATGCTACTTTTAGATGAAAGTTATGGACATCCACAACTCCTTTAGGGCAACTTCCAGGGCAGGGTCTCAGCCCCCTGCCAAGTGTCATCCCACCCAGCATCCCGTCTCTCTGCATTCTTGACCACTGTTGGAAATGACATCTTGCAACTCCTATTAATGTCCCAACGACCAACCATCTGTCCACCGGATCCAAAGCCAACTGAGGCTTTCTCATCTAAACACCATCTCCTCAGTGTCAATGCCTCCCTGACTGCTGGCTACTGCCTTCAGGTCTGTATCGCGCCACTGCTTAAGAAACCCAATTTGGACCATTCTGCTCTGCAGAACTACCTTTGTTCTCCCTTGTCCTATTACTCTCCAAAACCTTTGAATTTGCAGCGTTCAACCACCTGTCCAATCTATTCTTGCATAATGATCTACTTGACACGAACCAATCTGAGTTCAAGGGCAGCCACACTGAAACCACTCTTCTCTCTGTCTCTTCAGCGCTACACAACCTGAGAACCTGCTCTACCTCTTAGCAAAGTCCAACATCCAAGGTCTCTGTGTTACCCATGACACCACAACAGTGTCGGTACCCCAGATAACCAAAAACCTTGAGGTGACACTAAACAACAAGTTATCCTTCACTGGGAGTATAGCGTCAGTGACCATAGATTCTGCCTTCAAAACATCTGAAGGATCTGTCCATTTCCCACCCCTTATTCAACCCACTTTACATAGCTTGGATTAGATTAACAGCTCGGATTAGAGCTAGCCTACCAGTCATCAACAAGGACAGGTCTCCATTCTTTTGCAGGCGATCCCCAAACACTAAACCTCTGCCAGACCCTCTCTACACTGACGTTTTGTCACTGAACAGTTCCCTTTCTGGGATGCACATCCCAGTCACGGCTCTTCACAGTTGTTGTCACACAATGGTGGAAATAATTACCTGTAAAAGTTAGAACATCAGGGCTGCACAGCCTTAAAACCCACATTTTCAGACCATACAAACAATTTATGTATATACTGCTCAAATTAGCCAAATTGCTCTGAATGAGTATGTACACTGTTCATAAAATAAATACTCTCTTGTATTTATTTTACAAGTAAGTTATTTTACAGTAAGTATTATATGGTTTTAATTGATTGCACTACAAATATATTTTTTCCCAGTTTCACATGAGGCAGTTGTTGGTGAGGGATATGACTGAAACAACACAAGCTAGACATTAGGTTATTGCATTATTTACTTGCTTAAACCATAAGGCTGTAGCTGATGTGGCTTTCTTATTGCACATACATATAACACACAGTTCAGACTAAGATTGTCAGGTCACAACCAAACCTGAAACCTTTGGGTTCCAGGACGCATCCAATATTGCACACTTACCTTGCTATGGTTCGAGACCAGGCAGTGTTCACACACATTGACCCGGTGTTCAAAGCAGAACAGGTTGGTTACTTTCCTCTTAGGGCATTTGCACAGACCCATGGTCTGAGCTGGAAGCAGAAACACATACAAAACACTATATGAAACACTGACAAAAGTGCAACCACACTAGGATTAAGAAACAAGCACACGCTCACTTATGACAATAAGGCTTTAAGACAAGGCAATAAGGCAGGCATGGCTTATTAGTGTCTTATTTGAACTACTTCAGACAAAACTTCCATCCATATTTACAGTGTGGAATATAGAATACATACCAGACAAACCGTTAGGTATAATCGCTGAGTAAGGGTAGTTCAATCGGCAAATTTATGAAGCTCATTTTACCTACTGGGCCGGAGGAAAAGGTGGCATACGGCATATATTGTAGATAGCCACTCAAACGTCAAATATTAGCTAGGTAGCTACCTAACATAGCATTCACCAATGCATCATGTGAGATATAGGTGGCTAGTGAACGAACAAATGCATGTTGCGAATATCATTTTGAACACATTATCTAGTGGTCATGTAGAAACGTTTGATTGAATATCAAAAGTGTTAGTTACTACAAATTTCGTAGCTAATGGGATAGCTAACAGGCTGGCAGACATATCTATGGTTCGTTAGCAACCCAGCTAGCTAGTTAACTTGGGCACCTACTTAAGACAGCTGGGGAGGGTGCTCTTGAGTCATAGATTGTCAAGCTCATAAAGGTAGCTAGCGTTCACCTTGAAAGTTAAAACATATATTTACCTGTATGGAGGAAATTGACAGTGGTCCCTAAAGTCTTTCGAATAAACAAGTAAATATGTAACTGAACTCTTTCAAATGTACGTCGTTTTGTGCTAAAGTCTGCTGTTGTTGACTTCCCTGCTATGCCACGTCTCTTCCGGGACAGTCGCACGTTGATGATGCAATGAAGGAAAACGTTAGTACTGTGCTGGCACTTCGACCGACAATGTTTTGCTAGCTATTTTTCACTATAATCATTTTAACAAATTAATCGCATGGCTACTGTTATAGCAGACAGTATTTTTTTCCTTCAATGAAAATGTGTAAACTAGCTGGCTAACACATTTTGCCCACTCTCCCAAGTTCCGGAACTTCCTGTTAGTCCTAGGCGGGCAATTTAAAAAAAGGCTTGGGCTTTCAGCGAGCAAAGCGCTTTGAGACACGAGATACTTTTTGTGATTTTTGCACCAAATCGAGACAATAGACACCAAATTATTGATGCATGTTTTGATTGCTTGCGATCGAGCATTGTTAACCTTGCGCTATTTGTGTGACTTGTGTGCTGGCTAGTTTTCAGGCTAACTTGCTTGATAGATAACCATTTTAGCGAGCGCTAGCTAACGTTCAGTTCTTATAACTTAAATTTGATAACGGTGACTAGCAAATCGTTTGGGAATTAAGAGAGTCAAGATACGCAACATGACTACACAACCATTGCCAATGAAACAAGGGAAATATAAAGAAGATAATCCAAGTAGGTTGCTATCAATTTAGCATTATAATCTCTAACATTAACGTTAGTATGTCACTGCTTTCGCTAACGTTAGCAATACATTTATTGAGTGGTCGTATTTAGTTGACGAACAACGCGCTCAACACGTTTGTGGTCTTGTCTTGCTCCAAGATCTGCACAGCCCGCCTCCACGAAGGCGATCGGCGAGACTGTGCCCTACGGACAGCGATGAAAACAAGACTGTGGTCCTCACCGAGATTGTGGTGAGCCGATTCTACTAGTTCTCTTACTAGGCAATGTTATTTTTATGAAACGATCAACACCAGGTAGTGGTACGTTTAGTTATACGCATACGACACTGCGATGCGCACACTATTTGAACTAATTTCATTTAGAAATTAAATTGCGTGCATTCTCATTTTAGCTGGTCATATTCACTTGCTTTAAGCTTCAAAAGAAACTAACGTTAATGTTATGTAAATTGGCATGCTATGTTAATAAATGTAACGTCAGCGTTATACAGAGAATATGGATATTGGATAATGACTACAAGTTTTCGCCATCGATTAACGTGACATTAATTAATCAATTCGATCACGACTAACCATGATTTTAATTTGAGTAACTTGCATAATTCAGACTGGGTATGTACACATTTTTTATTTCAAAAATATTTAAGGCTGTATTGAACAGGTTTAAGGTCGGACAGCCAAAATGGCCTGTATGAAAAACATTGTATTAGTGTACAAAGTCTGTCAGTCTGCCCAAAGACTTCCTTAATGCATGCATGCATAGAGTGATGTGTTTTTTTGATGCTCAATATACTAATGAATTACTTTTGAACTCATTTAATGCTCTTTATTTAATATGTTTACAGTAGCTATTATTACAGACTTTCTTTATCTGTATATTTTACAGATTGTACTGCAGTGTTATCATGGTTGTGGGAAGTTTATGGGCACAGTGAAATATATTTATTTTGACAAGAATGTTTGAAGGGGGGGACTTTTTTCCCCCCCTGCCTCACCAGCAGTCATGTGCTGAAATGGTGATGATGTCATCTTAAGTACTGTCAGCTTTATCGTTTAGGTCCAAACTGAACAGACTTGAGATGCTGCACATTTGAGCTCACCTTGTGTGTGTGTGCGTGTGCGTCTGTGTGTCTGTGTCTGTGTGTTCTGTAATCTGTACTGCGCGTACATGTTTGCATGTGTGTATGCATCTGGCAGCAGACCGTTAGCCCTGGTATGAAGCGCTCCATTACCTTCAGAAAAATCATGCCGAGGAAGACTCAGGTCAGTCCAAGCTATTTTTTATATGAAAGATTAAGTGGTGTGTGTGTGTTCTTTTATCTTTAAGGGTAATTTCTCAAAGCAGATTTTAAGGCGACATTTTCCTTTTTGTGGACGTTTTGAGATGGTCATGCCAAAATCGGGTTGATGTAGTAGTGGTTGTTATAATGGGTTATGGCTGTAGCTCAGCTTTTGAAGTCTTGTTTTATATATCACTGCAAAATGAAACATGTACATATTTCCCGTGTTACACCCTCTTGTTTCTCTCACCCAGGTGGTTGGAACTCCTGGCCCACCTTTGCGGCGTAGTCCTCGGGTAAGTGTTTTTTGGGGGGGTTTGTTGCTATAACACATAGAAAAAATAAAAAAATTGTTCTCAATAACTAAATACATTTTCAAAATGTTTAGCACATATGGTGTTTTGGCATTTGGGTAGAACCAACACTCATCTGATATACATTGAATGCATGGTGCCGGTAAGGGTGCAACATCAGTGTGACCTTTTTGGTTCTATCCCATTGTGGTGTATATCAGCCTGTAAGGGACATTGTTTATCAACAGCCCTCTGCAGGTTGCAGAATACAGCAGCATGTGAAGACCTGAATTGAGAAAATGGGAGACAAGAGCAGTTACACATCAAATAATTTAACATTGAAGAAGGGACAAATGTTGTATTTGTAATGTGTCTTGTAGGCCAACATTGAAACATGGAAAGTCGGGAGCATGTGCTGTAGAGATGGATGCTGATTAAGGAAATGGGTGTTGGTTGACGTGCATGCTTTTCAATAATATGCATTCAGCACTTGTCTCTTTATTTCTCCAGTTTATAATGTTGGTGGTTCAAGGGGCATATCGGTTCAGGGAGGCTTTCTATCTAGGACCAACTGTGTTAGGACAGCTTATCTCTTTTTAGCAGGAATGAGTATTCGGCAAGCTCCCATCTATGCACATCAACTTCACTTTAAATGAATGAATGTTCCTCGAAGCACAGGGTTTTTATTTATTTTTTTAAATAAAAAAATTATAGATTTTTTTTTATACCCCAGCAAAACATATTTTTATTTCCCCTAGGTTTCGGAGTGTAACAAGGAGAATGTCAATAGGTTGTCTGGAACGAAGCGGGAGCAAACAAGAATGCCCACCTCCACACCTGCTTCTGTACTTCTCCCAAAACCTTCCATTCTCTCACCGATCCTTGCTCCGGCTGACCCCCCTCCCAAACAGCAGCAGGATGCCACGAGCTTGGAGTGGTCTCAGAAAGTGCGTCGCTCGTACAGTCGCCTGAGCGCTGGGGACCGCTCGTTTGAGGGCCCAGCGGCCAACGCGCCGTTGTCCCCGGCTCCCTGTCGCCGGGAGACCCTATTTGGCTTCGCGCAGCTCCAGACCCCTCCGATGGCAGGCGGGAGGGCGGAGCGGTTGGGGGCGCCCGCGGAGATGTCGTTGTCTGTGTCCACAAGCTCCTTCTCACTGCTCGAGGGAAACGGCAGCGTGACCGATTCCCCCGAGTGCGACGTGAACATCCCAGGGGTGGCGATGGTGAAGGACAAGAAGAGGAGGAAGAGGGTGCCGCAAATAAAGGTGAGCGGAGAGACGAGGACCAGAGGTGTGGCGGGGTCGAGCTCTGGTCCAGTGTCTGTCCTGATGGTGGAAACTCAGGCGAGCAACACCAGACAGTTTTACCCATTACATTACATAGTACCCCTTAGGTTTTGGCTTTTATGGAAAACGGACTGATGTTGTGGCTGGAGGATTATATGTACTTCAATTTGCCGCACCACAGAAATCATTTTAAGCTTTGATTCTATGACTGATCTGAGAAGTTATCATAATAATAATAATAATAAGCTTTATTTATATAGAACCTTTCATACATTGAAATGCAGCACAAAGTGCTTCACAGACAAAGTAAAACAAGATATAAAACAAGAGTGTTAAGAGTAAGCCAATAAAACATCAATGGAAGCAATGCATGTTAAGGGAAATAAAATAATGAATTTAAACAACAAAACAATAAAATAGGGGACACTTCCCCTTCCCGATTCGTCAATTAACTGATAAAAAAAGAGATTTAAAGGCATAAAAGGTCATTTAAAAACAGCATATGGGACTCCATGTGAAGCATGCATATCATAAGACGTGGTGCTAGAAAAAGGCTAGGGTAAAGAGATATGTTTAAAGATGTCAACAGAGCCTGCCTCTAATATCTTTGGTTAGACTGTTCCACAATTTGGGAGCATAGCTGAAGAAAGCTGAATCTCCAATTTTCTTTTGGGTGGGGTTTAGAGCATCTAGAAAACCAGCAGTAGAGGATCTAAGGGCTCGTGAAGGAACATAAAACGACAGGGAATCTGTGATATAGGCCGGTCCTAAGCCATTTAGAGCTTTGTACACAAGTAGAAGGACTTTAAAATCAATTCTAGTAGATGCAGGGAGCCAGTGCAGTGTAGCTAAAACTGGAGTGATGTGTTCTCTCTTCTTTGTTTTAGTTAGTAGTCTGGCAGCGGAGTTCTGGATAAGCTGCAGCCTCTCAATTGACTTTTTAGGAAGACCAGTAAAGAGTGCATTGCAATAGTCTAGTCTACTTGAAATGAAAGTATTAATACATTTTTCAGCATCTTGCTGGGTCAGGAATGGCCGTACCTTGGCAATGTTTCTGAGGTGAAAGAATGCCACCTTGGTCACTTTGTTTATATGGGACATAAAACTTAGATCAGAGTCTAAAATAACACCCAGACTTGTTACTTCTGGTTTGATCCAGGGAGTCAGATTGCCAAGTCTTTTAAACAGCTCATCCCTTTTGGATTTGGGGCCAACTAATAGGATTTCTGTCTTATCCTCATTAAGTTTGAGAAAGTTATTATTCATCCGTTTATTTATTGCTGACAGACAGGCAGTAAAGGAGCTTAAAGGCATCTACATCACTTGGCTCAACGGATGTGTACAATTGTGTATCAACAACGTAGCTATGGAAACTAACGTCATGTTCCCTGATGATATCACCTAGAGGAAGCATGTATAGTGAAAACAGCAGAGGGGCAAGGCAGCTCCCTTGTGTGACACCAAAGGTTATGTCATGTTTCTCTGATGCATGGTCCCCCAAACTAACATAAAATGTTCTTCCTGTAATGTATGTTCGGAGCCAGTTTAGAACACATTCAGAGAGACCAACCCAGTTTTCAAGGCGATTTAAGAGAATTTCATGGTCAACTGTGTCAAATGCTGCACTTAAATCTAAGAGAACCAGAATCGAAACCTTATTTGCATCAGCATTAAGTCTCAGATCGTGAACTATCTTTGTGAGAGCAGTTTCTGTGCTATGATTTGCTCTGAACCCTGATTGAAATTTCTCTAGAATATTGTTTTCATTTAGAAAGTTGTTTAACTGGTGGAAAACAACCTTTTCAAGTATCTTGCTTAAAAATGGCAGGTTTGATATGGGTCTATAATTGCTAAGAATGTCACAGTGTAGATTAGGCTTCTTCAGTAGAGGTTTCACAACGGCAGTTTTAAAGGCCTCAAGGCAAACTCCCGTTTCAAGGGATGTGTTAATAATTTTCAGGACGGAATCTGAGATACTGTTGAAAACACTCTTGAAGAGTGGAGAAGGGATTGGGTCGAGACAGCAGGATGATGGTTTGCTCAGAGTAACAATCTTACACAGTTCTGGGGTTGAGATGTTGGTGAATTTTCTCATGGTTGCCTGCCTTTCACGAGGTTGAATGCAGGAGTCGGCGATAGTTTTTGTAATGCAATGATGGTTGTTTTTTTGTTAAAGAAATGAGCAAATTCCTCACATTTAGGTGCAGAGGCTTGGCTTAAAAGGTCAGGGGCGAAGGCAGGGTTTAACAGTCTGTCAATAGTAGAAAACAATATTCTAGAGTTATTATTGTTTTCTGTAATGATCTTAGAGAAATCTGCCTGCCCTTCTGGCAGTGCGTACAGTATTATTATAGGTGACTATATACTCTTTGTAGATACTACAGTGGACCTCCAGTCCTGTTCTCCTCCATTTTCTTTCCGCTGCTCTACATTATCTCTTAAGCTCATGGATAGTGTTGTCTATCCATGGAGATGTTTTGTTGTATGATTTATTTTTAACCTTGAGTGGGGCAACTTTCAGTGTGCTAGTCAGGTTGTTATTGAAGGCAATAATCATTTTGTCTAATGAGCAACTCGCATCACATAGATCGAACGAACTTTCTGCTGCAGCATTTAAGAATCGTTTTTGAACCAAACACTCATCTGTGATCCTAGCTACGGATAGGATGCTGTCAAAGAACACACAATAATGATCAGAGACCGGAATATGAGACACTGAAACATTATCAATAGCTAACCCTTTTGACACAACCAAATCAAGGGTATTGCCATGCTGGTGGGTGGCCTCTGTGACATGTTGAATAACTTCAAGGCTATCAAGTAGATTCATGAATTCCATAGCCTTAGAGTCAGCACTGTTGTTAATATGAATGTTAAAATCTCCATTTAAAATTATTCTATCATATTTGGTGATAATAAGAGCAGCCAGCCATCTGGGAGAAATAGAGAACTGTTTTGGAGGCCTGTATATACAGTAGTTAAAATGAGTACTGCTTGTTCTGCCTTGAGCACAAGGGCAAGATATTCAAAAAATGTAAACTTACCCAGATCCACTTTTGTACAGCTAAAAGTCCTCTTCTCACCAGTTCTACAGAAGTGATGTAGAGCTGGTGAGAAGAGGACTTAAGGCATGTGCATAGTGATTGAAAAGAGTAGATCTCAATAATAAAACCAGTCGTGATTATAACAAGTCCAGTAATTTACCTGTAACCCTCACTACTGCTCTACTTCATCTGTATTAAATGTAAATGTATTATTGAGATGTTTCCCTAATCCCTTACTTTCCCTTTCTGTTTCCTTTCCAGCTGAAGGAGTTCGACACTTTAGCGGCCAAGATGAATGCAGAATTTGATGAGGCAGAGAGCTTTGACTTGGTGGTGGAGTGACGTGTAATGTCAAAAAACCTGATGTAGGACTGATGACAAGAACTTTGGCGCTGAAGTTTTTTTCAAATTATGTTTTCATTTCAGGACATGCAAGGAAATGAAATGGCTACTTTGTGGATATTTTCCATTTGTAAATGCTAGTAAACCTGTTGAATGCATGTTCCACTATGAGCCTGGCTGGAAGTTAAGTTCCAGCTTCATATCTTGTTTCACATTTTGCTAAATCCATTATGGCTTTGTAAATCGGATCAAAACACTGTTAATGTAGTGGTGAAATTACAGCTGTGTCCTAGTCACGGTCCTATTAATATCTAACGATTGCCTGGAGGATTATAATCCAGGTTTTGTCATTTCTAAGGGGAATGTGTTGTGTGTTTTATTTGTCTATATTTTAATCTGTAGTTCATTTTCAAGAATTGTAACATTTTCATTTGTTTATTGAATCCCACTCAAATCATAAGAATTCACTCATTGTTGGTAAAACCCAAAACTGATTAAACAGATGTATAGTAAACTATATATTTAATATTTCTCTAGTTTGTGAAGTAAAATGTTTAGAACTTTGAAGTGAAGTTTGACTTTTTTATCTGGTACCTGGTTACAAGAAAATGTGTTTTAGGAAAGAGCTCTGCTTGGAAGGACAGCCTCATAGAATACAAACACGCCCTTACTACAGCTAGGTCTTCGTACTTCTCAAAATTCATTGACCAGAATAAAAACAACCCAAGATTTATATTTAACACGGTAGCTAAACTGACAAAAATTCAGTCTTCAGATTACAGCAGTTATCCTCCTAACTATAATTCTAATGACTTCATGAACTCATTTACTGATAAGATTGAGACAATTAGAGAACAAATTATGAAAATGACTGCAATATCTAGCACTCCTACTCCCGAGATGGCACAGGGCTATCAGGAGCAGGGTTGGGACCTCTGCTCTTCCTTACTTAGAGACCCAAAATAATTAAATTTTGAGTTTTTCACTCCCTTGGATCTGGACAAATTTAGCAAACTGGTTATGTCCTCCAAATCATCTACTTGTCTGTTAGACCCAAAGAAGGGCATACCAACAAAGCTATTTATTAAAGAGCTTAGGGGATTTTTGCCTGTGCAAAGATTTTTTAAGATAAGGCCAGCCCATGTTAGATATCATAAATACATCCCTATTATTGGGTTGCGATCTAAGTCTTTAAAAGTGGCAGTAATCTTTAAAAGTGGCAGCCTCTTCTAAAGAAACCAAATTTTGATCCTGTTAATCTGAAGAACTATAGGCCTATTTCAAATCTTCCCTTTTTGTCAAACATTTTAGAGAAATCTGTAGCTCAACAATTAACTGCTTTCCTAAAAACGAATAAACTGTATGACACACTACAATCAGGTTTTAGACCAAACCATAGCACTGAGACGGCACTTACTAAAGTTGTAAATGACTTACTGTTAGCATCGGATACTAGTTGTGTTTCTATTCTAGTGCTCCTTGACATAAGTGCTGCTTTTGACACAGATTCTCCTTCACAGGCTAGAAAACCTGGTTGGTTTGCATGGACGGGCACTCTCATGGTTTAAATCATATTTATCAGACAGGTTTCAATTTGTGCAATTAGATCAAGATTACTCTCAGGTTAAATATGGTATTCCACAAGGCTCAGTGCTGGGACCATTACTGTTCTCATTATACTTGCTACCACTGGGTAATGTTATTCGTAAACATGGTGTGAATATCCATTGCTATGCAGATGATACACAGCTGTACATATCAATGA
Source organism: Aldrovandia affinis (assembly GCA_029706075.1). Taxonomy (NCBI): domain Eukaryota; kingdom Metazoa; phylum Chordata; class Actinopteri; order Notacanthiformes; family Halosauridae; genus Aldrovandia; species Aldrovandia affinis. Next base: position 644,202 of record JAINUG010000049.1, read on the forward strand.
AACCAGGTGAAATACTTCAACTCACTCAATTAGAGGCTTGTATCTCTGATATAAAGAATTGGATTTCCTGCATTTGAATTCAGATAAAACAGATGATGGTTTTGGGCCCCAAACAATTAAGGAACAAGTTGGATCTGCAGTTAAATGCAGGTGATTGCATAGTTGTATCAAGTCTAATGTTCAATAACCTTGGTTTTATTATTGATCTGGATCCTACATCTATTATTATTGATCAGGATCCTACATCTCATTTACATACTCATATTAAAACACTTCCAGAGTAGCCTTCTTTCACCTAAGAAACATAGCTAAAATTAGGCACATTCTGTCATTAGAGGATGCAAAAACCTTGATGCATGCTTTTGTCGCATCGAGGCTAGACTATTGTAATGCCTTATTATCCGGCACCTCTAGTAGCTCTCTAAAGAGTCTTCAACGAGTACAGAATAGAGCTGCACGTATTTTGACTAGATCCAAGAAGTATGAGCACATTACTCCTGTGTTAGCATCACTACATTGGCTTCCTGTTAAATATCGGGCTGATTATGAAGTACTGTTGCTAACTTTTAAAGCAGTGAACGGACTTGCACCTATATATCTGACCGAAATGATTGCCCCTTATAAGCCGACACGACTGCTTCATTCACAAGAAACCAGCCATCTATTACTCCCTAGAATTTTGAAAAGCACAGCTGGTGGTAGAGCCTTCTCTTTTAGAGCTCTGTTGTGGAACGGTTTACCAAAGCATGTTAGGGATTCAAACATAGTCTAGGTTGAGAGATGGAGAAGGGCGTGCCCTAGTGTCTTATGGAGTGAGAAACTTTCCATACTTTATCCTTGATCAGGTGTGGATGGTTTGGAACTCTCTCGGCTGCATGTATTCTCTGTCCCTCTCCTAATAGGTATGCTGCCATAGCTTACACCTGTCGGGGCTATCCGTATATTTCCTATGCTTGTGCTCCCCTGCTCTTACATAATGCTACTGGCTATAGCACTGCTTTTTTTCTGACTGCATGTTCTCTTCTCTGCCTCGGCCTCTGACTCGGGGGCATCTGCCCCCGAGCCCTAGACCCTGCGAGAAGTATGAGCTGCCCCCATCAACCCTCACCCCCACGCCTACCCCAGTTCCTGGATCTGGACCCCCTTCACATGGTTTAGCCCCCCCCACTGACTACCTAACTCAGGAGGCGCAAAGTCATTCAGCCTTGAGTCACCTTGGACTGACCATGATATGGTCTTTTTTGGACACACCCTGCGCCGGCCAGAAGAGGATGGGCTCCCCCCCTTTTAGTCTGGTTCCTCCCAAGGTTTCTCCCTATCAAGGGAGTTTTTCCTTGCCACTGTTGCCTTTAGGCTTGCTTTTGGGGGGGTCTAGGCCTGGGTTCCCCCTCTGTTAAGTGTTTTGTGACAATTCAATTGTGAAAAGCGCTATACAAAAAAAATTGATTTGATTTGATTTTGATTTGATAAATATAAGCGCTTCATAGCAGCGAGCCGTATCGCAATAGCATGTCGGCGATAAATTGAGGACATTACATATGCATACAGAAGGAAACACCTGCAAATTAAAAGGCTTGTGTTTTTTAATTCCCTACATATAGAACATGTGTATGGCAAGCCCTGCACAACATTTAAAAAAGCGAACACTGCAGCCGGATCTCCCAACGTGAGCATCCTGGGGGTTCTGTTACGTCCATTGTCCACTAGAGGGCATACTGATCATGCACGTTTCTCTACTGTCCCCCAATGCTGACAATTAAAAGTCATGGAATTTACTGCTATGAGGTCCTCTAAAGGCCACAGGGCTTTCTGGTACAAACTACAGGGGGTAGAACAAATTTTAAAAGGAGTTGTATTTTTAAGTAACTAAATTGCAATTAAAAATGAGTCTACACGTGTTTCATATTAATGTCAATACTAATTACAAATTATTTCTGCTATAAAAGACATTTTAAAATAAAATAAAATCTAAAGCAACATAAGAGATATAACAGATTTTGTGGTCAAATAGTTGGTCCCAAATTGTGTTTCAGTAAAAGAAGCTGCAAGATTATTTAATGTGTCAAGGGGAACAATGTTGAAAATCATGATGCCAAACAAGGAAAAAGTTGAAGTTCACCAATAGTGATTGACGAACACTTAACAGGATAGGCGAAAAACCACCAGATAACGGCCTAAAAAATGACCAGAGAACAATCTACACTTCCGTGACCCAGTCTCAACAAAAATATTGTGAGCTTCACAAAGCTGGCATTTACTGCTAAATGGATTCAAGAGTGGTTTCATGCACACCAGGATGAAGTCAAACACCTTCCATGGTCTCCCCAATCACCAGATCTAAACATCATTGAATCTTTATGGGAAGTTCTGGAACATAGAGTGCAAAGCAGATTTCCACTGCCTTCATCTCTCAAAGAACTGGAGGCTTTCCTTATTGAAGAACAGCCCAATATCCCATTACAAACAGTTAAAAACTGATATAACAGCATTCCAAGAAGAACTGAAGCTGTTCTGAAGGATGGCCCAACATCTGTTAATTTGTCTACCCCCTGTATTTCCTCTTTTCTGTTTTTGATGAATTTATGGAACCCTAAAAGATACATCATGAAAGCTAAATTCTCAGATATGTCTTTCACAATCTCAATGCCATGGTTTAAATAACTTGCTATCATTTTTGTCATATCAGAAACTGTTTGAAGCTGTCAAATGAGATGCACTTTTTGGACTTGAGTGGCAGGGTTCAGAATTTTTGCATCTTAAGCAAGCATAAAGAGAACAGGCCATTCAACCCATCTGGGCTCATCATTTGCCCATACATTACACAAACTCTGTATTGTCTGTCTTGAAGAATTCTTGGTTTTCTGACCATTACAAAACCCAGCAAGTTACTCAATGCTACCCTCCATAGACAAAACATAAATATACACAATTGCTTACACTTTACATCTTAATCCATTTTCATGTAAATACATCTCCTGTTTCATTGTAATAGTGATGAATTGAATATGGTTTCTGCCACACGATTTGGATTATACATTTGGTGTTGTTTTCACCACTGGACAAAATATCCACAGTGGAAGTATTGTTTCCATGGTTATTCTGGGTTGTAGTTAGATGGAGGTGTTCTGTAACCTTCCATTCTCTTTGCTAGAAGCCTAGGCAGGGATATATTGATATTGATTGCCAGCATGGGCTGTGCACTCTTACACTGATTTATTTATTGATTGGGGAAGTAGGAGCCCAGGGCACTAGAATGATTATCACTGTTACCAAGTTCACAGCAATGGAAAAAATACAGGGTTTTTTAAATAACTGAGAATAATGAGTATTATTTGTTTTAAATTTTTTGGTGTATTCTGGTATTCTCTCAGTTAAGAGGTTAAGAAGCACTATACTTTGGGGCCAGCAGGCTCAGTGGTTAGCGACATGGGCTGGCAAGCGGAGGGTGGCTGGTTCAAAGGCCAATGAAAAACAATGAACTAGAAACCGGAGGGATGCCAGGTCACTTCCTGGGGCACTGCCGAAGTGCCCTTGAGCAAGGCACTGAACCCCTAACTGCTCCAGGGGTGCTGTACTGGCTGAGACCTCTCTGATGGTGTGTGTGCATCTAGGAGAGGAATGTGAAAAGATCAATTCCAATTACCCAGTGTAAAAACTGCATAACATGGTCTAATAAAGATTATTATAATATTTTTTTATTATTGATATTTGCAGCTGCAACAAAGGTTCTTTTAAAAATATATATATCAGTTGCTGATAGCAATTAGTTCTGTAAAGCATTATGCATTGGTTACTGTGAGAATGGCGAGAAAGGAAAGACAGTCAATGGTCATCCACTGTATGTGTGTGTGAGAGAAATGTTCTCCATTGGAATTCAATACAATTCTTAATGACACCAGCTCCATCATGAATAACAATTGCAGTGACACTGACATAACAAGGCCAGCTGTGTAGAAACAAACCTGTGGGGGGATATGGAAAAGGTCAAAAAGAGCTGTAGATGGGAGTCATATTGAATATGATATATTGCTATATTAGAGACGGATGCGTGAGGGTTGGACCCGAAATGCAATGACGTAAAATCAAGACCCACAAGTGCTTTATTAGAGGAATGTTCAGGAGACGTAGACAAAACAAAAGCAAAGTCCGATAACCAAAAAATCAAGCCAATAGCCAAAGTACAGTACCGAGGGAGAAGGCAGTCTCGAACTCGGTAAACCATGCAAAAATCCAAAACAAACCAGAGTAGCGGTCAGCGGGGCAGAGGTACAGGAGGACGGTAGGCAGGCTCATAGTCAGGGACAGTGCAAGAGTCAAGACCGAAGTCTGCTCCGCGGGGCAAAGGCACAAAAGACAGCAGGCAAAAACTTGTGGTATAAACAGGCAGTGGTAACAAAATGGCAGGCAGTAACAATGGTCAATAAACAGGCTTGGGTCGTAACAATTAAATCAAACAAGGAAAACGCTCAAAAGTGCTATAGTACAATAAGCAACAATTTCGCAAGGACATGATTAAAAACACTGAGCTTATATGGAGGTGTAGACAGGTGCAGACACTTAGCTTGAGAACAGAGCGAAACAGAAAACAGCTGAGGAGAGCGTGACAAGGTAACAAGATAACTAGTCGTTGTTAGTAATGATCCTATCCTGACCTAGCCTTAGTAGATTAGTAAATAAGACATGAACTAGAAACGAAAGGAAACATGAATACACATGGTTAGCAAGTTAGTAATTAGTAAATCTCCAGCACGTCGGCAATTAGTTACTAAATTGCCAATCGTGCTAGCAGAAACAATAAACCTATCTAATCATTAGTAAATTAGTAATCAGACAAGGAGGGGTTAGAAACAATAAGGAAACGTAAGCGACAGTGAGAGAGAGAAAGCATGAACGCAAGATTTGCGGAAAGAACATGAAAAGGTGTATGCTTTAAACATGAACAGAAACGTAACATGAAAACCGAATCAAGACATGACATGAAATGAAACATGACATAAATAACACATAAAACGTGGCATGAATTACATGGAACCGTGACAATATAATAATAATATTATAATTAAATACAAACTGTGTCAGTCACTCGGGATGAGAGCATCAGCTAAATGCCTGTGATATAATGGTACTCTCATTGTTACCCTATGCCACATCAAAAATGTATTTTTCAGGAAAACGTTTTGAGCAGTTTTTCAGCCGATTATTTTGGTCCAGTGATCTAATGCAATTCTAACTATATTATCTACATAACACTATAATATGACAAAACTCGTCTCATGAATGCATAAAGGGTAAGTAACATTAACGACTTCTGATGAAATAATATAACATTGTGTTCCATCTCTATTGCTGGTGGTTTTGAGTGCCCGCAGGATGTTTATTGGCAATCGCATCTCTCGCTCCGGTGCCGATGTGAATACAACATAATTACGTCAAGTGGGTGTTGCGGGAGGGGTTGAGGCATGATGAAGTTGAATGATTTTCACAACGTTCACGATGCTTTTCTCTTGGGTCTTCCGAGGGAGTACAAGTGAAACTCAAGCAAGTAAACGAATGTTCTTAAAACGGACACGTTTGTTGTCTGATAGCACCTAAACGAAACCTGATTATTAAGTAATACATTGAATCTATTTTTAATCGAAACCTTTTTTATATTGTTGTTGCTGCAAATACGGGTGTTTGCAACATAAAAAAGGTATGTTTACGTTGACATTCTACCGTTATTTTTTTTTTTAAACATACACATTTAGCCTATTTTACACTGATGTAATGTTTCAAGATACAGTGTTGGTTTTAATTGCATAACAGCATGTTGTTAAATTTAAACGTTTCAAATTCATGTTTAAATAACGAATTGCACTGATAATGAATCAAATGATAGCCCAGATATACAACTTCTTGAAAACAAAGCATATTTAGGAGAATTTCTAATATTTTATGAGTAGCTTAATGCATTAAAACTCCAGACAATGTAAGGTAGGCTACAGTTAATAAGTAGTCTTAACAAGTAGCCAACAGTAGGTATTATAGAATATGTGGGTACTTACAGCTGTGCTACGTTTTGCAGGTTTTATGTCAAACATTGACAGAACCGTATTTTTACAGGGCAGCTCATCCTCTCTCCGCAGGCCATGACTCCAGCGGACAGGCAAAGTACCCTTTTCAAGCCACGGAGCCCGAAGAAACACCCAAACACTGATCGCACCGCGGGTCGTGGAGCAAGAACCAGACTCAAGGCAGAACACACGAGCGAAGAGGACGACGACTCTTCCTGGAACGTTACGCCCATCTCGCAACGTGGTCCCTGGGAGCCCCAAGCAGGAATCGACCAAGTTATGGAGACGTTTTTCACACCGGTCCACACGCCCCGGTACGACGAGATCAAGGTCAGGGAGCACCACCATTACCTCCCCCATTACTCCCACCATCATCACCATCACCACCAGCACCATCACCACGACCACCAGCCAGATATGGAAAGTCATGGGTACGTGATTCATGCGAAAGTAATATGATCATTTGGCAAATTAGACTGATAATGAGACAGGGACTGATAATGCTAATTTCACTATTATTAAATATGTGTACAATGGATTATTATTTGGAAACTTTTATTATATTGTAATATGAATCAGAGCATGATGGTCTCATTATCTTTATCACACATTATCTTTATCACACTAATTGCAATACCAGTTACAAAAGACACTTTTATCCAAACCAATTTACCGTAGTGAATGCATACATTTTTCATGTGGTCCCAATGGGGGAGCGACATAGAACTGCATGAAACCATTATTTGTTACTGTACACTATATGATGACATCTGCACAAAAACTTTCATTAAAATGTCAGGCAAACAGCTCAGTTTATTTTGGCAAGAGGACCAAGAATTGCTTCACTGGCTTTTCAAGGAAGGCTTTTTTGATCTGGCTGTGTTAGTTATTCCTAATCTGAATTGTGGTTTACTTAGTGGTGAACTCGTTTACTTGAATATCAGTATAAATAAGGGGATTGGGTAAAGTTATATTTATTCTATTTATTATTTATTTATATTTTTTAAATATATATATATAGTATTTATCCTTAAATGTGTAAATGGCAAGTATGTCTTATTAGTCTATAGGGACTGGGCATCATGCGACATTCATTTAGTAATTTATTCATTCATTCATTCATTCATTCATTCATCAGTTATGCTACACCAGGGGCCAGCGATGGGAGTATAATTCAGGGTCATATTCACCACCAGCATCATGGGCACCACACTCCGGAACATCTGGACCATCCCTACAACCGTCAACACCACCGCCATTCTCAGCACTATTTCCACCACCACCCAGATATGCCTTCACAACGCAGTTCACAAAACCTTGACCCAGTCGCCTTCTCCTCCTCCGTCTCCTCCGGCTCCTTCACCTCCTCATCCTCCTCCTGGTCCTCCGAGGCCAGCATCGACAAGGAAACCTTCCTCATGGACAGGTCCAAGCTGGGCCCCAGGCACTCCCAGTCATGCAGCAACATTCCCAGTGACAGGCAGGACCTCTGGGAGGAGGAAGAGGAAGCCAATCCAGAGGAGTTAGAGAAGAGACACCTAAATCATCAGCACCACCAACGCCAGTGTGTGCACAAGCTCCACTGTAGCCACAGCAAGAGTGAGGAGGGGCTTCTGCATGCCAACAGCAGTGAGAATGCACTGCACCTGGAGCATAGCCTTCTCTACAAGTCAGCCAGCCTGGGACGAAGCCTGGCCTTCAGTGATGATACAGAGATACTGCTGGACTCAGGGGAGCCCAAGAAGGCAGTGTCCCCCAACCAGCTCCCCAGCAAGGGTATCCTGAAGAACAAACAAGGACAGGGTGGAGTAGCGGGAGCGGCTGGTAATATTCGCAAGGCTAAGTCCTTGGAGGTGCTATCTACCCGTGTAGAGAGGACCACAGAGGGGCCGAAAGGGGGAAAAGACTGGGTGGGGAAGTCCAAGCTGGAGGACGAGAACATGGAAAAAAAGAAAGAGGCGGTCAGACAGAGTTTTGTGCAGGAGAAGCTCCAGTTCTCTGCCTTCCTGAATGAGATTACCCGGCGGGTCATAAGCCCCTCGTGTCTCAGCTCTCTCGGAGTCACTGGTACCTGCCAGAGTCCCGGCCAGGTGGACTCACCAAAACATCCCAGGAAGGGGCAAAGAGCGGAAGGGAAGGGGCATGAGGAAGGGAAAAAGCACAGGCAGCAGAAAGACCGCTCAGGCACACCTGACTCTGTTGCATCCAGTGTCCACTCCCACGCCAGCAAGTACCCCGACTCTAGCAAACACCACCATCACCACCGCCACTCTATAGGTGGGAGTTCCCAACAACAACAACAACAACAACAACACACACCAGGGAACCAAACTGATGCCAGCATGACTAGCTCTCAAAACTGTCCCCCGCCAGGGCAAGGGCAGGATCACAGAGGGGAGAAACAACATCAAGGGGGACACAATATCCTCCTGACTGGTGGCACCAACACCAGCCCACAACTAAGCCTGCATCTGTTGAGACACCACCACTCCCAAACACATCACCACCCTGATCCCCTCTGTCAGCGCCAGAAACACCACCGGCCTCACCCCGAAAAACACCAACACCACCACACTCACCACAGGCAATCCCTGCATTCCCCCTGTCCCTGCAAGTCCAGACACACGGACGACCATTCTGGAGTTCTTGGACAAGAATCGGATTCCGAAAATAAGGACATGGTCTCGGCCGCCAGCCCCAGTTCAGAGCATAGTAGCAGGAACCAACAGGCATATCACAGGGCTTCTGCAGTACCACACAAGGTGAGTGAATGTCCCACAGCACAAACACCATGCGTGGGTCAGAATTCATCGTAGAATTCATTGTTTTTTATAACACCGCTAGATTTTTATATGGCCAGTATGACATAAAATACCAGGCACAAGCAAAGAAGCATGAATGATAGCTGAATCCATTGATGTTATTATGACTTGCAGTGCAGTGTCTTTATTTCAGTGGTTCACAGAAATGAACTGGCGATAAGTGAAGAAGCACTACAGGTGCATAATAATTTTTGCATCAGCATTTGGAGATTAAAAAGGAAGGTGGATTTATACTTTTATATATTTTGTCAGTAAATAATGTATTTTTTTTAACCGTCAATAATATTTATAGTATATATTTCACATGCATATATTTGGCCTTTCATTTTCCCTGAATTAATAATGAAAGGTATAAACATTTTTGTGATTTGGGATAGTTAAATGGGCACCTGTATATCTATGATGTTTCTTTAACAGATTTCCTTACCTAGAGTAACTTCTATAGCTTACATTTTACATATTAATTGTTTGTTCAGGCTCAGAACTTACAGGTACAGGAGTAGTGCCCCACCAGGATAGGAATCTTCAATTGTCTAGTTATGTCTGTTCCAAGCAAGGCCTTCTCATCGATTATTTTGTAATGAACTAAATGATGCACAATCAATAACCATTTCTAGGGCGTGTTTATTGAAATTCGAAAAAACCAATCGCCCATGGTTGTCTCTCTCAACAGGATTCAATGGCTGATGTTGACAGAGTCCAGTAAGTGTAATTTCCTGCCTTGCTCAAATGTTGTTTATTGATCGATGTGTTTGCATAATTGACACCTTCCTATGTTATACAATTGTTATTGGTTTGAATATTAGAATCAGAAAAAAGCTGCAGATGTTCCCTTCAGTTGTTGCTATGTATGTTCTTTGCGTATATATATGTGCCAGTCTCTGTTGTTGGCATGACATCACATGTTACAGTGTTACAGTGTTAAGTTGTATTACAAATTCTAAATTGCTCAAAAACAATGCTAGAATAATCTTCTTCTTCTTCAGCCGCTTATTCCTAGTTAGGGTCACGGGGGGGCTGGAGCCTATCCCAGCATGCATTGGGGCGAGAGGCAGGAATACACCCTGGACAGGTCGCCAATCCATCGCAGGGCATGCTAGAATAATAATAATAATTATAAGCAGTTAATTATGAATACAATGCATTAGCCGTATGAATCAATATTAGATTGCAATAGATCATTATAATTTGGGCCAATCAGCCTACTCTGCCAGAGCCTCCCAGACTGTGGAACACACTACTTGTCAAAAAAGGCAGTGCAACACATATCTCATAGTTTCAAAGGGAATATGAAATAATGGTTAAATTCACATGTATTTGTTTCTTTTAAACCTTCCTATATCAATGTAAATTTACCCTTGTTATGTATTATGTGTGATTTTTAATGTATTGTGGTGTCCCTTTGGGTGGGGCGACACTCACGGACCTTGCAGAGGGCGTAGGCAAGTTAAATAACCAGACAGTATTACAAACAAAACAACACTTTATTAAATTCATCTTGACAAACACAAAAAGGGTGGGGTCTTCAGGGGAATTCACAACACATAAAGTCCACAATCCTTATCTTTGTCGATGTCCGTAATCCAAGTCTAAATCCAGGTCATTTCCTCACACAATCCAAGTCGGTACACAAAACGGGGTCCTCAAAACAATCCAATCCAATCCAATCCAATCCAAGCCAAGCTATGCTAAGCTAAGCTAACCTAAACAGCAATCCAAAGAATACTTACCCACTCTCCACCACTCTAACACACCAACCTACTCCTCTCAGTGTGACACAAACAAGTCCTTTAAATAGGCCTCCAAATGGCCTTCAGCTGTCCGTAGTCCCAATTGCTTGACTTCATTCAGGTGCAGGAATACAGGCTACTGGGAAATTTAGTTCTTCCCTCTCCAGTGGCTCCCAAGAAGTAAAGAGGCAGGCAGCCATTTCCTCATCCTGCCCCTTGGGATGCCACAGTATATTGTATTTTTGTGATGTCATGATGACAGATGGATTGTGGTCCGTGAGTAGGAAATTGCAATGTAATTGTTGTGAATGGTCCTTGACAAATAAGCAAATAATGTAGACTGCTCTGCAAGCATTTTATTGTTGTACATTCACCGCCATATAAAGGTTCCTAAGACAAATATTGTCAGACTAAGGTAGATATAACTCAGGTAGTTCTCAAGAGTATTTTGCGTAGAGTAAATTGACATCAGTTAATCTGATATACAGTATAATATTTAAGATTAGCCACCAGGACTGAGTCTGAACAGTACTACTCTGGAGGCCAGGTTCTGCTGCAGTCCTTGTGTGAGCAACAGCAGAGCAAAATTAGACCATCAATGCAGAGTGTTGTGGAAAATTAGTTTAGGTGTTGCAGGCTGTATCAGCAGCACCTTTAAGTGTCGGTATAAATATTAAAATAGTGCTGAACTCAGATTATATCCATATCCCTTATTTTTTCCCTTCCTCTCTTTAACACATGCTATCCCCCCTCTCTCTTTCCTCTACGTTCTCTCTCTCTCTCTCTCTCTCTCTCCCCCTCTCTCTCTCTGTCTCTCTTTTCTCTACTTTCTCTCCCTCTCTCTCTCTCCCTCTTTCTCCCTCTCTTCAGGTTCCTGCAGGAGCAGAATGAGGAGCTACGTCACAGCCTGCTGCAGGCAGTAGTGCGTATGGAGTGCATGGAGGCAGACCTGCAGAACACCCAGGTGGAGCTGAACAGTGTCAAGGATAGTTTCAAGAGGTCACAATTTCCATTTCCATTGTTGTCTTCATGTACTGTTGTTATTCTTGATCACTTACGCAAGTTAGTCATTTAGCAGATACATTCCATTTTTCATTGTACCTTCCAATACATTAAGACTATACAAGCTTGAAGAACTTACTAATAAAGGAGCACTCCTTTAACAAAGGCCTTTGCAATGTGTGATATCATTTGTGATTCCTCTTTTGTTCTTAGAGCATTAAACAAAACCTGCCACCCTACCCTGTTAAATTTGATCCACCCTTTCCACCAGTGTCTAATGTTCTTTGTCCCTGCATGTCTCTCTCAGACTCCAGGAAAACTCTTCCAGCACTCAGCAAACCAATCAACTCCTAGAACAGAAGCTTCAGGCAATGGTGAGACTCAAATCTAAGGTTGGGGTATTTTCAGGCCAGAACCTATATTTTATTCATTCTTAATATCTTATCACTGGGCTAGTTCTATCATCTGTTTTTTCATTTCTTTTTATCTAAGTTTTTATCTACATTTTGAAGAGCTCAGCTTTGTGTACATTTCCTTTGAAATTCATGTTGCCAGTTTCCAGTTTTTTTTCATTCTGCAGTCCACCAGCTCTGCAGCAGCTGTGCAGCCATTGTGCTGGAAAACTGCACTGTTATGCAGCTGGTGCAGACTAACTGCTGGTGCCTGATTGGGCAGAGGAGTCCCTCTTGCACTATAAAATGGTTCATCAATACACTGGAGGTGTGCCATCTGACATCTCCCAATGGAGTTTAGGGTATTGCATTGAAGCTATAGCCTCACACCAATTATATCAAAAATCTTTCATACTATAATACTGTACATTGATGGATAAAACTGACAGGCACATGCAGCTGCAAAATACTTTCATTATCCAGTTCCAATAATATTATATCTCTGTGCCCATAAAAGTTGTTATTTTAATCTTCATATGTGGTGATGCGAGGCACAGCAAAACCGTATAATCTGCATAGTCTGTAGTTCCAATCATTCAATTCAAAAGACAAAATCTTAAAAGACCTGATGTTATGCCAGTCTGAAAATACAGGCCTGAGCAGAGGCAATTGTAGATGGATGGTATAGGTATGTCTAACATGCAGTTGTTTCCCCTGGTCCAGGCGGATTTAGTTTAAGGCAGTGCCATACCCCCTCATGTTATAATGACTGATGTCTTAGAAAAAACACAATTTTTCAAACAGTTTTCAAATGTTCTTCTTTTTCCACATACCTAGCATTAACAAAAACAGGAAACACCACACTACTGGACACTAACCCTGCTCAGGGGTTAGGCAGAATCAAAGTCATAGTTAATAGTCAGAATCAACTGTACATTATTGCAAATAGTATCAGAGTAAGTCCCATATGCCAGTTTTCTGCCTCAGAGTCTTAGCCACACAATGCCATGTTCATTATGCAGTTTTCAGCTGTGCTGTTTTTACCACGGCAGGCCCAGAGCACCGACGCAGAGCGCAAACGCCTCACCCAGCGGATCTCTGAGCTGTCCAGGGAGCTGACTGCTGCTCAGACCAGCATCCTCTCCCCGAAGACCATTCATGAGAGAAGTCCTGCTGAAAAGACAACAACAACAACGACAACGACAAAGAAGACAAAAAAAGCATGCACCTATCCAGACTAAGATGCCACTTTGTCATAATTATGGTCACTTGTTTGGTAGACACCCTTGTCCAGGTCTACGTACATTGCTTTCAGTTTACATTGAGTAATATAATCATAATCATAATAATAATAATAATAATGCTAATAATAATAATTTATGATAATGATAATGATAATGATAATGATAATGATAATAATAATAATAATGATAATAATAATAATAATAATAATAATAATAATAATAATAATACACTTAATTTATACAGTGCTTTTCATACAGGTGATTGAAGAGCTTTCAATAAAGGGCAATGAAAAGGTATGATAAACAATACACACAGAAAATAAAATAAACTACAGAAAAGTGATACATATAGGTACAATAAAAGATGCAAAACAAAAAGGGGAAGTAAAACTGTAATTACAGATACATTAAAGTTTATTTTTAAAGGACTAAAATAGAAAGTATCCACATAGCTCTGATCTTCTCATAATTCCATAGTTTATGGGCCTGTACAGAAAAAGGGAGTTCACCCTTCGCCTTTATTCCTGGGGGCACAAATTAAAAACCTTATGATATAAGACCTCTGGTTGTATAGAAGGTTCAGTAACCCAACAATATAATCAGGGATTAGACCAGGGGTGTCCTCTCTCTCCAAAATACAGGAAAAACCTGAGTAAATGAAGGGTTCTGGCAGCTCTGTTATTGTGTGGGGTGCATTTTCCTGGCATAGTTTAGGTCCACTCAACTCCTTAGAGAGCAAGGTAAATGCCAATAAATACAAAGCCATTCTGAATGATCACCTTCATCCTATGGTGAAGCATTTCTATCCTGATGGGAGTGGTCTCTTCCAGGAAGACAATGCCCCCATCTGCATGGCATGAGTTGTCACTGAATTTTTTGACGAGAAAATTATACAATCATATTCCATGGCTAGCTCAGTCACCAGATCTCAACCCAATTGCACAATTATGGGAGATTGTGGAGCGGTGCCTGAGACAGTGGTTTCCACCACCACCATAGACAAAACACCAAATGATAGAAGCTCTTGTGGAAGAATGATGTTGCATTCCTCCAACAGAGTTCCAGACACAGAATCTATGTCAAGGCGCATTGAAGCTGTTTTGGCGGCTCGTGGCCCAACACCCTATTAAGACACTTTATGTTGGTGTTTCCTTTATTTTGGCAGTTACATGTAGTTTAAATAATATAATGACAAATTCACATATGGCAACTGCTACTTGGTTTACTTTTAAATTAAGTTTTTTCTTATGTTGTCTATTTTGATGACTGGATTAAGCAATGGTTTCCCCCTCAGGTTCCTGTTCTGTTGGACCTTCTGGAGGAACACTTCCAGTCCAAAGCTATGACAGACTTCTTACTACCTGCTAACGTTTCCACTCAATTCACCAACCAAGTGGACAAAGTCCCTGCTCTTGGGGACAGCCAATCACATGTACAGGGGCCAGAAGGAAAGGAGCGTGGGGGAAATCCGCACCAGGGGTCAGAGAGAGGTCAGCACAGGTTCACAGCCTTTCAACCTTGGAGACAGGAACAAGGTCACCGAATGAGAGCAGAGAGAGATCAAAAGGGAGGTGGGGATGCGGGGAGTGAATCAAAAGATGAAAAGGGGACTAAGGGACACCCCCCCCCTTCCAGACAGACAACCCAGTTCACCCTCCCACAGCAAAGCTCCCCCTCAAATGTACCTGACCACCCAGCAGGAGGGGGCCGTGGGGCGAGGGGGCACTGGCTGAGCTCTCCAATTCATGTTCTGTTTAGCAGCTCAGAGGAGAGTCAACCTAGCAGTACACAGCAGCAGTGCCACCAGGACCCAAACCCAGACGAGCATGACCCAGCAGCTGTGACGTGTACGAGTGGCCCGCTGAAATCCCTACCCGCAGAAGGGGGTGCTCCAAGGGATTCAGATGAGGATGAGATTGTCCACAACTGGAGAATAAGGAACAACAGCAACAGGAAGACTGGCGCCGGTGGAACCAGCTCGGAGAACAACTCCGGTGTGGTGACGTACCGGTCTGCTCAGAGGATGCTGGACAGCTTCATGCGCCACCTGCACCCCCCAGAGGAGAAGAGTGAGGGAAAAGGAGGTGATACAAGCCGGTCCAGCGGGCCCAAAGAGGAGGGCCTGAACGGGGAGAGAAAGCAGCTATGAAGCAGGACGTTGGGTGGCACTGTGGTGTAATGGTTAGGGAACTGGACTTGTAACTCTGAGGTTGCTGGTTCAATTCCCAGGTGGAGCACTGCTGTTTTACCCTTGAGCAAGGTACTTAACCTGAATTGCTTGAGTAAAATATCCAGCTGTATAAATGGAATGTATGTAAAGAAAGGTAAACTGTGAGGGTGAGCCAGCACAAACTGGCCGAGAAGCGCGAAGGGTGTCTACAGAAAAGGGGGCGAGTTCCGTCTCGAAGGAGGCGGATCATCGCTGGCCTCAGGGAATTAGCGAGGCCGGGGGCGAGCTCGTGGGGGAGGGCGAATCGAAATAAATAGAGGATATAATTGGCCATTAAATTGGGAGAAAAATGGGACAAAATAAGAAACAAAATAAATGATAGTGCCCAGATCTTCAAGGCCCTTATCTTGTGTTCATGCAGGCATGTTGTGGACATCCTCGTGGTTCCAATTAATAAAAGGGACCCGGCTCTGACCATTCAGTGAACACAGTGACAATTCATTATATGCTCTCAGGATCAGAATCAGAGTTCCTTCCATGAAAAATGTAATCAATTAAAAATATATGATTAACCTCAATGATTAGTTCCAATTCCTGGCCATTTTTTCTTTGGCATTTTGAATCAAAAAACAGAAAACCAGCCAATGTTGAGCTAAAATCAATTTGGAAAAATACAGAGAAAAACAACACAAATATGAGGATTACCACTGGAAGGGCATTCTAAGTGTAGGAGTGGGGTGGATTGGGATATAGGGTCTATAACACATGGATGGGGGTTGATTAATTAAGATTAAGATTATTAGATTAAGGCAGGTTGCTGAATGTACATGTTTTCCCCACATACATTTTTGTAGCATATGATGTACCCGTTGGTACATGGCATGCAACAAAGTCCAAATATATTGCAATATATGAAAAGATTATGTTTTATGTTACCCTTATCTGCAGTCCTTGAAGTACTGAATTCAGTTATGAAAAATCTTTGATACTCACACTGATAAAAAAAACACAATCCAGATGCAAATAGGGTTTTATGCCCAGCATCAGCAGAAATACCAGGTTTGTATGTTTTAAAATAAACAAACATAATCCTGTCAAAAATGACAAATCTGCCAATAATTTAAATAATGGTTGAGGGTCAATAATGTCAATAATGGTCAATCAAGCAATCAGAAAACTATTACTTATAGTCAGATATTTGTTATGAGCTTTAATGACAACATGATGATAGCAATTGATTGTTAGATTCTTCAAGGCTAACCGGTTAAAGGTTTGATTAACACGGCATGGGGAGGGTCATGACCCAGCAGTCACAGGATCTGGGAAAGGACACCAAAACATGATCATACGTTTCTTCTTAAGAAGTTCTCCTTCACATTCTGTGGGTCTACCTCTTTGAAAACAGGCCTCTATTTTATTCACCTGTTGGGGTTAATTAGTGTTAAGTAATTAACTTAGCCTTTGCTTAGGACGTACTGTGATAACTCTGTGCTTGAATTCCTGCTTACCATAGCCTTACAATTCAATGTATTATGCAAAGCATTACGGGATTGTTGAATCTAAGGTTTCCAAAATATTGTTTATTTTAAGGAGCAGTAGTGGTGCAGCTCAATTCATTTACTGTTCTCAGAAAGAACTTCAGAAAGAGAAAATAAGACATAATTTCGGGGGGTTAAGTGCTTGTGTGTGATGAAAAAACCCATTGAACTCTGTATCTCCCAGAATAATGTATAAGCACTTATATACAGTATAAACAGTTATAGCCCCTCAATATATATACTTGTGTGAAGAGGGATGCACAGAAGGGTAGGTATGGTGTCAGGCTGTAATATAAACACAAGTGTAGATAGATAATGTTCCTAAACACTGACCCATGGTCAGTCTCATCTTTGTTTTACACCACATGATTGAAGTTAGGGTTGAATTGAACTGAACCTGGGCCAGTTCCCTGGGGTTAATATCTAGCTAGACAGAGAGAGAGCTAGGGTTAGAGAATTTGCCAGAATAATGCTGTCTTTCTTAGTTCCAAACTTTCAGATTTTTTTAGATGATTAGGATAATTGCCTCGGTTTGATGTTTAGTTTTTTCTATTTTCACAAACCAAAAATAACTTTAAACAATGAAATGATTTTGATACTAAATCGTTTTCAATGTGGATATGCATACTGCTGATGATTGGAGGTAAGCTGCTGATTGTAACATGGTCCAGGAGTTTTAACATCGATATCTTTGACACCAATGTGCAAAAGCATTTGTGCAGGATTAAAACTGTAACTCCAAACTGCAAGACCTCCAAAACAACCCACTATATTGTTTCAATTATTTTTCCAAACAAAAACATGCAAAGTTGATATTTCATTCAAGGATTGTTATTGTCTAGCCCTGGTTTTAACATACCTGGATTATAATGGTGGACCTGTAATGCCACAAAGCTCTGTATATAGACTGATATAATCTCTGCAATCCGTGCTGACAGTGTTCATTCATATGATTTGGGAATATATACAGTATATATGAAACTCTATATGAGGACATGCCCTTTCTGGTCCCAAATGTATTGTGAGTAAATTAAACAAATAAAACGAATTTAACAAAGCAGTTCAGAGTTGTTATTTTTATATATATATGAAAATTTGAAACAACAAAATATACAAAAAAGAACAAACCATTACACTGTCAATTGGCCATGGGTCTGAACGATGAACCAGCAGAACGGCAATGTTTTATTTTCAAAGGTTAAGGTCATTCTTATTTGTAGATTTGCGATTTGTGCAGGTGCAAATAAATAAAGTGCTTCTTTACCCACTGTGGCCCTGGCCCCATGCCACACCAAATGATCGACCGAAATGAAGGAAAATCTGAATCGAACATTAGGTTTTAATCTTTATAATTAGTCTGAAATTAGTGCCATTGAAAGTGTTTGCACCCTTCCACATCTCTCTCTTGCACTCTCTGACCTGTCATAATTAATTGCATCTTGTATTGAGATCCATTCTCCTTCACAATGCAGAGCAGGGGCAGGTGTGCTGAGCAGACAGTGCCCTTGTTTCCCATTGGAAGGGGCAGTTTAATAGGATCCCAGTAGCTCTGCGTGGGGGATTACAGGTAAGAAGCCCCAGACTTTGAGGCCAGGGCAAATCCACTGTGTATCTCCTCCACCATGGACACAGAGCTCTTGGGGTCTCACATGAAGGATTAAGGGGGTCTGGCCTGTCCATTCTGCGGCAGAAGCTGCTTTGTTTTGCGACACCAACACTGAAGAAAATAAAACGTTTTTGTTTAGGTTTTTGGTTTTGAAATTTGAAAATTTGTCACACTAAATAAAACCACTACAACGGTATTGGACTGGACTATTTGCAGAAGACATTTTAAGGATTTATTTATTTCCCCACAAATTTTGGGATTATTATTTATTTTGGTCCCTTACTCTCCAAAACCATACGGACCTCCTAATTCTGTTTTTCCACGAAGGAGCCACAAACCCTCGCCTGCACATTGAAGCCTGAAAACAACCGAAACCAAAACTTTTGGACCAGACACATTTTTTGTCCATTCTTTCTTCCTCACTCTCCAATATTCAGCATTATTTTCACACCTCTGCCTCTTTTCACATTTACAATTTACAATCCTAACTCTCTGAAAAATCTCTCTTCTTTCAATTAATCTCAAAAAAGTGTATCTTCACCTGTAGCCTGACCACCATGGTTCTGCTAAAGATAAAGTTCCCCTTCCAGAGGCGTGTACGTCTGGCTCAGGGGCTTTGGCTTTTATCCTGGCTGGCTGTCTTGGGAGGGACATTCACGTTGGCTTTGGGAATCTTTCTGAAGACAGAACTACGCAGGAGAGCCGAGGTACAGTGAACGCCATGACTTGGCCTTTTTCACATTTAAGGCATGGTATAGGCGTATCCAATGGCTAAAAATTGTAAAAGTCAGTCATGCATTTAATGAGGCCAAACAGATGCAGTAATTTGTTTACAGATAGTAGAGCAATAAAGTAAAACAGCAGAATCCCTAACAATGAAAGTACTGTAGTCTGGATCTGAGGGTCACTGGTTCAAGCCTCAGATGGAGAACCGCTGTTGTGCACCTGAACAAGTGCAACCTTACCTCCTCAAGGAAATATTGGTTAGACAAATGATTTGAAAAACATTTCACCTGTAAGCATCGTGAAAAAAGGTATCTGCCAATCAAGTAAATATATTTATCAATAAATAAACAGTATCACAGGACAATGCCGAATAAAACAAGGTGGTAATTGGGGTTAAAAGTTGAAGAACAGTTTTAATTTCAGGCAGGGGGGAGAAACGCTGAAATGATAAATGAAAGACTAATTGAGGTGTAAAACTCACCACAGATGCTAATGTGACGTAAGCACATGATGCATCCAGATTCCGATTTGGGAGTGTATTTATAAACACAGCCTAGGCTGATTAAACGGATGTAATAGCTACCCTGAGCATGAGTCTGTTCTTAGGAGGGGTGGGCAGATTTAGGTCACATGATGAGAGCCTCTGCAGGACATGGGCGTGAACCCAGATTTGTTCATTCAAGTGACTCAAAACCTTTGCATTCTCTCCCTGGATCACTTCAATATTTTTGTTATAAACATTTTGAATATTTATCTACTAGCAGTGTGCTACATCTTTACAAACATTATGATCTTCCTGTATATTACAGAATGTACATTACACGTTCATTGCTATTCATGGTTTTATATTGTGCAGTCTTGAAGCTATTATTGACACTTTCATTGATGTTCACTTGTATTGCTTCTGTCTAATGTCGAGTAAAATAAGTAATGAACTGTACCACCATCTTGATGAGGTGATAGTTTCACCAAAATCTATGGAATTTTTGCCTTAACTTTCAGCCTGTAGATATGAGCATGGTCAAAAGTAATCATTGTACATTTAAGCCAAACTGCTTGGCTCTGATTGTCTAATTGTTTCCTGAGTAACTAAGACAAATGGATAAGTCTCTGAATAAGTAAGCCACTGTCACATCACCGATGGCTGCGTTCCGTCCCCAGGTGATGGACAACACAGAGATCCACGCTGTGCCCAACACCCTGATGCTGGTGGGCCTCGCCTCGCTGGGCATCAACTTCTTCGCGGGGAGGATCTGCCAGGACTCCCTGGATGCGGGCCGCTTCCCACGGTGGAAGACCTTCCTGCAGCCCTTCTTCGTCCTGGCCCTCCTCTTCACCTTCCTCATGCTGGTGTCGGTGATCATGAGCTACGCGATGAAGGGAAACCTGGAGGAATCGCTGAAGATCGGGCTGAAGAACGGCATCCGCTTCTACAAGGACACGGATACACCCGGCCGCTGCTTCCAGAAGGAGACCATCGATCGGCTGCAGATGGAGTTCCGGTGCTGCGGCAACACCAACTACAAGGACTGGTTCGAGGTCCAGTGGATCAGCAACCGTTACCTGGATTTCACCTCCAAAGACGTCAAGGAGTGAGTGGTGATCAGAAACAGGGTGGGGTGTGTAGGGGGTGAGGAGGAAATGTTTGTGGTGGTGGGGAAATCAGATGGGAATCATTATAAAAGCAACCCTGGAGGGCTTGATACCAGTGGACAGTGACCTCTATTGAAATAGAACATCCTAGTAGTGGAGGGCTGCAGAATATACAGATTTTTATTGTTACTTAACACTTAATGGATCAATTCAAACTAGTTGATTAGACAGGTATCTCACCTCACCTAGCTTCTTGGGTTTGAATTGATTCTTGATTTTAAGGTGAAAACTAAATCTCTGCAGATCACCATAACTGGAAACATTGATTTGAGTTACGATACTCCTGAACTGAGATTGAGTTATCTACAGCCACTGAGGGTTGTCCACTGATTCTTTAAACCATGTAGAGTATCATACAGTATTTCATAGCCTATATACTTAACTCTGAAAATAAAGGGTTATATCAGGATTCCCATGTTCAGCACAGCATTCAGAATTAAATTAATATTTAAGTTGATTCTGCTAACACAGGACCCCCTTAAAAACAAGATGGTGTCTCTCAAGGTGTTTATCCACTAAAACACTTCTAATGATAATTCCTGTGAAGGGCACGTCTATTGTTTTTTGTTCAGGCTTCTAGATATACTGTAATATCATATTTACAATAAACACATTAATAAACACATATTTTTCCTACCAACTCAGCAAATACGTTCCATCACCCACAAACCCATCACACAATACGAATTATATTTGAATTTGAAACCTAATTCTGATTACCTTCTGCAGGCTATCTCTTGAATAAAGAAAAAGCAATGCTTTTAATACATATAACCCATTCATGCTTTCAATCTATATGGCCACACATTACCATTACAACCCCCATAAGCCATAGTGTCTTAACATGCATCTTAACATTGACGACAGTACAGCATGCTATGCTACACCAGGCTAACACAGAGAATTAGAGGTACTACAAAAGATATGGCTATGAATAGCGAATGAGAAGATATTTGAGGTGAGAGGCTTCCATCAACATCGGAAGTGTTAACCACCCCTTCATTCACCCCCAGTCGCGTCAGGAGCAATGTGGACGGGCGTTACCTGATGGACGGCGTCCCCTTCAGCTGCTGCAACCCCAACTCCCCTCGGCCTTGCATCCAGCACAAACTGACCAACAACTCCGCCCACTACAACTACGAGTACCAGACGGAGGAGCTCAACCTGTTCAACCGCGGATGTCGCCAGGCGCTGGTCAACTACTACATGGGCCTGATGAACACCATCGGGGCCGGGGTGCTGTCTGTCTTCCTGCTGCAGGTATAGCGACCTGGTCTGGAGCTGTGTTGTGACTGCATTAGATTTAGGATAGCTGGATGCTCTCCAGTTCATTGTTGCATCCATTTTCCCACAATTTTACACTTTTACAATTTTACCCATTTTTCCAATCCGCTTTCAACGACTCATTACATTTACATTTTAGGCATTCCAGAGTGACTTACACAGTTTATATTTCTTTACATACAATCAATGTATACAACTGGGTATTTTACTGAACCAATTCAGGTTAAGTACCTTGCTCAAGGCAGTACAACGGCAGTGCTCCACCTGAGAATAGAATCAGCAACCTCTGAGTTACAAGTCCAGTTCCCTAACCATTACACTACACTGCTGCCCCACTCATTACAATACAATCATGATATTTAGGCATGCAGCCTAAATCACCCCATGGCCTTCTCCTGCCTAATGGATGAAGTGAAGCACTTCTGCATTTCTCTGGACCCAACAACCCAATGTCCCAGTGAAGTAATGGGTACTCTGCATTGTAGGGGATGAGACATTAAACCAAGAACCCTTAGTCATTAAAATCCGATGGCTCTTATCTCAAGGAGTGGGGGTTCCTCCGGTGTCCTGGCCAAACTCCCAGTTTGTCTCGCTCAATATGACCTATCAATCAATTCAAAATAGCTGCCGTGCATCACCCAGGTGGGTGCTACACAGCGGTCATGTTCGAGGTTCCCCATCCTCTCTGTAAAGCATTTTGAGCTCCGGGATTGAGATGAAAGACACTATATAAATCCAATTCATTACATTGTGCTATTATACTGTATCATGTTATATATTATAATAATATTATTACATTATTATAATGTTAATAATATTATAACATGATATATTATGTAAGTCTTTAATACAGATTATTGTCTCAATGATGTTAGTCGTTGCAAGATTGCTCTTCTGTGTTGCACGCTGTATCTTGGTTTTATTCTATATTCTGATTAACTTGAAGGTGTGCTGATTTATTCCTTTCAACCTTTTCCTTCTCCCTCTTCCACCCCACTATCTCCTTTCTTCCTGTGTCTGATACACAATCTTGCACGTTTCTTTTTTCTTTCTCAATCATCTAATCAATTGGACACCTGATTGGTGAATCAATCAACTGTTTTTATTTCATCAAATCCCCTCCTCCTTCTCAATTTTTTCTCTTCAACCTCACCTACACTGCACATCCCACCCTCTGATATGTCTTCCTATTTTACACCAATCTAATCTTTTCACTAAATACTGACATCTTCCCTTTTTCACTTTCTTCACATAATAATTTCCATCTCCCCTTCTCAAATCCTCTCCACCTCCTTCCACACAATTTACTTACTGTTATTTTCCTCTACCTACCTTCCACCCATCTACCCCCTTCTCCCACAAATTCTCTGTAGATGTCTGTGCTGGTGAGCCTGCGATACCTGCAGACCGCCATGGAAGGGGTGGTAGGGCAGGAGAACACCGAAATCGAGACTGAGGGGTATCTCCTGGAGAAGAGTGTGAAGGAAACAGTCAAGGAGTTTATGGACTCTGTGCTCAAGTTCTTCCAGACCACTCAGGTGGGGGCGGCAGGGGAGGTGGGGGAGAAGGCGGCCACACCTGCAAGCTAGAGGAAAGATATTGGGGCGGGGATAACCATTCTAGTCCATTCACCAAGTCAAATCTACTCATTGCACTTTGCCGTCCTTCTTCAATATGGATTTTTTTTAATGACATCACAATTGCTGGTTTATGCTTATGTTGATTTGTGACAAGCGCACGCACTGTATGCAGACATGCACACCACTCGCATGTGCATATATGCATGCAAACACACTTATTAACACGCACGCACGCACGCACACACACACACACACAGTCACGTGCTTGTGTGCGCACACATGCACACACTCACACACTCACACACACAAAAATGCACACATGCACATGCACACATACACACACACACACGCACAAATGCGCACACATGTGCACACATGCTGTCATGCAATGAAGCACACTAATACTAAGTCATAACTCCTTATGCAGGGTGTCTGAAGAAGACAGCAACTCCTTTCTAAAATCGTAATTACCATGATTTATTCCCCCCACCAATCCTTCACTCTGGCCCCCAGAAATTACAACGGGCAGAGGGCAGACACCAAATAACTTTTTTGATCCTCCTTACATCTCTATGAATGAAATACATAATCTCAAGGTAATATCATCTCTGTAGGGCATGGGTTGCCTACGATTGTCCCTTGTACATCCTCCCACTCTCAATTTAGTTTTAATCTAACTATATACAAACATTGGTAATGCTTTACATTAACTCTATCTACATAAATCATTCATAATGTATTCATGGTACAAATGGTACATTACAATTACATAGGGCATTATAAATGCTTTATGACATATTTTACTTGTACATGACATTACATGTAATGATGATGTTATGTAATGATCAACAGAGCCTATTTATGAATGCATACGGAGCTCTTCATGATGCATTCATTACAATCGTGTGTATGCATTATGTCACAACCTGGGATAGGTCTGGCCCAAGAATCACAGACCTAAAATTGGCGCACACATAATACATTCATAAGCATTCATAAATAGGCTCTGTTGATCATTCATAATGCCCTATGTAATTATAATGTACCATTTTCTTAATGCTCATGAATACATTATGAATGCTTTATGTAGCTAGAGTTAATGTAAAGCGCTACCCAAACATCCTTTGAGCAATAAAGGCAAACACTTTCTAAATTGTCAAAATGTAGGTGGTAATTCAGAACTGATAAACTAATTGCCTAGGTCACTGGATAGATTTGCATGCTTTCTGTGCTCCCGGGAGAGCAGTTAGAGAGTCCTGACGTAGCTGCCTGATGTTGGCAGATCTCTAAACGCAGAATACGTTTGAAAAATCCAACCTAACACCTCTCTCCCCCTCAACTAGAAAGATCCTATTCAAATTCTGTTTTTGAAGCCTGATATGATGGCATCTAAAGGACTAGGGTTTAACCAAGATTCATCCTTGCATGAATCTTGTATACAGTAAGAATTCAGTAATATAAAATAAATCCCCCTTCCCCCCCTTTGTATGTTGTAAGCTGGCTGTAGTGTACCACTCTGCTTAATGTGCTGCTGTGTAGCTATTAAAGGACAGAAACAGAAATAACAATTGCCACACAGGAACCTATTAAACATTTATGTTTAATTGCTTTGTTGTGTCCAGTCACTTTTTCCCCCCCAAACTGTTTGTTTTATTGTTATGGTTTCATTTCCTTTGATTAATTTAACTGATATACAAATGGCCACTTTATTAGGTACACCTTTCTAGTACTGGGTAGGACCCCCTTTGCCCCCAGAACAGCCTGAATTCGTCATGGCATGGATTCAACAAGGTGCTGGAAACATTCCTCAGAGATTCTGGTCCATGTTGACATGACAGCATCACGCAGTTGCTGCAGATTTCTGGGCTGCACATTGATGTTGGGAATCTCCTGTTCCACCACATCCCAAAGGTGCTCTATTGGACTGAGATCTGGTGACTGTGGAGGCCATTGGAGTACACTGAACTCATTGTCATGTTCGTGGAACCAGCTTGAGATGACGTGTGCTTTATGACATGGCACATTATCCTGCTGGAAGTAACCATTAGAAGATGGGTAGACTGCTGTGGCCATAAAGGGATGCACATGGTCAGCAACAAGACTCAGGTAGGCTGTGGCATTTAAACAATGCTCAATTGGTATTGTGTGCCAAGAAAACATTCCCCACACCATTACACCACAACCACCAGCCTGAACCGTTGACACAAGGCAATATGGATGCATGGATTCATGTTGTTTATGCCAAATTCTGACCCTACCATCTGCATGTCGCAGAAGAAATTGAGATTTGTCAGACCAGGCAATGTTTTTACAATCTTCATCTGTCCAGTTTTGGTGAGACTGTACCCACTGTAGCCTTAGTTTCCTGTTCTTAGCTGACAGGAGTGGAACCCGGTGTGGTCTTCTGCTGCTGTAGCCCTATCCACTTCAAGGTTTGATGTGTTGTGCATTCAGAGATGCTCTTCTGCATACCACTGTTGTAACGTGTGGTTATTTGAGTTAATGTCACCTTCCTGTCAGCTTGAACCAGTCTGGCCATTCTCCTCTGACCTCTCTCATTAACAAGGTGTTTTCGCCCACAGAACTTCTGCTCACTGGATGTTTTTAGTTTTTTGCACCATTCTCTGCATACTCTAGAGACTGTTGTGCCTGAAAATCCCATGAGATCAGCAGTTTCTGAGCATTGTTGGTCTTGCACCAACAATCATTTCACAGTCAAAGTCACTTTCTTCACCATTCAGATTTTTGGTCTGAACAACAACTGAACCGCTTGACCATGTCTGCATGTTTTTATGCATTGAGTTGCTGCCACGTGATTAGCTAATTATATCATTGCAAGAGCAGGTGTACAGGTGTACCTAATAAAGTGGCCACTGAGGGGCTGGCGGATAGCGTAGCGGTCTAACGCACCACACTTTGGCTGGTCCGGTGTGGTGTGCGCTGCCTGTCAGGGACGCGGTTCAAAACACGGGTCTCTACCAGACCGGCCCTGGTCGTCAGCCCGATGGGAGGCGGCGTTTGGCTGTCCGCCTCCGGGGGGAGGGTGAGCCGGCACGAGTCCGTTGAGGAGCAGGAAAAAGGCGTCCGTGGTAGAATCCCGCCTCGGAAGAGGTGGATAAATTCGGCCCGGGAATAATGTCTCACCCCGGAGGACGGGCGGCGGACTCGTGGGGGAGGGGGAATTTAGATAAATAGAGGGTATAATTGGCAAACCAAATTGGGAGAAAAACGAGGGAAAAAAAAAGTGTCTACTGAGTTTATATAAAAAATGTTTAGAATTCTTGATGAGGTGAGTAAATGCAAAATTCTTCTGTTGTTGCGGGGCATCTTACATTCCTCCCGCTTCTCCATCTCTCATCCCACTATCCTCTGTCATTCTTCTACCTTTCCCTCTTCTTTCTCAACCTCCCTCGCTCAGTCCCACACTCATAACCACTTTTATTATATTAAAATATGGCCTCCAACTTATAGGGAATGTTTTATTATGTGTCAAAATCCTCAACATGTTTTAGAAACTACAAACATTATCGCTACTTTCAAGCAATTTATTTCAGCCTATTCAATAGATATTCTACTGAATATACAAAAAAAGGCAATGCTTGTCTCATTTTAATGACTTTGTACATAACATTCCTAAACTGCACATATAAAAGTGACAACGATTTGTATATTCTGTAGTATAATATATGTATGTATACATATACACATCAATATATACATGTATACATCAAATAAATGCTGCATATTCCATAATACATATTGAATATTATTTTGTATAAGGCCTTATATTACATTTTCATAAGGGATCTGACTGCTGCTCTCCCTCTCTCTGTCTGTAATGTCAGTGAAAGGAATAGGATTATGAAGGCGGATGATTGATGTCAGTGTTCTCTGTTCTAACACTTCACAAACTCTGCTAATCCAGGTGGCTAATACCTACACTGCTGCCATAGCAGTAATGTAACACAGTATGGAGACAGTGGTGTGGGGGGTTCAGATATGAAAGAAACAGAATTGAAGATGAGAAATGTAAACATAGGGTTCATAAGTGTGTGGACAAAGGTGTTGTAGAATGAATGAATAACTGTATTCTTGATAATTGAGTAAAACTGCTATGTACAATTTTTTTAAATGGGAAATGACCAGAAGGTAAATAAGATAGACACTGACAACAGAGTGAAAGCAAATATCTGCTACAGCCATATAGCTATACAAGGCCCACTACATAAAAATACTTAAAACTGCAGTCCATAACACATCTTAAATAGACAGTTTGTACAGAAAGTAACACAAGTGCAGTGAGGGGCAGTGGAAAATACCTGAGATTCGAGGTCGAACAATGCTTAATATCAGACATTTATTGCAAAGCCTCGTCAATTTCGTATATTATACATACACAAAGGCGACAACATAACCTTATTATCTTTAAGGAGCAATACGTTCTACACATACGTAGAATGGACATTCATTATTAGAATTTCCTTAGTGCCCATGAACTCGGCATGCTTTACTGTGAAACAACCGCCAGATGGCGCCATGATACAGATCATTTGAACGAAACAATTTTGCAGTTATTACCTTCTAAATCAATTTGTCATGTCAAGGTACTCGGAAGCTCTCCGTCATGGTGTCTTAAGTACAATTTGTCATTTAGAAAAACATAATAGAGAAATGTATGGGGGAGCTAGGAACTTTCTGAAAGTATCTCACTTCCTTAATATTAAATATCATACGATAAACAAAGATTGAACGGCAAAACTGCTCGTTAACATAACAAATAAACAATTGAACTGTTGAATTTAATAATTGTAATGTTTTTGATCTGCTTATGTGTGCCTCGCTGTTGAGCAATTCGAAAAACGTTCTAGTTGTTGTAGTTGTTTTTTAAATTTTGAGATCTTCTTGAGGAAGAAAACTGTTGCAATTCAGTGTGAAATTCCGGTGTGGTTTTGTTCTGTGCTAAATGACAACTGACAGAGTGAGAGAGGGAGGGAGGCAGGAAGGGACTACAACATGACAGCGTCGTGATATAGTAAGATTCACTTTTAATATTATATTTTTCACAAATGTTATGTGAATAAACAGTAGCTGAACAGTTCATTAATGATAACAACGTTGGAACATATTCACTATCTTCTGTAAAAAAGAGAACTGCACATGGAGCGCGTGACAAAGATGGATGCTCATTTTTCGGACATTCTCCAGGAGTTCATGAGAAGTGCAATCGTCACTTGGGTAAGTTTCTAAGTAAATGTTTCATAAATTTTTTTATATAAAATGTGAAAGTTATTTGAATTCGTGTTAAATGAAACCGAAACGTTTGTAGTACTACAATAGTAGGTATCCGGTACTTTGTTGTTCTACTTTAAAGATTCGTTTATTTTTAGAGAACCGTTGTAAAGTTAAAATATACCCTTAGAAAACTGAAATTTGTACATTTGTCATTTGTTTTCTATATATATATTACTATGGAATAAGTTATATGTATTTGGAAGTGGCACTGCAAAAAACATGCTGTTTAAAAAATACTTCTGCTTTTTTCTAGTTTCCCTTTAAAGTGTTCCATTCTGAGTGTATGTTTTTGTTGTTTTCACTCTCCAATGACATTTCTTTCCCTTGTATATGCTTCATTCTCTGATCAATGTGTTTTAGAGGACTTTAGTAGGATTCAGTTCCTTTCACATAAAACTTTTCCAGATCTCTGTTTCCATACTGTGTTATTGGTCTATTCCTCTTGGACTACTTATTTAGCCTCCCTGACTCACTGAAACAGTTCAATAGCCATCCCACTCTGAAATATCCTTGACTTCAGATGTTTATTATGTGATCATAAAGGGAGACACTAGTTGGGGACATAAAAAAGGGTTGAGTGATGTACACACTAATCCCCCCCATTGTTTGGCTGTCCATAAAACTGTCTCCACCTCTCAGGTGCACCTGTTTGACAATGTAGTTGATGGAGAAGGGGATGGGCCAATGTCCACCCAGTACCTGGAGGTGAACTCCAACTCCCAGCATTCACAGTGCCAGTACCTGCGTCTCACCAATGGGATCTTCCTTAATGAGGTCATGAGAGTAATGTGAGTCAGTTTTCTCTTCTTATTCTTCTTTTGGGGGCACAGGAATTACAAAATGTATGCAACAATGCCAGCTCACTCTCCTCCCACATTTAAAAATTCTAGTCACTTTAAGGGGAAGGTCCCTCCAAACCCTTACCCAAAGAAAAACTGAATTTTCAAGGTAATGTCTAGAACACACAGTACAGTTTTTGCAAGTGTACTTGCAAACTGCGCAACTGACACACTATATGAGTTTTTTTAAGATTTAGATTTTGTTTGCCAATCGCCACCCCCTGGTGGCATTCCCGGCCAGAGCTGGTCTCCGTGGCCAGTGTCGAACGTTGTAACCACTCGACCACACGGGAGGTTTTGCCTTTCGTGGAATTATTGGCTTACACACCGCATGAGTTTTGAAGTGAGTCATATTAAGTGCCACCACCTCTGGATGTGGCTATATAAAATAACTATGTGTACTAAAAGGCTGCTATTTTCTTGCTGTCTTGTTGACTTGCTTGTGGGGGGGGCGGGTTTAAATATAGTACCTCCATCAGTCCGGGACATACAAAAAAATCTTTTCTAGCAAGACCTCTGGTTACTTTTTTCGACCTATTTGTGCTTCCAAAAATGTTCTGTTAGCTACAATAGTGAACAAAAAATGGAAACATCAAGGTAAAGCCACTCAATAGGGTGTTGGACCACCACATGTGGCCAGTACGGCGTGTATGTGCTATGGTATATTCTGCCAGTGTCTGAAATTTCACTGGAGGAATATGACACCACTTCTCCATAAGAAAGTTAATCAACTCGCAGTTGGCTGGTGGAAGTGGAAGTCTCAGGCTTCATTCTGGGATATCCCATAATGCTCGGTTGGGTTCAGATCTGGTGACTGAGAAGACCATGGTGTACGGATAATGTCAGTGCACCCCAAACTACGCCAGGAAAATTCGTCCCACACCATTATGTAATCACCAGAACCCTTCACTGTTAGAACAGCATTGTATTTACATTCCTAGGCCATTGTGCAGTGTGTATGGGGAGAAGTATTGCTTTATGTTGCGCAGTCAAAGAGCTACCAATAAACACAACTTTTATCAACTCCATTCTTTATTGCAGCCCATACCGTCCTATGTCCACACTCTCCACCTACTGTCCTGTTCGAACAGATTTAACACTGACTTATAACTGAACATACAGTTATTTTATTTTATTATGAATTATTTAATTATTAGGGGTGTGCATAATAGTGACACGTGTCTTTTTTTGGGGGAAAAAATGTTTTCCTTGTTAAGCAAAATCTTTTTCTCTTGAGTTTTTATTATAATAAAATAATATAGTACATAATTTGAGCATACTTTATATCTCATTACCTCTATTGTTTGCTCATCTTTATGAAGGGTGTGAATAATTATGGAGCTGATTGTATACAGTATACTTATACATTTTTAAGGACCGTAGTTGAAAATTGTCATGACTTGTGTACACTTGGCCACTCATGTCACTGTTGGTAATGCAAGTCATTTAGAATCTTGAGCAGTTTGGTGCTTTACGAGTGTGAGCTGCCTATTGCAGTCACGGTTTGAATCCCGACTGTGCCAGACCGGATAAACTCGCCAAGAAGCGCGAAGGGTGTCTCCAGAAGTAGGTGGGCGGGTTCCATCTCGGAGGAGGTGGATCATTGCTGGCCTCTGGGAATTGGCTTGACCCGGAGGACGGGTGGTGAGTTTGTGGGGGAGGGCAAATCAAAATAAATAGAGGCTATAATTGGCTACTGAATTGAGAGGAAAAACCGGAAAAAATCTGAAACAAAAAAAACCAAACCAAAAAAATATATAATAATCTTGAGCTGTGGAATTATTGTTGATAATTAAGTATGTAAGCAGTTAGGAGTAAGATTGACTATCAGCATTTTGAGGATGAAGGATCGAAATACAGCATGGCAAAAACAAATGATCTTCTTCACAGGGTCTTAGATTTCCTTACAATCTCACTGTAATTATGACGACCATGATGCCAGCAGAATCTCTCGCTTCGCTTTGTTATTCCAGCGATCCAAACCCAAAAGTTGAACAGATCTACCGAAACGAGAGCAACGACGAGGTCCTGCGGGTCCAGAACTTCTCCGTCCTGAACCGACACTTAAGGTCCTACTATCAGGTGAGGTGAAGAAGGAGAGAGCCATGATGATGGTGATAGTAGGGAGGAAGGAATGATGGAAGCATTCCTTGTACTTGTGGATGTGTCTACTTTTAATTTCTGAAGCACCTAAAAATATATATTTTGTGGTTTCACGGTGTGGTACAGTACGTCCGAAGCCTGTGGGTTTTTTTTTTTACATTAGAGTTAATAATAATAATAATAATAATAATATATGCCATTTAGCAGATGCTTTTATCCAAAGCGACTTACAGTAGTGAATGCATACATTTTCAGTATATGTGGCCCCAGTGGGGATTGAACCCACAACCTAAGCGTTGCCAACACTGTGCTCTACCAACTGAGCCACAGAGAACCACAAGTTGTCATAGACCTGGCATTAGAGCTTTGTGCAGAGCTATTGGGAAGACTTTCAGAGTGGGGGTTACTGATTGGAGGGATGACAACTCACTGATGGCACATCTACCTCACCATTGGCTAATTGGTGGAAATTTGATGTCCGAATATTTTATTACTGAGTTCAGTAAAATTGCACAAACCACTTTGTAAGAACAACAGGATGACGATAAATAAAATAAAGAATCTCTATTTACAACACCATCGAGAAAGTACAGATACAAATATAACACAACGTTACGATGAAAGCATTTTATACCATAATGTTGCGTTATATTTTTAATTGTACTTTACTTTAAGCTTTGTAGTAGAACCAAATATGGCCTTATTCATGGGTCTGGAGCTTCTAGCGATGTGGTAGTGCCACCACATTGTTTCACAGAAGACCGTGGCTCAGTTCCTAATTGGTAGCTCTACATTAATAATATGACCAGGAGCGAAACTGTCGTGGGTTGTTAAAATTGTTGTTTTAGTTGGAGGGAATTGGAAGTTGCTTTTAAGTAGAATTTTCATTTTTTCATTTTTTTTCCAGCAGCACCAAGTCTAATGTGGGTGCCTTTCAGCAAGATCGGCTTTGGCAATGTACTATAATTGTCCGGAAATGGCTGAACGTCATATTAATGGCACCATTTCCTACAGAGATGCATTAATTATAATAAGCATTCACATTTTGTGTGGGCCATTTACTGAGTGTAAAGACAGATAGCTCTCTATGAAGATAAGATGTGTGTGCATTTTTTTGTTTCTTGATGTACCCCCTCCTCTCCACCTCCTTTCTAACTCTCCTAACTCTTTAAAGTAAATTTCAGTCCCTGGGAAATGCATTGTGTTGTAGCCACTTAAAATGATCATTAGCGATGATCAACATATATTACTCCAATGCTTTAATTAAGATCCAGTGATTAGACATGTGCTGAACAATTGTGGTCCTCGGTGGATCCAGCTGTATCTGTCTTAAAGTCCTACTCAGGTCTTAATTAGTCTGTGTTGTAAAATGCAGAGCACTGTCCCTTTGAAGGATATTTATTTTCATTATTTTTCGCTTGTTACGTGGCACAAAAAAAATGAACAGTGAAATTTCACTGACGTCTCATTTGAGTAATGGGGCTGAGCATTTCTAACAAATGAGACATGAACAATTTTCCACTGTTGCACATAAAATCCATAATGTCTCATTAAAGTGATATTTCTCATAGAGTATGATGTGAAGGCAACTATATCTGCAGATAGCTTAGTGTGTTCTGGTGTGGGTATGGGAAAATGGTATTGGTATTTATAGTGATAGTTTTGTCATGGTTGCTGGACTCATATCGGTTGACAATTTGAAAAATGATTCTGTTCCTGGACATTACCTCCTATCAGCACCACTACATCTGTCTGTCTGACTGTCTGTCTGACTGACTGACTGCTGAATGCTTTTCAAGTCCTAATTGAAAGGTGCTTTTAACGCTTGCTTTTAAAGACCAAATCTGCATGCTACATAAAAATCAATTTATCTGTTACAACATGAAAGCTTTTTTGTAACAATCTCCCTTTCTGTTGTTTATTGTTCTTGTGGCTATACTGTGTTGTAGTGTGTTCAGTTGTCATTAAGCCAGACTCAAAGTCTTCAGTTTCACTTCTTGCACTGAGTTTCCTGGTCGCTCCCATCACTGCAAACAAGACTAAACTCACAGTTTAAAACCAGTCAATCAATGTTAGTACATAGTAGGGGGTACAGTGGTAGGATGTGATGTGTCTTATGCTGATATCTACATTTGTGAAGCGTGAGTTGAAACACATTTGCTGTTTTGTGTTCTTCTTTTAAACCTTATATTTGAGCTCTTGGGCGTAAAAGACCTTACCAACCCAGTCTACCACACAAGTTTGAGTGAATCCTGTCAGTTAGAGTTCAGTTGTTGTCACAGCAGAATCCAGCCACAGACACAAAAGAGCCTCACCCCAAACAGGGCTGTGAGTCAGACTTTTTTTTTCTGTTTGTGGTGTCACAGTTTCCACAGCAACATGCCATCGCGTCACTTCCTGTCATGTACCTTAACTTCCTCCTTTTCTGAATCTTTTAACTGGCTTTACGTCTCAGTGAGATGTAGGAGTTCTATAACAAGCACTACCCTCCTCTTGCCATATCACACCACATTTCCAGCCACAGATGAAAGGATTTCCCATCAGAAACCCCCCAGTCTTTATACATGGAAATGTTCCTCTCAGACCTTGCGTATTTCAAACTGTGTTACAGATATTTGTAAGAGCTATGATGCTATATTTATACATGCATAGTTACTGACATAGATATGCCGTTTTCTATAGTTTGTTTTACATTCTGTGGCATATTTACATTCCACACTAATGCCAGCTGGTTCCTAGGCCACATTTTTGTACAATTTTGAAGTTTAAAATGAAAAGCTAGAGGTTGTAAAATTGTATGTGATGATGCTGCCCCCCCATCACCTAGTAGTAGCCAGTGTGATTTGTTTCTGTCATCACACATCACGATGATGCTGTCTGTCTCACACACTGCTATCTGTGCATTTCTCCTTCAGGAAGACCTCCAGCAATTACTTCTGATGCCCCTACCAAATGTGGCTGTTTTGGGACGAGACCCTCTCACTGGTATTTCCTCTAGCTTCTGTTATTACACTGTAATTATTCTCTGACTTACTGTTTTTGTTTAGACTTTTTTCCATTACAAAAAATGGAAAAATACAACAAAAAATACGTACTTCTCTAAGACATCCGGCTGCAACAAACATATTTATTTATTTTTCTGATCAGGGATATAGTATGAGGTGAGTTTTGGCTCAGCGGGTTAATTGTCACTCTTGTCACATCTAAATCCTTGGTTCGAAACTCACTGCAGGCAGAACCAACTCCGTTACACTGGTGCCGTGACTTGGATTGTGTAACTTGGATTGTTTAACACGTGAGCGTTTGTTACAGGATAATACGACATTACATTGGTGCCGTGACTCGGATGCTATGTCTTGAGTGTGTCTGTCTGCTGTAAGGTCAGTCTGTCTAATTCCATGTCGGTGTCATTGTTCATTGGCGAACTCTATGTGTCTGTGTTGTCAGAGGCAGCTGTGGAGGAGCTTAGGAGGCTTCTGCTGTTGCTGCTCAGCTGTGCTGTACAGGTGAGAGTATGTCTTCCACTGGTTCTGCGCCACACACACACTCTTTTTTCCACTGCTTAGTGGACCACTGACTGTTTTCTTTGTACCACTTTACTGGCAAACATGCACTTTTAGGTGCAATAAGGGGGTTTATTCACTGCAACCTGACCATAGTATCCCTCTGTGAAGTTACTGATGGACTGTTGCTCTGCCTGCTCACACCCTGGATTGATATCTTAAGTCAGCTGATTTAGAGTTGCTTGTCTGTTTTGCCTTGCATCTCCAACCAATGCATGTACATCACGATCGAGGAGCATAGCCATGGTAGCCAAAATAATGGGCAACTGGGCCTGCCCAGCATTTTTATACATGATTCTAAGCATGATGCAATGCTATTTGCTTAATTATCTCAGTAACCACACCTGTGTGGAAGCACCTGATTTAAATACACATTGTATCCCTCATTTACTCAAGTCTTTCCTTTATTTTGAGTACCTGAATATGTATGTATATATAACTATACTGTAAACTGAAGACACTAATACAATGATTGTATGACTGACTGAGATGTATTGTGTCTCTCTGTATGTAACTCATTGATCTACAACAGTGTGAGAGGAAAGAGGAGTTCATACAGCAAATACAATCTCTTGACATTGAGACTCAAGCTGCTATCGCTACCTGCATTCAGGAGGTAGGTACTGCACTCCAGAGGTTCCTACCCTGAAATCCCCCCTGCTGGTGAAATGGAATTGACACTGTTGCAACTGAGTCTTTCTGTATTCAATACTGAGAGCTGGAGTTAGGGTCTGTCTGTTGTTGTAGAAGAATGTATAGTGTTTAATTCTACATGGTGTCTTTGTTATTTTATTGCAACATGCTTTTAAATAGTATAATGAAGTTATCTACTTTCAGGTGTATATCTGTCCTGTATTAAGCTGAGTGATAGGCATTGTGTTCATGACTTATTATATTAACCATATTAAGTGGCACAAAGAACAATGTGGACCATCGTTTGCAGGTCACCCAGGACCCCAGCAATGTGCTTCCCCTCCATTGGGGGGAGCTGAGCGCAGTGGAGGGGCCTGAGATCCAGGGGCTTTTCAACACCATGGCACAGCACATCCAGGGCCTGCTCTTCCAGAGGGATGCACACCTTGAGGTTTGGAGCCAACTTGAGATGGTCATCAGCACTCCTTCAGTGCCGCTTCTCACCAAAAGCACCAACAACACAGGGGGCTTTGAATAGCGTCGCCGTCTAACTGCATTGACTGGCGCTTTGCGAGTGTGAGCTAAATATTGCAGTCATGGTTCTAAACCCAACTGCGTCAGTCCGACTCTGGCCGGGAGCCCCGATTGGGGGCGGCATTTGGCTGTCCGCCCCAGGGGGTGGGGGGAGGGAAATCGCCACAAGCTCGCTGATGAGCAGTAAGGGCATTCCTAAAGAGCAGGTGGGAGAAGTTCAGTCTCGGAGGAGACAGATCATTGCCGGGCTCGGGAATAATAGCTCGAAATGGAGGACAGGTGGCGGGCTCGTGAGGGGAGGGTGAATCTAAATAAATAGAGGGTTGAATTGGCTACTAAATTGGGAGAAAAACAGGTAAAAAATCAAAAACAAATATATATTTTTAAAAGCACCAATAACACTTATGGGCATTGACATAACAGAGCTGTGCTCGCCTTTCGGCACTTCCTCGAAGCTGCTTCTCTCTGATCTATTCACAACTCTCCACAGCACCAAGGAACAGTGCAGCTACTTCCATGCCTGCTGCTACTTTCCTTTCTATTTCCTGTCTGATCTATTGCTGCTTTGACGGAGGCTGCATTACAAGTAAGCCTAAACACTGAAATTCTCGGACACTCTCCATTCCCCTGTATTTATGTGATCATTTTGTTTCCCCCCTCACCCTCTCCTAGAGGATAGCAGAGCTGTGTGAGGGACGTGAGTCGATAGAGGGAACCCAGTCCCCAGGTGCCTACCTCGACACCCCGCAGGGTCTGACTGTGCAGCTGGCTGACAGCCGAGCCAAGCTGCGCCGGCTGAGGCAGGAGTTGTAAGTGAGCGACTGGGGGGGGTACGGAACAGGCTGTAGACTTTGGGCGTAGTTCTATTGTGTATGTATTATCTGTTGGGCAGCACACAAGTTACTTGTCAACTGTTGCAGGGAGGAAAAAGGTGATCAGCTACTGGACTACAACCAGGAAGTGCAAGCCATGGAGGTGGAGCTCAAAAAACTTCGTCAGGAGGTGAGGGTCAAAGTAACAACTCCCTAGTCAGAAAATGAAGGTTATAGTCAGAAAGGCAGAGCTGGGCCTCCCTGGTGGTGTAGTGGTAAGAACGTTCGACGCTGCGTATAGGAGTGGCCCTGTGTGCATACCGGAGTTACGGTGACAACTTGGCAGGTTCTGGCTCAGAGGAGGCGGTGCTCCACCGCATGTCACTGTCGGTCTCAGGATTACGGCAGCGAGCTCTCAATCTGAGGGAGGGGATAACTGACTTGAAAAAGAGGGTACAATTGGCTACTAAATTGGGAGAAAAAATGGGGAAAAAAGCATAAAGAGAAAATAGGAAAAAAAAAGAAAGGCAGAGCTTGTACATGTAAACATTTATACGTCTTGTTTAACACTGTGCAAATAAGCGCTGGATGGATCCATTGATTGGATGTACTGTGAACAGAACCGCGCGCTGCATGGCGAGGCTCGCGCGGCGCGGAATCTCCGTGACGAGCTGGACTGCCTCCGCGAGCGTGCAGCCAAGGCCGATAGGCTGCAGTCTGAGCTGCAGAGCTGCGCTCACCGTCTGCGGAGCTTGGACCTCTACCGCACACAGCTGCAGGTAGGGGGGGCAGAGGAACATAATAACAATGACAATGTTGGGATGTTACTGTGTGTCCCTGGACCCAAGATTTTGAGATTTGGGGTATGAGTTAGGGGGGTATGACAATGGCAATTGTTAAAGCCGATAATCCAGCATTGTTCCCAAACGATGTCCTCCTTTGGCGCCCCTGCAGGAGCAGCATCAGTACTGCGCCACCCTTCAGGAGACGCGGGCTCTGCTGGAGGAGCAGCTGGGTGAGGTTCGAGTGCGCTGTTCCAGCCTCAGGGAGCTGGAGAGGGACAACCTGCTACTCCGACAGAGAGTCATCGATCTGGAGGGGGTGCGTGTTTGCTACCACTGACCATAACTGTGACAATAACAAACACTGTGGTTCTGTGCGGCTCAGTAGGTAGAGCATGGCGCTGACAATGCTTAGGTTGTGGGTTCGATTCCAATTGGGACCACATATACTGAAACATTTATGCATTCAGAACTGTAAGTCGCTTTGGATAAAAGTGTCTGGCAAATGGCATATATAATAAGTTGATGCCAGCAAGTTTGTGGGAAAATTTTTACCTGATGCTTGTCCAATGTTAACAGCAAGAGAAGCTTGTGGACATAATTGAATTTTCATGTCAACTGTCAACTTAAATTGTTCTCTGGAACACTGGTCACGGGCTGGTTTTCAAACATGTGGGGGAATTGAAGAAGTGCTGACCACTCGAGGGATTGTTCCTGGTGAATGTATGCGTGCGGTCGTTAATTTAGGAACACGAGACAGAGAGGCAGAGGGTCGATGAGCTTCTGGAGGAGAACATGCGTCTCGAGGCAGAGTTAAAACACAGCCTGGACAAGGCTCGGAATCTTCAGCACTCGCGGGGGAATTCTGAGGATGAGCTGAGCTGGGAAACAGGTTTGTTTCCATGTATTCGTCAGTCCGTCCGTCTGGCTGTCTGTCTCTCTGTGTTTGCCTGTCTCAATGGGTTATTTGGTAGAGGAATCTCAGAGTTTCAGAGTGACCACTATTGCCACTTTAGCATGCCAGTCCGTACATTATTCTCTCTAAAAAATATATTTGTTTCAGAAAGTTGTGAAAATAAAGAGGTCTCCTTTGCTCTCTCTCTCTCTCTCTCTCTCTCTCTCTCTCTCTCCTCTCTCTCTCTCTCTCTCTCTCTCTCTCTCTCTCTCTCTCTCTCTCTCTCTCTCTCTATCTCTCTCTCTCTCTCTCTCTCTCTCTCTCTCTCTCTCTCTCTCTTTATCTCCCTTGCTCTCTCTCTCTCTCCCTCACTCTCTCTCTCTCTGTCTCTCCCAGACCTGAAGCCCCTGAGTGTTGAGGTTAGTGAGGCATCGTCATGGAGACTGCTGGGTGCCGAGAATGAGAATGCAGAACTGCGCAGACGGCTGGAACAGCTGCAGGCTGAACGGGAGGTCTGCACCAACGGGACGGGGACTGCGCAGCTGGATCAGGTATAAAATGAAAAGCATTGAGTATTCATCGACTGTTTTGAGACACCTCAGACAACAGGGGTTTGCCATTGCAATTTCTGTGTGTAACCGCAACAACATACATTGCAGGTGACCACAGGTGTTAAAGGTGAATGGCCGGTGAGTCTGAGCTCTAACCCTAACCCTAAGCTAAGGGCAAAAGTACAGCTAAAATCACCATTGAGATATTGGATGAATGAGTGAATGCTGATAAATATTTATGTAAGAATCTTATTTGTAATGACAACAGTAATATTTACCATGTTGGACATAGCTGGGTGTGTACAAGAGTCTAGACCCATGACAAGCAGTTTCTGTTCACATACAATTCATGCCTGATAAATGTGTCAGATTAAAAAAGAATGGAGAGCATGCTGAGAAATTATTGACATTTGTGAAAAGCATAATGGGCCTTAAAAGCAGCGAAAACAATTTTATTGACAACTACAGACTATGACCGTGCAGTGTGAGAAAGCTAAATGAAATTGGGTGATGCCGTCAAGAGTTATGCCAAAAAAAAACAAGAAGAAAGAAAAAGAAAGAAATAGGAGCAGAACAATAGTCTTAGAACAATTCTGTCTTCACAGCCTAACAAATAAAGGGGTACTGTCCTGGGTGAAGATTGATACTTTCCCTTCTATTGACTGTTTCTAGAAGTGGGGATGGCGTTACAAATTGATTTTACCCCTAAATGGCATTGACATGTGAAAGAAAAACCAATGGAGAGGGATGCCTCTTAGTGCCTTACAAGGTGTTGCTCAGAGATAAGTGACAAAAGAGCAAAACAAAACTATTCCAGTTTAAGGGTAACTTTGACATGTAAAGAAACTGTCAGCACATCTGTGTGTTTTTGCATGTGTCATTGTGTGTTGTGTGTTCCAAGGCTGAATTACAGGAGGAGAGAGAGAAACTGAAAGAGGAGCTACAGAGACAGACAGATACGTGGACAAGCCTGGAGGCAGAGCACCAGAACATGTTGAAGGAGGTGAAATAGAAGGACAGACAGACAAGTGGGCATAGAACCATTATAGGAAATGTCACGTGGGCCTGGTGCACTTCCCAGTAACATTCCTGTGAACAAAGCTATGACAAAACACTTGATCTTTTTTCTTGTATGTCCTGTAGAAATGTACTATGGTGGCACAGTAGCTTTCACTGTCATCCCTGTGCCCGCTCACAAAGTGCCCTGATTGGGCCAATTGGCCCCGCTCTTACCCTGGGTTTTGGGTTGGCATCAATGCAGGCTGTGGCACATTCGTGTGCTGGTGCCAAACTGAAGCCAAGCAGCTCTGTTTATTGATTTGGAACTACTTTGTTCTGGTCCGGCACGTACTCTATTCTCTTTGTTGATGACTGCACACCCTCCCAGTGTATCTGTATGTCTCTATCCTGTGGGCTACGTTGCAAATTACATTGTGTCCTAAATCTTTATGCACTCTTTTCCACACTAAGTTAAAGGACCCCCGGGGCTAGCACCAACTTAACAAACAACTGTGTTTGGACACTTAAGACAGGTGCATTTCTCAGTAGGAGTCCTGTGGACAAGCTATGACAAAACACTTGCCACTGAAGTTTTCTGCTTTTCAGTACACTTATAAAGACTTACTGACATGTACTGTCATTTCACTAAGAGAAGAGGAGCCGATGCAAAGGGCAGCACATTTAAAGGCTTTTAATCACACCTCTCCTCTTCTTCTTTTGCCCTCTCTCAGCTCCAGAACACGAAGGATGAAAACTCCAATCTGAGAAACTGCCTGGAATTACTGAAGAAGGAACGACAGCATGAGGAGAAAAGAGAGGTTTCGGCCAAGGAAGAGAGGACTGTTGAGGAGGCCGAGGAGACCCAGAGAGAGGAGGGAGAGGGAGGGAGGGAGGCAAAGGGAAAACTGATTGCAGGAGAAGAGCAAGAAAAGGAGCAAGGGAGAGAGTATGGGATCGGTCATATTAGAACCAAGAGAGAAGAGGGAGAGGGAGAGGAGATATTCAATCTGAAGGAGAGAGAGGAGAGGTTAAAGAAGATGGGAAATGACAAAGAGGTGGAATCCAAAGGAACTTCAACTGAGAGGGAAGAGGGTGAAGGAGAGAAGGAGACAGGCAGGATAGAAATGCTGAAAGTAACGGAGAAAGGAGATGGAGAACCCAAAACAGGAGGCCGAGAAGGGGGCATGGGGACGGGGGGAGAGAACTTCAGAGCGAGGGAGAAGACAGAGGGAGAGGAAGAAAAAGAAGAGGAGGCGTCGAAGGACACCGCAGTGGATCCGCACCTTGACGTGGACACGTCTCCGCTGGCCTTGCGGCTCCATGAGGCACTGCTGGAGGTGGAGAGGCAGACCCAGGAGTCTGACCGGCAGGCTGGCCTGACCCAGGAGCTGA
The DNA here is from genome assembly GCA_029706075.1 of Aldrovandia affinis. Lineage (NCBI taxonomy): Eukaryota > Metazoa > Chordata > Actinopteri > Notacanthiformes > Halosauridae > Aldrovandia > Aldrovandia affinis. The sequence continues at coordinate 686,397 of JAINUG010000049.1, forward strand.
GCTCCCAGCTGGTGGGGCAGAGCAGGAGAGCCACGAGGGCGGAGCAGCAGCTGTGCGTGCTGGAGGCCGAGAACCTCCGGCTGAGGAGGACTGCCGAGAGTCTGGGGGAGGCCAGGAAACAGATTGAGGTACAGAGTAGTGAGAAAGGGTAACTTTGTGGGTCTTTGTTTTTTCCCCCTGGTTTCAGAGGCCCTTTGGTATAGATATAGCTAGGATTTGTTTGATCGAATACGACCACACGTGGATCTTGCATACATTAAATAGCCTCTTGAAGGACATGTTAATGGCCATCTGCATAAGGCAATAAAATGTAGCTACAGACAGATATACGGGCAGTTTCACAAAATGAAAATGCAGCAACACAACACCATGTAAAGTTGAATTGATAACTTCCCAATTTGAATGTGAGGTACAGTAAATGATCCTGTCATTGGTCATTAATTTAGAAAAAAGGAAATATGTCAAATTTAAGTCTGTTTAACTTTTTGTTACTTACACATTTTCCTTTCACTTCAAACTGAAACAAATGTATTTTTTGTGCGAGTAGGGAAAGGCGTAACAATAAAGGCGTAACAATAAACTATAAATAAGACATATTTCAAGTACGTCAAGTACGAATCCAAAAGAATGCCAGTCTCAAGAAGAAGTCAATGGAAAGGTAACATCAATTTCCAGTTTGACCATTAGATCTGAAGGTCTAGTACCCACATACAATATGTGAGTTCCTTGAAATTTGGTGATTTCACAGAATATAGTCTATGCCATAAAACACGTATCTGTTGTCAAAACTCGAATCAGGCCTATTATTTGAATTTGTTCATGTTCCAACCCATGTTGGCCCAACTTGAGACAATTAAGGTTTCTCAGGCTGTTTGAACAAAAGCAACACAGCATGACATCATTCTCTCTTCCTCGCTATTGCTGTGTCTGGCAAATGAAGGCCAGTGTCTTCATTCTTCTCCCAGGTGTCTTTGTGTGGAGATGCATCTGTGGAATAATGTCCATGTGGTGCGTGTAAACAGTAAACCCCCTTCTGTTCTGTGTCCTCTGCCTGCAGGTCCTGCATGCGGAGTCTGCGCAGATGGAGGAGGATCTCTCTCGGCTGCGCAGCCAGGCAGAGCTGCAGAGGCTGGAGGGAGCCGTGATTGCGCAGCTGCAAGGGGAGAAGGCACAGCTGGAGAGGGAAAGGGACACGCTACGCAGCACTGCCGACACGCTCCGGGCTGCAGTGCGTAAGGTGAGACAGAAGGACGCACATGTGCCCTTTGTTTGCCAGACAAATGTGTTTGCTCCCTTGTGCCTCACACATTTATTTCATCCCTGTCTTTTGACATCGTCTGCAGGGTGACCAGCTGGAGCTGGCCAACCAAACACTTAAGGTGGAGGTGGAGCGCCTGGGGCGGAGCCTGGAGTCGTCCCGGCGACGGGAAGATGAGCTGGGGGCGGAGCTGCAAGAGGCAGGCCTCGAGGCAGAGACCCTTGGGCGGGAAAGAGACCAGGCAGCGCTGGAGGTCGCACGACTGGAGCAGGAGAAGGAGGTGTTCCAGAACCAGTTGGATGCCCAGCAGAGGGAGAACAGGAAGAGAGAGAGGGAGGTGGCCAGATTGAGACAGCAGCTGGAGAGCACAGCCTCCGCGCTCGAGCACAGCAACCAGCGAGCCTGCAGCCTGGAGGCGGAGAACAGGTCCGACTCCACTATTAGTTGCATCGTAGCACCATCTTCAGTCCATCATCATTACGTTTGAAGCCCGTTCAATGTCTCTCCCTAGGTCTGAGATTGATAGTGATTTAAAAAGGCTGGCGTGCGGCCTGGCGGATATTGTAGCGGTCTAGTGCACCCATATTTGGCTGGTCCTGTACGAATGTGAGCTGCCTATCAGGGACACGATTCGATTGGGGACGGCATTTAAGAACATAAGAACATAAGAATACACAATGACGAGAACGGGCCGTTCGGCCCATTTAGGCTCGTCATCTCGTAATCTAAAGAGTATCTAGTACAATATCTAGCCTGGACTTGAATAGCCCAAGTGTTTCTGCCTCTACTACCCGACCTGGCAAGCTGTTCCAGGCATTGACAACTCTGTGTAAAGAAAAACTTCCTAATATCTGTACGGAATTTGCCTTTAACTAATTTCCACCTGTGGCCTCTTGTTCTGCTGACCCCACTTATCTTAAAGAATCGTTGGTATTTCACTTTGTTAATCCCTTTTAGGAATTTAAAAACTTCAATCAAATCCCCCAACTTCAATCAAATCCCAAGTCTCCGTTTGCTAAACTTAAATAGATTGAGTGCCTTAAGTCTATCATCATAACTTTTACCTTTTATACCAGGTATCAGTTTAGTTGCCCTTCTTTAGACTTTTTCAAGAGCTTCTATATCTTTCTTGTAGTGCGGTGCCCAGAACTGCACACAGTATTCTATTCAAAGGTCTGACAAAAGCATTATATAACATTAATATAACTTCCTTTGATTTATACTCAATACTTTTTGCTATGTATCCCAGCATCCTGTTTTTTCACTGCTGTAGACACTGCTTTGATGGAGCTTTGATCAACTACAATTCCTAAGTCTTTTTCAAATTGAACACCTACTAACTTTTCTCCTCCCATAAAATACTCCTAATGTTTTTATTTCCCACATGCATAACTTTACATTTAGCAATATTGAATGTCATCTGCCATGTATCTGCCCATTTTTTGATTTTGTTTAAATCATCTTGGATTACTTTAGTCGATTCCAAACTGTTTGCCAAACCCCCAAGTTTAGTATCATCTGTAAATTTAACTATTTTGCTACTAACGTCCATATCAAGATCATTTATGTAAATAAGGAAGAGCAGAGGTCCCAGCACCGATCCCTGCGGGACACTACTGCCCACAGCACCGAGGTCAGATACGGCCCCACCTACTGTTACTCTTTGTATTCGCCCTTGCAGCCAATTATGAACCCACTCTGAAACTACTCCTGCAGTTCCTACTGAATTCATTTTAGCAATGATACCTCTCATGTGGTACCTTGTCATATGCTTTCTGAAAGTCCAAATATATAATATCATAAGCCTGGTTCAGGTCAACACACTTTGTAGCCTCTTCGAAAAAGTCCAGGAGGTTTGTTAGGCATGACCTCCCTTTGAGAAAGCCATGTTGGCTCTCCCTTAAAATACTATTATCTTTCAAGAATGATTCCAACTTATCCCTAATAATACATTCCAGCATTTTACATGCAATGCAAGTTAAACTGACAGGCCTATAGTTCCCTGGGTCAGTACGGTCCCCCTTCTTATATATTGGAATTATACTACCCTGCTTCCAGTCATCTGGTATTTCTGCAGTGATTATGGATTGAATGAAAATATCTGTCAATGGTTTATATATAACTTCCCCAAGTTCTTTGAGTACTCTGGGATATATGCCATCTGGGCCTGCTGCCTTATTTGTTTAAAGTTTTTGTAGTTTTTGTAGTACTTCTACGTCCCTTATCTCAAAGTCCTCCAAAACATTCTGTACCTTGTCTATACATTTAGGCATATTTATAACCTCTTCTCTTTGGCTGTCCGATCCTGAGGGAGGGGGGGGCGGTGGTCGGCACAAACTCACTGTGAAGCATGTAAGGGTGACTCCAGAAAGGGAGTTGGTGAGTTCCATCTCAAAGGAGGCGGATCATCGCTGGCCTCGGAGAGTAGCCTCCCCTCATGGGGGAGGGTTAATCTAAATAAATAGAGGGTGTAATTGGCTTCCAAATTGGGGAGAAAAACGGGGAAAAATTAAAAATAAATAAAAAGCTAGGCTCAGACCGGCCCTGGTGGGGAGCCCTGATCGGGGGTGGCGTTTGGCTAACTACCCCAGGGGGAGGGGGAGGGTGAGCCGACACAAATTCGCCGAGAAGCATATAAGGGTGACTCCAGAACGTGGGTGGGCGAATTCCATCTCGAAGGAAGCAGAGTTTGCTGCCTTCGGAGAATAACCTGGGTAGACTATCAGTCCATCAATATCAATTTACCACTCAATGCTAACATTTTATGCCTTTATTTATTATTGAGCAGAAGTATAGTGTGTTTCCTTAGCGTGAAATGAAGAAATGTGGTCCCCCTTGCTGTTCATCTGCAGGCATAACTGTCAGGAACTGTCCCAGCTCCAGGAGGACTGCGCACAGCTGCGGGAGCAGGAGAAGGACGCGCAGGAGAAGAGCAGGCAGTTGAGCGCATTGAACAGAGAAGCCCAATCCCAGCTGGGGGTGCTCACCCAGGTCTGTGTTTTTGGGCAGCGGGAGGGAGGGAGGGAGGGAGTGTGGAATGCATGGATCTAGGGATGGGTGGTGTGTGAGTGATAGCAGATTGGAGGAGGAGGAGGAAGTTGTGTGGATATGGAAGTGAGGCAGATGGCTCAATAAGGATTGGGATGGCCAGTGGGAAATAAGACTTGATGGAAGTTGCATGGGGTTTGGGAAAAGGAGGCCTCTCTGGCTGGTTATTTGCCACTTCTTTTTAGCATCTTTCCCTCAGGCTGAAGGACAAGAGTGACACTGGTTCTTCTCACCATTGCATCAATGCAACTTTCATGACAGTATTGCTCTCTCACCCTCTATGGCCCTCAGAAACACTACCTCATACCTACCACTAGCCTAGACCTAGGTATGAGGCTAGGTGTTTGTGGTTGTCATGGCCATTTTACCTGCTCCTTTCCTACAGGAGGTAGCCAATGAGAAGACAAAGTCCCAGGAACAGGCCAAAGAGGTGGCAAGGATGAGCCAGGAGCTTGAGAGGTTGAAGACCAAACTGAATGTCACCTTCTCCTCGCCTCCATCCTTAGCAGTCAAGGAAGGAGGCCTGGAGACAGCCGTCACACCTCTGATTTCACCAGGTAGTGAGCTTACGCATATACGCACGGGACCGGCTAAAGCCTCGACCCAAAAGAGAGAACTTCTTCAGCTCCCAGGCACTGAATGCACAGTCCAGCGTGAAGGAGACCCTTCACTTGGCCAGGGAGACAATGAGTCTTTAAGCAAGACACCCCAAAATGTTGAACCTGCTGAAATAAAAATGAAGAGTGAAGAGCTTCTCATGGCCTCTAGCTCCAGTGTGGACAGGAAGGAGTCCCTGAGTGAAGAGCTTCCCGTGATCTCTGACCCCAGTGTGGACAGGAAGGAGTCCCTGAGTGAGAGGCTAATTGAAGTGGAGAGGCAGGTTTGTCATGATTTTTCATATAGAGCTACCGTCTACCATCCGATGTTACGCAGTGTGTTTATCAGTGAAGATTTATTAATGGCTTGTTTAAATACTAAATTTTGATTGGTCAAGAAGGTGTTGATTATTTTCTGATAGCATACACATAGAAACAGTATTTAACAGTTTGACATGCATCTCATGTAATATATTGGAATGCATTATTAGGGACAAGTTGGAATTATTCCTTGAACATAATAGTATCTTAAGGGATAGCCAACAGGGGAAGGTCATGCTGAACAAACCTCCGGGACTTCTTTGAGGAAGCTAGAAAGTATTTCGACTTGAACCAGGTTTATGCTAAATAATCTGTGCTGGGACCGCTGCTTTTCCTTATTTACATAAATTATCTTGATTAGGTTCTTAGGAGGTTTAGCAAAAAGTTTGGAATCTACTAAGCAGGGTTCAACACTAAGGTTTCAAAGTGGTTGCCAAGCTGGGCCACCATATATTAGATAGCTAAGCTAACTAGCTAACCGAACTGGCGAGCTGGCTTAGTAAAACTAAACACAACAACTAGGTAGTGTTAGGTAACATTAGTACTCTTGAAAGGAATCACAGAAGTGCAGGGCTCATATTTCACAGTTAGCTGCCAATAATAATTATGATAATACTGTATATTAATGATAATTGTAAAAGGGCACTCACTTTTTCTAAACTCAAGAGACCAAAAAAATGCTGCTTGACACTGCCCCTGCTCCCCTGTATGTTATGCCCTAGGCTGTATGTGTTGAAAAAGTGAACCTAGGTCTTATGCACTGTCTATGCATAATTCTCCATCCACCATGTTATTTGAGCAACTCTTCAGTTCGTTATCTTTGGAGTTAGACGTAATGTTCAATTGGATTTTTTTCTTTTAGACATTTGTTTGTCGTCATGTCTCGTGAAACAGAACAATAAAAGAGGCAAGATTAGCCTACCTTTAGCAGTGCTTTCATGATGCCATAACTGCAACTCTTTGTCTTCCTTACATTCTCTGCCTTTAGTTTTTGACATTGACCTCATCTGTTTTTATTTTATTCCTGCTCCCTCAGAATGCAGCGCTGCAGACACAGAGAGATGGACTGCTCTCACAGCTGTCGCAATCACAGTTGACAAATGCACACCTGCAGGAGCAGCTGGACAGCCTGCACAGGCACTCATTTGCCCTCCAGGAGAACTGCACCAACCTGCAGGTTCTCAACACCAAGCTGCAGGTGAGTGTGTTTGTGCATGTGTGTGCACAAGTGCATGTGTGAGTGTGTGCCTATGTGCATTTCTCTCTGTGTGCATGTACCGGGGGGTCACTCAAATGACCCGGGCCCGGGCTCGGAGAGTCCCAGTCAGGGGGCCATTGAAAAGAGGAGGGCCGAGCCTATCTGCCAACATCGGCCATGGCACCCCCCGTGACACTTGTGGTACTGCACCCGTTTAAAGGATCCCTCATTTACTCAAGTGTTGCCTTTGTTAGGGCAGTTACCTGTATATTACTTGTGTGACTGTAGTTGTGCCAAAAATGGTGTTTGTGCGCACTGAGCATTAAGCGTGTCCCTTGAACCCGTTTTTGTCAGTAACTCGTCTCTTTCTATTTTCACCTGACTGATTATTTACCTCCAATTCTTTCCTCATGTCTCCACCAGACAGAACAGGCCTCCTTGAGCTCCCAGCATGCATCGATGTGGGCTCGCTGCAGTGAGAGTGAGGTTCGGGCTGCGGCCCTTGAGGCGGAGTCTAAGGTGTGGTCACGGGACCGGGAGGAAGTGATGATGCGGGGCGAGGGGCTACGGAGAGACCACGATCGTCTGACTGCTCTGCAGCAGAGGCAGGAGGCCGAGCTCGAGGCCCTGCTCTCCAAACACAGCCAGCTGAAAACAAACTTCCGGAGCCTGGAAGCACAGCACCGTGAGCTGGAGGGACGGTAATTGTGACGCACATTGCTATATGCACATAGGGGTTGTGTTCCGTTTTGCACACTTGCATTCTGCAAACCATGACCATTCATGGTTGACAACATCACCACTAGCTTCAGATTACCTTTGATCTACCAGTAAAAACAAAAGTACTTAATTACAGTAGGCAATGGAGCTAATGTTAGCTGAATTTTTTCCCACATCAATATCGTTAGCTAACGACAGCTTGTTGGGATAGCTAGCAAGTTATAGTGAACCTGTAGCAATTTTATTACAATTACTTAGGTGCAATTCAATATTGGATGTTTTTATAATAATGAAATAATAATATGAGATATTCAAAAGTTCCAAAGATCCTCAATTTCTTCGGCAGTGGTTGCTAAAGTAAATGATGGTTGCTATGTTGAGCACAATGAAGAGCACATACAATTATCCACCGATGCGTACTCAAAAATGTGGGTCCTGACAAATATGCGAGAATACATCTGGGGTTTCTGGTGCTTTCTTTTATTGGTTGCATACTTTTTGCACTTGTGAGGAGACAACATGGCGACCGTTCTTGCTATGTGTTCTAACTGTAACACAAGTATGTATAATGGAACACAGCCAGGGACCTGATTAATATTCTTTATGGGGATGTATTCATTAGGACACCATATACAGCACCCTCCTCTTATAGACCAGATTAAACCCATTCACTCATTATTGACCCCAGTATAGTGCTACTTCCCAGAAGTCCAGAGCAACATCAATGTCGGGCTTTGTTTACAGTGATACTGACATTAGATACAACATTCATTCCCACTGCGACTGGGGTTAAATTCCACAAGGTTGCGCCAGAGCCGAGCTGGCGCGAGTGCCACTAGGGAGTGGCAATTGGCTGTCTGCCGCAAAGAGGGGGGAGGGAAGCCAATATGAGCTCGCTGCATATATGAGTGGTCCTGTGTGTTACGGTGACGGCTTCGGCTTGGCGGATGCTGGCTCGGAGGAGGCAGTGCAGCGCCCGCTACTGGTCTCGGGACTACGGCAGCGAGCTCTCATACAAGGGTGGGGATAATTGACATGAAAAAAGACGGTATAATTGGCTACTAAAAAATTGGGAGAGAAAAAAAGATACCACATTCATGCACATTATATCTGGAGACTGTAATATTCTTGGGTACGTTTTGTAGAAACAGGAAAACCACTGAAATGCAGTGAACACAATGCAAACATGGCACCCCTTCTGTCGGTCAGGTATCAGGAGCTGTCGGAACGCAGAGCCCAGCTGGAGGAGGGTGAGGAGGCGATTCATGCGGAAAGAATGAAGATGGAGAAAGAGGCGCAGACACAGGCCGAGCGAGAGAGAGAGCTAGAGAGGCTCAGAGAGGACAATGATAGGCAAGTGAGCTCATGGCCACAGAGACTGATAAAAAGGTCACCATTGCCCATTGTCAGTATCTGCTTTTTTAAATCATCAGTGTTTCTGTGATGTCATATCTTAAAATGTTTATGGATGAATTTAACGTTTATTTATTAGTTTAAAAAAATTACTCATTGTAATCACAGGTTTTGTGATGATTTAATGTGTACTGTTTATGTTTTGTGATGATTTCAAATGTGCTATTCATGATTACTGATTTCTGATTCCTGATTTTACTTGTGCTGTTTGTGTTTTCTGGTGATTTCATGCATGCTGGTAATGTTTCCTGTTGATTTCATGCTCTGTGATGATTTTATGTGTATTGTACATGCCTAGCTGAAGAAGCAGATTTTATGCATCCATTTTGCATGGGACAGGTGTCATGGCACTTAATTCATGTCAAATTTGGTCCCACTTCTCTACTGAATACTCCTATTCCGTCTGTTTTTAAACCACAAAGGGGAAAGTTCCTTTTGCTATTTAATGCAGACATGCAATTGCCTCTTGCCATTTTTGAAAGAAACAGCTGTGGTGATATGAGAATAAGAATGTTCTTTATATTGCTTTGAGGCAGTGTCATTTTCTATTGCCATGCACATCAAGCTAAAACTTTGTTTTGGCCTGACTTGATATAAATACTTGCCCCAAACCAAATTGTGCATTTTATGTGCATTTGTATTTACATGACAACATGTGCTGTAGCAGAAAAATGGTGATTGTGCAGCACTGATAATCGTCCTGGGTGTGTCTTACAACCATGTAAATACATCCTCCACAGACTGCATGCCTTACAGAAGGAGTCAGCGCAGGTCCAAACAGAGCTCTTGGCCCAGGGCTCAGTTCTGCGGGGCGAACTCAGTGCGGCCCAGCTGGAGCGCACCCGGATCGAGGGGGAACTAAGCAAGCTGAGGGAACAGAACCAGCACCTGGACCTCAACACCGCCCGCCTCGCCAGTCAGTACCAGGTCTGTTCAGTGTGTGGGACATGTGGGATTCTTTTACAATTAGACAAAGTAGTAATGCAGGATATATTTGATATTGTAATAAAGAGCCAAAAAGTCATTTAAGTGAACCACCAAGTGTTTTACTCAAGTTATCATTATTTTTCTGGAGGGCAAATATCCAGATATGCTTTTGTTTTTGTTTTGTGCGTGTATTTGTGTGTGATTGTCCGTCTGACTGCACGTGTGCCTACCTTCCTGCGCGCATGGCTACGGCTCTCTCTTTCTGGCTCTTTGCCTCTCTATCCTGCTGCCAGCTGCTGACCCAGCTGAAAGGGAACATGGAGGAGGAGACCCGACACCTGGTGGATCAGAACCAGTGTCTGGCCCGGGAGAACAGGGCTCTTCTGGAGCGTAGCCTGGAGAGTCGAGACCAGCACCACCTGCAGCAGAGGGAGCACCTGTGAGTGTCAGGAATACTGATGCTGATGTTCATAGGCGCCGATCCCGTGGGTGCTCCAGGGCCCGAGCACCCACGGAGAAGGCCGAGCACCCACGGGGAAAATTATGCACGGAGCCAAATTTACATTGATTTGATAGCAAACTCCACCTAGCATACGCTGCGCGGCACCCACGGGCAGAAACATAAATCGGCGCCTATGCTGATGTTACATTAGTATTTAAAATAATGAATCACATTCTACAGCAGTGAGAGAACCTGAGCATCAGCTACACAGATATTCACATTACTTCATATAATGACCACATTCTCCAGCAGGGAGAGTGCGTGTGAGTATCCAGCACACTCGTACTGACATTACTGGCCACTCATATTTTACATTCTGCAGCAGAGAGTACGTGGGTATCCAACACACAAATTTCAATACCAACCTTGACCACTACACATAATATATGTTATTTGAGACATTAATGTACAGTACACTCAAATTATTCACAGCATTGATGAAGATGAGCAAAGAAGGTAAAATAAATTTTGTAAAGTTATTTAATACAGTTGCTCAGAGAAAAAGTAATATTTTTTCCCAAACAAATTAAGTGTCAATTATTCACACCCTTGTTTTCAATACTTGTGCACCCTCCCCTTGCAAGGACAACACTACTGGGTCTTCTATAGTGTTTTACGAAATTGATGAACACATTGGGGGGATCTTTGACCATTCCTCCATACAGAATCTTTCAAGATCTTTCTATCTGTGCTTGTGGACTGCCCTGTTCAATTGAAACCACAAATGTTCGATCAGGTTCAAATCTGGGGAGATGCCCATTGTAAAATTTAAATTTTGTGGTCAGTTAACCATTTTGAGGATCATTGTCTTGCTGAAAGATCCATTTGCAGCCACATTTCAGCTTCCTGGCAGAGGGACCAGGTTTTTAGCCAATATTTATGGGTGTGAATAATTATTGTGGAGAGCTGAAGCCGCGCCAACCGGATAATAGTAACCACAGGTGCGTAGGTTCAAAAGCTGCAATAGCCGCGATAAATAAATGAATGAAGGTGGAACCCGCACACACTGTGTAGAAGAGGGAATATCCCAAGCGAGGCGAAGGCTCGATGTTTAATTAAAGTCTTTTAATAGACAAAAGAGACAGACGTTTCGGTCAAATGACCATTAATAGACAAAAGAGACAGACGTTTCGGTCAAATGACCATCATCAGTATAACTGATCGGTTATACTGATGATGGTCATTTGACCGAAACGTCTGTCTCTTTTGTCTATTAAAAGACTTTAAATTAAACATCGAGCCTTCGCCTCGTTTGGGATATTCCCTCTTCTACACACAGTGTGCGGGTTCCACCTTCATTCATTTGTGAATAATTATAACACAAATCTTTTTTGGGGGAAAACATTACTTGTTAAACTAAATCTTTTTGTTTGAGCAATTGCATGAACATAAATAGAATATAATTTGAGAATATAGCCCGTTACCTGTATTGTTTATCTGATAAAGCCCTCTTTGTTCATCTTTGTCATGGGTGTGAATAATTTTGGATGGTACTGTATGTGCACATGCCAGTATATATATATAAATAAATGTTTTATTTTCATGTTTTCCCAAATTCTGATGCATATATTCATATAATTTTACACATAAAAATGTTTTAAAAAACCGTTTGGTTCATAAAAGGTGGACACAACTCATATACTGTATACACTTTTCTGTTGATAAATCAGTGTTATTATGTAAGCATGTGCATGAGTAGGAGTCTGTAAAGGCTACCTTGATATCGTCCAACTAGTTTTTATGCTGAACGTATGCCAATATTTGTAATGTATTCATGCAACGAGTCCACAGTAAAATACAATGCTCCACCAGAGGAAACTAAAGAAACGCATGTAGATTGTACTTTTGTACTTTTAAATTGACTGGAACATATCTGCTACATATTCATGTAATGTTTAAAACAGTTTTAAGATGGTTGCATTCATGGGCATCATTTTGTCAAAATATGTTCACCGTTAATTATTAAGACAGCTTTGGCTACTTTTATTTATGTTTTAGCAAATACTTCATATGTAGAATCTGCATGTTTATTGAGAGGTGTCAGTAGTATGTGGCATAATATTTATAGGAACACATTTCTTTTCACATAAGCATGACAGGAAACTTACCCTTATAGCCTAACCAATGTGTGGTTTCTGTTATTTATTACTTAAATGTATGTACAGCTGTATGCATAGCATAATATATCACTTTTCGTTGGCGTACAGAATTGAACTGTATATTAAATTTAGCTGGCTATAAAAATCCAATTAGGATTTTTCAAAATAGCCCAACCATGCACAATGTTCACATAGTGACTGTCGAGGGACATCAGAATTGTGCTTCTTCCCTCCAGATTGGCTCTTTGTCCAAATGGAAATGCACTTGGCAAGACTAGAATATTTCTGGGGATAAGAGCATTTTGTTTTGAACGGAAATTTCTGTTCAGTTTAGTAGCAAATGTGTGCACACGAACCTTCAAATAAAGGCCTGGGGACGCGTTGGGTATGTTTGCATTGGGAAAATGAAGGGGTTCAATCACATCCTCTCTTCACCGTTGCTTTTTTGCCTTCTCCCTCTCCCTCTCTCTTTCTTCCTCTCCCCCCCTCTCTCTCCCCAGGGACAAGTTGAACGAGCTACGCCGAGAGAAACAGAAACTGGTGGAGAAGATAATGGATCAGTATAGGGTTCTGGAACCCAATGTGCCCCTGCCTAACAAAGCCAAGTCAGTACAAACCCTTACCAAAGAAATCACCCTGCCAGAACGAGGACCACAATCCAAATGTAAAGCCATGATTGGCTAATTACTAAAAAGAAGGAGCAAGCCCAGTGTAGAACAGTATGAATACCCTTCTATAGACGGACACATTACTATAACACCATATGAGGAGAGATGAGAGCCCCCAAAAGACCAGGATAGGACCCATATAGCTTTGAGACAAGTACCCACACCAACTCCACAGCTAAATTGAGCTTAATCATTGCAATATCCCCATTGTTGTTATAGTGCAGTTTATATTCTTCCTGCATGGTCAGTACCACTTGCACCACAATCCTCCACCAGCTCTGCCTCTACCCTCTCCTCCCCATTACTTCCTCCGTCCCCTGCAGGAAGGGCAACTGGATAGCAGATCGGATGAAGAAGCTGATGAAGCCTCGCAGCGGGAAGGAAATCAGAGAGGGGAGGGCTCATTTCATCGCGGCCGGGAGTGTGGAGAACCTTTCGGAGGCCAACGATTACATGCCAACCTCAGCAGCTCAACATGGTGAGAGGCTACACGATGTACACTCACCAGTCCTTCAATAGGCAAGAGAGACCACATCACACACACACACACACATACCAGCTTTACAACAAGTGAGAGACTACACAACACTATAGCCGTACAACTAATGAGAGACAGCACAGCACACACACCAGCTGTACCACAGTTAAGAGACTACAAAACATGCACTTCAGCTGTACACAACAGGGAGGGACTCTAACCGATTAATTGCCACACAACTGTACACATTTAAATACAACTGATTGATTTTAGTTACACAATAGAATACCATTCATCCGTTCTACCTCAGGATACACTTCACACAAAACCAATATCTAACATCTATCTCCACCATCCCAAGACTGCACTGATTACTAATTGCACAATTGTTCTACACTAACCCAGTTTCTACCCACCTCCTACACCCACCCACCCTCCTGTGCACTGTGATGTCACTTCCCTTCTGCAGACCCCCTCAGTGCGCCAGTCTCACCCTCCCCCCTCCGGAAGGCATCAGGCGTAGAGTCATCCGAGGACCAGCCCCGCACCGTTCGGCAGTCTGGCCGTCGCAAACTGGGCTCGCGGCACGGCTGGGGCCTGGGGAGAGGAAGCGGAGGGGGTGTCTCGCAGTCCTTTAGTCCTGGCGACCGCCGCCCTTCTCCTCGAGAGCGTTACTGCTCCCAGGGGGGCTCCACTGCCATCTGGGAGGGCGATGACAGCCCCACACCGAGCCACGAGAGCCTGACCGAAGAAGACAATGGTGAGAATTGAGGTGCTGACGGAGAGGCGCTGGCAGTCAGGGCCGGATCTCCACATAGGCCGACAAGGCCTGGACCTAGGGCCCAAATGTTGCATGGGGCCTGGAATTATGGGGAAAATATTAATATTGATATTACTTTTTAATATATATATTTTTTTACATAATTCATATTACACTTACACGACTAATAAATATATGTTCATCACACAGGATCCTTATTATTATTATCAGTAGTAGTTATAAAAAATAAATAACGCAAATGAAATCATATCTCCAATCTAACGTTAAATCTAAGAACTCCATCTCCCAGAATGCCGGAGGGGGGTTGGGGGGCTCAGAACAGAGGCGGAGCCTAGGGCCCATGAACGTCAAAATCCGGTCCTGCTGGCAGTGCATGTATGACTGTATGTGCCTGTATGACTCAAAGCATAGAGTCATACAGGCACTCTGTCAGGGGCTGGCACACACCTCGAACAACAGGTGACCTGAATTTACGTTCAGGTGACCCAAGATGGAACACATACAAGCAGACTTTCCAGCAATGGGAAAGCCCACGGCAAAGAGTGACTGAGATTGTCGTTGAAAAGAAAAGATAGAGGGTGGTGAATGTGAGAGCAGGGGAAAAGAGAGGCGATGCCTCTTCTATCTGATTTTGAAGGTTAACATAGTGAATGGTTACAAGTTTTTTTTAGCTCCTTATCAAAGTTTTGAGGTTTGAACTGAAATTACAGAAGAGTAGAGTAAATATAAACTGTTTTTTTTGCTTTTGACATTTACTTGACCCAGGAGGTCTCATATTTTGATATGATAATGGAAAATACCAGAAAACCTTGAAAACCATTAAACAAAGTAAATCAAGGGCATGTATGTTCAGAATATTCTGAGCAGTAGTACCCTGTTGTGATTTATGCATGTGTGTGTGTGTGTGCTTTCAGTTGGGTGTGAAGACAACCTCACAACAGAGTTCAAGTCTGATCCCCATCGCCTGTCTTCTGGACCTGAAGGTCAGTAGAGGGGAGGTGGTTGTGGAGGGCGCGGGTGTAGATATTCTCTGTGAGATATTCTCCAGAGTTTCCATCGATTTTTGTTGGAATTAAATCAATTTCCTGCTTGTGGGGCTCAAGTTGGACCTAATTTCAGTAAAATATAAACTTAAGAAGGAATATGAAGGGAAAACTGTTTGAAAGCCCTTGAAAAAAATCTAGTTAAAGAGTATTTAAGGGAGTCTTAAAACTCTGCATGATGTGCAGTATAACACTGTGTTACTGTTACTGATAACAATTCTGCCTCTCACATTCAGATAGTCCTTCTAGCAGTGGCAAAACCCTCCTGACCAAGACGGAAAGCCTGCAGTCTATGTGACAAGAAACCTCTCTGGTATAATATGATTTATCAGTTATCCCCAAAGGTCCTGAACTTTTCACACAGACTGGTTGAGACATGAAAATTACATCGCCATACCTTCTTTTCCCACATTGAGATATTAAGATAATATTTGTATGTACATTGTTAAATGGTTTCTCTGTCCAAAGCAATTAAAATCAGACAATTTTGTTTATAGTTGGCTTCCAATGTTTTGTGTTCTACTGGTACCACACATTTCTAGAGCATATTTTATGTTTCTGTCTGGCTGGTCACTTCTTTCCCACTATTTGTTTCAATAGATTTTTGCTATTTGGGTCCACTAGGAAAGCCCATTGAGAAAATGTCAAAATACCATGATTTATTTATTTGCTTTTATGACATTTTTTGCAGCGAATAAAGATATTTAAAAACAAATGGAATTTAGAAGTTATTGCCTATACCTGTTTAAAAAAAATGATATTTCCAAGTTTCTCAACAAAGACAGCAGCAGATAATTAAATGTTTTTCATGCACAATATCAATGTGTTATTTACATACTGTGTCTCATAGAAACAATAATGTTAATATGTTAATTATAAATCACATAAGTCACTGAATAGTGTCTGAGCAGCAAATTAATAATGACCGTGTATAGGAAAGGCTGACTGTAAGAAGACAGCAGAAGATCTATGGTAAAATGACATGGCTCCATGGGGATTAAATCATAAATTAAATGTAAAAGATTGAATCGTTGATGCGAATAGCACACCCATTGACAAGTATATGCACAATCCAGCTGTATGAATTGATATGTCAAAATGAGGAAATAAAATGAACAATAATAGGTATGTTAACCTGGATAAAGCCATCTGCAAAGAAAATCAATAATGCAATGTAAAAGACGAGTTTGAGAAGAGTTTGTTATGATTTAGCACGTAGTTTGAACTTTGACTGAAAACTCACCCTTACAAAAACGACCCATACTGGCTGTTTCGACATAAATGCCTGTAATGTAATGTTTTAAACCACAGTGACACCAACTGGCAAGGTCAAAAAATATAGTGGTTAAAAAATTAGGTGATCTTAATCCGCGTTTATTATAGAACTAGTGGAGGTTGTTGTGCAATGGTCTGTTGTGGCCTACTGCGCAGATGTACACAGACTGAAAGCCCGTCGCGGATAGTTCCTTCTTTTCCTTGTGTCTTTACTTTTCTTCCTTCCTTCCTTCCTCCCTCCCTTACTTTCAACATCTCGAAAGCCCCACCCGATTTTAACTGCAATTGAAAGTCAGATTGAGACTTCGCGGCTTCCGTAGCTGCAACATCCCTCACGCATACACACAAAACACAGTCTACACTACAGTTTTAACTGTAATTTTTCACCAGTTTTATTTCCTAGAATAGACTAAACGCAAATGTTCAACGCGGAGCAGTTTCTGCTACACCTGGGAGCGAAAGGGAAAAAGAGTATTTATTATATTTATTGCCGTTTTAAGTGATTTTACGCTGCATTAATTGTCATTTACGTTTAGCTTGCTACTACGCTGCTCTGTCAATTTGAAATACTACTGATGTATGTCATAGCGTAAGGAGAGTATACTGCACGGTTTTACTTGCTAGGAATTAAAAACATCTGCAGTTTAGGAAGTA
Source organism: Aldrovandia affinis (assembly GCA_029706075.1). Classification (NCBI taxonomy): domain Eukaryota; kingdom Metazoa; phylum Chordata; class Actinopteri; order Notacanthiformes; family Halosauridae; genus Aldrovandia; species Aldrovandia affinis. The sequence continues at coordinate 703,378 of JAINUG010000049.1, forward strand.
AGTATTATGCAAATTGGCGTGTGTATGTGAATTGGCGAAGAACTGCATTTTTACAAGTGATAGCTACTAAAGAAAACGGAAACGTTTTTGCAGGAAGGCATTGCGTTCTCAGCTACGATGTAGAAGCTATTCTGCACAATGTAGCTCCTACTTAAAATGTTACTGTAGCGATTTAACAGGAGGATTGTAGCTAACGGCATTTTGTGTCGAAATAAAAAGAGGAAATTCAGTCGTTCGAGTTTCCAACATGACAGAAAACCATGACATGGTTCCACTTCAGTATGGCGGGTGCTGATCTGTAAATTGCTATGATAAACCAATAGAAGTGGGAGGGAGGGGGATATTATGAGAGATTTGCACTTTAGCTACATTACAACACAATGCGTGATTTAATGGCGATTGATGTTTAACCCCTGGCAGTTAAATACACAGAAGGAGATGTATACACAGATAAGGAATACCAACGTGATATCTTTGCGGTTTTTTGCAGAAATGATGGCTGTGCTAATCGAAAATGAAGAAAAACCAATAGACGGTGATTATAATTCGGGCAGTACATGTAGTAGTGTTTCCTCATTAAAATCCATGCGCGGGTTTTTTCTTTAATACATTTTTAAAAATACACGACGACTGCTGCAAAGGCGCGTGTATTGACTCCAACTAGACGAAAACATCAACACAGGAGAAGGTCAGAAAACGAACAGACTCTTAATATATTGAGGCAAGTGCTGGCAATATGTCGGGGGACAGCTCGGAGAGCAGTGGGGAGGATTCTGGCGAAGAGGTGCGGGACAAGACGTGCACTGTCAAACACCAACTTACCAACGGTACGTATTAGTAATTGTCACTACTGTTAAAACCACATCCTTTGCATTTATTTGTAAAGAATATATATATATATATATATACATACATACAGGGCCGGCTCTACACATTTTGGTGCCCTAGGCGAGATCCAACAAACATCAATCAGACATCACCATGGATTCAAGAAAAAAAAATATTTTTTTAATTTTCTTTTTCAAATAAAATCACTTCTCAAACAAATCACTTACCAAAGTCTAATTTAAACAGGGAGGATAAGAGAAAATGGTAAGAAAACACACTTTTAACACGTTCGTTCGTAATTGCCTATTACAAGCAAAAGCAGCTGTAGGACAAACAACTTAAATCGATTTTTTATGGATAGCTAGCCACATTATTATCACTGATATAATGTTGTAGCCTACACTAATTTTGGTAGCCTAATAATAAAGCTTGAGACTCAAGGCAAGCATGAGGGTTTTGCAACTCTGCAATTCAGGTGTAGTAGCCTAGTTTTGGTAATAACTACAGGTGGGTACTAATAAGGTTCAAGCCAAAACGTGAGGGTAAGTCAGCATCAGCATGCATTCATCCTTCAATCTGTATGAGTCTAGCAGTAGCTCTTAGCATTGCATTATCTAGCTAGCATTAGCTTGTTTATTACTTAGCTAATTAGCTCCCTAGCCTCCTACAATAACACAGAAACACAACAAAACGGCATTTTGATGACATAGCCTACCTCTTAATTGGGCTCTCTTTTCCTCCTTCCTCCGTTTTCTCCCCTGCGCACCTGAAGGCTTGTGCCTTTTCAAAGTCATTGTGCAAATATAAAATCTGTCATCGATCTGACATCTATCTTGCGTCGTGCTGATGTTGGCTCTCTGCCTGACTGCATCAGTAGTGCGTGCCTCTCTGACCCCGTCACCTGCGCTTGACCCGACAGGCGACAGCACGTCTCTTGGGTTGCCTGAGATGCGCGCACGTAACCCCCACTTTCAGCAAGCAGCCAGGCATCGTATCCCCCACCTCAGTAACAGCATCTCTGTCAAAGTGCAGGCCAGATGAAACATTGTGTGAGGAACAGAACAGGGGTGCAAAGTGTATTTCTTTTTGTTTATTTGATCATTGGGAGGAAAGGAGAGGGCGCCCACCAGCGATTTTTTTTTTTTTTTTTTTTTTGTGAGGGCAACCTGGCGCCCCTAGCCGACATGGCGCCCCAGGCAGCTGCCTGTATGGCCTGTGCCTGGAGCCGGCCCTGTATATATATATAGTTAATGTATATATGTATATATATATATATACGCGTATGACTGAATTTGTATTTGACCGAATCAGTTTTTCTCTCGTAAGTCTTCCATGTCATAGCTATCACACATAGCCTTATTTATATTGGCTTGGTATGGTGCTGCTGTATTTGCAATTGAGATATAATAGAAGTGGAGACTGCCAGCTCCTGAAGATGATTACTAAACTTGTTTATGTCTCTGAACAGCCTCTCAACATCCCTCTTCCCAGGAGGAAATGTGAATACTTTTGCTGTTTAGGTTAGCTCAGGAATCACCTTTTCACCTGTGGAGAGAGCATGTGTATTTAATACGCTGCCTTTTGCATCCCTCCTCTCCAGCTAACCTTACGGGACACCCTGAGAAGGTGGGCATGGAGAACTTTGAACTGCTCAAGGTGTTGGGAACTGGAGGTGAGATGTCACACTTGGGATGATGTGTGTAGATCAAACTAGATTTTTTTCTTGTTGTGTACACAGTAGTATCAATGGCCTTTGAGGTTTGACTCCCTCACCTCATTCTGGATTGTGAGGGGCTCAGACCTTCTCACCACTTCTCTTCTTGTCACTTTGCATTAAAAGGGATGGGTGGATTATTACAAGCTGTTTCTAAGCTGATGCCTTTTGAATTTTTTTACATTTTGTTTCTGATGGCCAGGGCTGGTCTGGCAGAGATGAGTTTTGAACTGTGTCCCTGATAGACAGCTCACACTTGTACAGGACCAGACAAATACGGGTGCGTTAGACCGCTACGCTATCTGCCAGCCCCACCGATGCCTTTTTCAGATTTACTCTTGTAGCTCAAATTGTGCACGGTATTCGGCTGGATATTTACAGAAGAAGTCAGTCGGGTTAACACGTTGCTCAATTGCAATGGAAATATCTGATACCCAAACCTGCATCCATCAGGTTACCAGCCCAAATCTTGTAATTGCTGCACTGCACTGCCAGATCATAGGTGATGAGGGAAGTGGTAATGATATTGTACCTGCACATTGTAGGACCTTTAAACTCACAGTTTGTACAGTGCCATACCCATAACCCCCTCTGTTTTCCCAACTGATTTGGTCAATTTAGTACTTCTTACATGTTGTTCCCTTGTAGGCCAGCAGTTTCCCGAAACTGGCCTTGCTTTCAATCAAATAGAAGCTGAGTTGAAGTGGGAGGGACAGAAGACAACATCTGGCCAACTGGGTTGATCCTCAGTGTTGAATTAAATTGTCCCATTAAGGCAGGACATAAACCAACATACAGGCTGATATTCATGCAGTACATGCTTGTATACATTAACTAAGAATGCATTATGTGTATTTGATGTTACATACTGTACTGTGCTGCAGTTCACATTCTTATCTGTTTGCAGTCACATTGTGGCATACAGTTGCTCAAAATAATATTGGACGTTTGCTTTACTCACGCTGTCTTGTCTTCCTTCTCTTTGCTTCCTCTTCCCCCTCTTCCTTCCCTCCCTCCTCCTGCTCTCAATCCACACCTCTGCTTTTCCCTCTTGCTTTATGTTCCCACTCTCCCTCTTTCTTTTCCTCCTGTTTTTCCCTCCTCTCTTTCCCCTCATCAAGCCTATGGGAAAGTGTTCCTGGTGAGAAAAACCAGTGGTCACGATGAAGGGAAACTATATGCCATGAAGGTTTGTTACTTCTACTCTAACTTCTACTCATTTTAACCCATAATATGAATATGTACTGTTTAGAATTTTTATAGAATGACTGTCCAATTGCTGAAGATCCACACACAATTATTTTGTAAAACAATTTTACATAAGCCACCCAATTGAAATGTTAGGTTAAATTATAAACAAAAATCTGTGACGGAACTTGGCCCCTGTTCTGTAGAGGTAACAGCTGGTGGACACAGATGGTCTGGATCCACTTTAAAAAAAAAAGTTAACTTGTGTGCTGGACCTGTGCGCAGGTGCTGAAGAAAGCGGCCATTGTCCAGAAAGCGAAGACGGCCGAGCACACGCGCACGGAGAGGCAGGTGCTGGAGCACATCCGACAGTCGCCCTTCCTGGTCACGCTCCACTATGCCTTTCAGACGCACGCCAAGCTACACCTAATCCTAGGTCAGTATCTCACACATGTTTCACTTTCAAACTTCCCTGTCCTGGCTCAGCATTTACAGACATTTGTTTCACTTTTCAAGTTCTGTTATTGTGGGTCAACATTTACGGTACTGTAATGGGAAATCAAGATTCCTGTTAATGTTTTTCCATCAACATCAGAACCACACACCATACCTAGTCTCTGCCCTAGGCTAGGTACCAAGCAAACCCAACAGGAACCGATGGGTGGAGCTAGCAATACTGTAGGACCAGGGGTAGACAACCCTAGTCCTGGAGTGCCAGAGCTGTTGCTGTTTTATTGCTCCTATCCGAACCTCAAACTAAATAATTTGATTAATTACTAAGATCAAATTTGTGTTTCACCATTCAGAATTTTCAGGTTCGGACTCTTAATAAAATAATTATTAAAAAATCAACAACAATCACAACTCTGGCACACCAGGATCAGGGTTGCCAACCCCTGCTGTAGACCATTGATTGGTCAAACGCAATCATCACATGCCAAGCCCCGACCAACATCTGGATGGGTTTATGTTTGGAGAAAGCCAAAGGAAGCCTTTAACCCACATTGTCTGTTCCCAACTGTTAAACATGGTGGTGGATTTGTTATGGTATGGCCAGCCTTCTCATGGGAGTCATTGGGTCCGATTAGTACTCTGCATGGTAGAATTACGGCCAAGAAATACGAAGGCATTTTAGGTGACCAGGTGCACCATATGGTGCAAACATTGTTTCCTTAAGATGGTCCCATATTCCAAGATGAAAATGCCCCCATACACAATGCTAAATGGATTCAAGAGTGGTTTCATGAACACCAGGATGAAGTCACACCTTCCGTGGCCTCCCCAATCACCAGATCTAAACATCATTTAACCTTTATGGGAAGTTCTGGAACGTACATTGCGGAGTAGATTTCCACCGCCTTCAACTTTCAAAGAACCGGACGCTTTCCTTCTGGAAGAACGGTCCAATATCCCACTAGATAGTTCACAAGGACTGAAGTTGATCTGAAAGCAAAGGGCGCCCCAACTTTTGTCTACCCCTTGCAAATATAAGGAACATCATTAGCTGTCTAGTTGGTAGATGGTAAAATTAGCTATTAAAAGTTATTGAACACTCATTTATATGATGAATGACCGTAATATATGTGTACCTGAATCGTAGGTAATTCCTCCCAACTCAATATGTGGCCAATAAAGTTCCCCTTTCAAACTTTATCATGTCAACATGTTACAGAAGTTTACCTTTCAAACTTTATCATGTGTCAACATGTTACAGAAGTTTACCTTTCAAACTTTATCATGTGTCAGTACGTTACAGAAGTTTACCTTTCAAACTTTATCATGTGTCAATACGTTACAGAAGTTTACCTTTCAAACTTTATCATGTGTCAATACATCACAGAAGTTTCCCTTTCAAAGTCCCTTACATAAAGGATTACGTTTTTGGAGGGTTTTTGTGTTGATGGCGGCATTCAGACATGTCATGTGAGAATTAAGATAATTATGTAATGCTGTAAGCATTTAAAGTGCTTTTAAAGTAGGAAGTTTGATGGGGCTGGCGGATGGCCCAGCGGTCTAGTGCACCGCGCTTTGGAGCGGTGTGCGCTGCCCGTCAGAGACGCGGATCGAAACCCGCGTTTCTACCAGACCGGCCCTGGTCGTCAGCCCAATCGGAGGCGGCATTTGGCTGTCTGCCTCCGGGGAGGGGGGCGGGAGAGCCGGCACGAGTCCGCCGAGGAGAAGGTTAATGGAGTCCGTGGAAGATCTCCGTCTCGAAAGAAGGCGGGGAAATAGGTCCAGGAATACGAATCTCGTCCCGGAGGACAGGCGGCGGACTCGTGAGGGTGGGGAATTGAAAATAAAATAGAGGGTATAATTGGCTACTAAATTGGGAGAAAAACGGGGGAAAAATCAGAAATAAATAATAATAAAAAAAAAAGTAGGAAGTTTGTATCAAAATTTGTGGCGAAGATTTTAAGAAATGATATGAGGAAGTACAGCCCCCTCATCATATTTCCTCCTCATTTTACATTTACATTTTAAGCATTTAGCAGATGCTCTTATCCAGAGCGACTTACAAGATGTGCATTAATACATGGTAAGAACAATCATAGTTCATGCAAGAGGTCAGTGCAGTAATTAGTCATTTTAAAATCTAAAATATGTATTTTTTAGGGGTACATATACAAGAAGTATTGAGCAAGTAGGCAGTGGTGATGACAATTGGGTAGATGTACGTAATTCAGTGGTACTGGAGTCTGAAAAGGTGGGTTTTGAGTCTCTTGCGGAAGATCGCAAGTGATTTTGCAGTCCTGATCGATTGCGGAAGGTCGTTCCACCACCGAGGGGTCAAGACAGAGAAGAGGCGAGACCGCGAGGAGCAGCTGCCGGGAGCCCAGAGGGATGGGACAGTTAGTTTGCCAGAGAAGGCAGAGCGGAGGGGTCTGGCTGGGGTGTAGGGTGTGATGAGTGTCTGGAGGTAAGGGGGAGCAGTTCCTTTAGCCGCTTGAAAAGCAAGCACCAGTGATTTGAAACTGATGCATGCTGCGATGGGGAGCCAGTGCAGAGAGGAGAGTAGAGGGGTGACATGGGTGAACTACGGTTGATTGAACACCAGACGTGCGGCATCATTCTGGACTAGTTCCAGTGGCTTGATGGCACAGGCTGGTAGGCCTGCCAGCAAGGAATTGCAGTAGTCCAGACGTGAGATCACCAGAGCCTGGACCAGGATTTGTGTGGCCTCTTGGGTGAGGAACGGTCGGATCCTCCGGATGTTGTGGAGGGAGAATGGCAGGTCCAGTTGATCGCTACAATGTGGCCCGAGAAGCACAGCTTCCAAGATTCCTCAAACAAACTTGTATTTTTATTTTTAAACTGCATTACACTGCATCTAAAATGTATGGATATACATGTATACAAATACAGTAGGACTCCCCATTGATTTACAATGACAAAATAAATGTAATATAATTTTTGAACTATAACAGTAAAATAATAATTAAATGATTAAAAAAAACAGTCCTGCTAATTGTCCTACTTCTACACTGATCCAGTGTACAGTACTTTAGTCTGTTTACACTGTCTAGCATTGTTGTCTGTGTGTGTGTGCGTAGACTATGTGAGCGGAGGGGAGATGTTCACCCACTTGTATCAGCGTGATCACTTCATGGAGGATGAGGTGCGAATCTACATCGGCGAGATCATCCTGGCACTGGAGCACCTGCACAAGGTCGGTGGGGTCTCTGTGCCCGGGACATAGCGCATAGCTTAATTTCTGGTTTTGAACACTACCCATTTTATCGTATACCTTTGTTTGCCTCCCCCCTGTGTGTAAGCTTACCTGTAGGCCCACAGATTGTCTTGTACGAGACCGCATGCGGCAGCAAGCCTTGACTGAAATGATTAATGTCTCCGCAGCTTGGTATCATATACCGCGACATCAAATTAGAGAACATCCTGCTGGACAGCGACGGGCATGTGGTACTGACTGATTTTGGCCTGAGTAAGGAATTCCTTGACGAAGAGGTGAGGAGAATTTGATGGATCGATCAATTTTGGATCTCCCCCCTGTCGACCTTGCGGAAACGAGCTTTGGTAGGCTGTATCTTTTGAGTTGGCCTTGAAGGGACGTGTGTGCCTTGTGTCCACAGAAGGAGAGGACGTACTCATTTTGTGGGACCATCGAGTACATGGCTCCGGAGATCATTAGGGGGAAGTCCGGCCATGGCAAGGTGAGCAGGTGCATGGTCGTGCAAATCTGGTCATCATGTATCAGATTAGTTCTGTCTGGATTGTTCTGTATGCCCACATTATAAAGGGGTTCAGCTCGATTTCCTAAAGCTACTTGCACACTGCCCTGACTTTGACCAACCAACACCAACAAACACAGATGTTTGCGAGATGTGTGCTGCCCGTTGACGCTTGTTGGCAAAGGTTTTTGCCGGTTGGACATGTTCAGTTGGTGTTTGTTCTTGTTGTCAGAAATTTTACTCTTGTGCCTTGATTTCCTACCAATTCCAACGTGATGTAATAGAAGCCATTTCCTTATCAATTTCCTGTTTGGTAGCTACATTATATGGCCAAAAGTCAGTGGACACCTGACCATCACACCTACAGTGGGGAAAATAAGTATTTCACCCCCTGCTAATTTTGTGAGTTTGCCCCCTTACAAAGAAAGGAACGAAGGCAGTCGGTCTATAAATTTCATGGTAGGTTCATCTTAACAGTGAGAGACAGAATTTTTTTTTAAATCCCAGAAAATCACATTATATGAATTTTAAACATTTATTTGTGTTTTATTTAGGAAAATAAGTATTTCACCCCCTAGCAAAACAGCAAGAATTCTGGCTCCCACAGACCGGTTATGTGACCAGGAGGCACACAGATTAGTCCTCTTACTTAATTAGTACTCCTAATTAAGTACTCGTTACCTGTATAAAAGACAACTGTCCACAGAATCAATCAATGAATCAGATTCCAACCTCTCCACAATGGGCAAGACCAAAGAATTGTCTAAGGACATCAGGGACAAAATTGTAGACCTGCACAAGACTGGAATGGGCTACAAGACCATTGGTGAGCAGCAGCTTGGTGAGAAGGAGTCAACTGTTGGTGCGATAATTAGAAAATGGAAGAAACACCAATTGACCATCAATCTCCCTCGGTCTGGGGCTCCACGCAAGATCTCACCTCATGGAGTGAACCTGATCATGAGAAAGGTGAGCGAACAACCCAGAACTACACGGCTGGAGCTTGTTGATGATCTCAAGGCAGCTGGGACCACAGTCACCAAGATGACCATTGGTAACACACTACGCCGTAATGGATTGAAATCCTGTAGTGCCCGCAAGGTCCCCCTGCTCAAGAAGGCACATGTACAGGCCCGTCTGAAGTTTGCCAATGAGCACCTGGATGATTCAGAGGAGGCTTGGGAGAAAGTGCTGTGGTCAGATGAGACTAAAATCAAGCTCTTTGGCATCAACTCGACTCGCCGTGTTTGGAGGAAGAAAAAAGCTGCCTTGGACCCCAAGAACACCATCCCCACCGTCAAGCATGGCGGTGGAAACATTATCTTTGGGGCTGTTTCTCTGCTAAGGGCACAGGACGACTTCACCGGATCGAGGGGAGGATGAATGGGGCCATGTACCGGGAAATCTTGGGTGAGAACCTCCTTCCCTCAGCCAGGACACTGAAAATGGATTTCTAAGGATTTGGAGAGGATCTGCAAGAGGAGTGGGCCCAAATCCCTCCTGGGATCTGCGCAAACTTGGTGACCAACTACAAGAAACATCTGACCGCTGTGCTTGCCAACAAGGGTTTCTCCACCAAGTACTGAGTCATGAAAATTCATATAATGTAATTTTCTGGGATTTTTTTAAATATTCTGTCTCTCACTGTTAAGATGAACCTACCATGAAAATTATAGACCGTTCCTTTCTTTGTAAGGGGGCAAACTCACAAAATCAGCAGGGGGTGAAATACTTATTTTCCCCACTGTATATGAGCTTGTTGGACATCCCATTCTAAAACCATGGGCATTAATATGGAGTTGGACCCCCCTTTGCGGCTATGACAGCTGCCACTCTTCTGGGAAGGCAAGATTTCCACAAGATTTTGGAGTGTGTTTGTGGGAATTTGTGCCCATTCAGCACCTGTGAGGTCAGGCACTGATGTTGGATAAGAAAGCCTGGCTCGCAATCGGCGTTCTAATTCCTCCCAAAGGTGTTCAATAGGGTTGAGATCAGGGCTCTGTGCAGGCCAATTGAGTTCCTCCACACCAAACTCTTCTAACCATGTCTTTATGGACCTCACTTTGTGCACAGGGGCACAGTCATGCTGGAACAGCAAAGGGCCTTACCCAAACTGTTGCCACAAAGTTTGAAGCGCCCAATTGGCTAAGATGTCTTCGTATCCTGTAGCATTAAGAATACCTTTCACTGGAACTAAGGGGCCTATCCCAAATCCTGAGAAACAGCCCCAGACCATTATCCCCAAACTTTACAGTAGGCACTATGCATTCTGGAAGGTAGCGTTCTCCTGGCATCCGCCAAACCCAGATTTGTCCATCAGACTGCCAGATAGTGAAGCGTGATTCATCACTCCAAAGAACACATTTCCACTGCTCCAGAGTCCAGTTGCGGCGTGCTTTACACCACTCCAGCCGAAGGCTTGGCATTGTGCATGGTGATGTGAGGCTTGTGTGCAGCTGCTTGGCCATGGAAACCCATTCCATAAGCTCCCGACGCACAGTTCTTGTGCTGATGGTGCTTCCAGAGGCAGTTTGGTACTCTGTAGTAGTGATGCAGCAGATGATAGGCGATTTTTACACACTATGCTCTTCAGCACTCGTCGGCCCCACTCTGTGAGTTTGCGTGGTCTACCACTTCGTGGCAGAGCTGTTGTTGCTCCTAGGTGCTTCCACTTCACAATAATAGCACTTACAGTTAACCAGGGCAGAAATTTCACTAACTGACTTGTGGCAAAGGTGGCATCCTATGACAGTGCTGTGTTTAAAGTCACTGAGCTCTTTACGAACCATTCTGAATTTGAAATGTTTGTCTGTGGAGATTGCATGGCTATGTGCTGGATTTTATGCACCTGTTGGCAATGGTTGTGGCTGAAACACCTGAACTCAATAATTAGTAGGGGTGTCCACTGACTTTTTGGCCATATGGTGTATGTTGTGGCAGGCTTTTCTGGTGAGTGCAACAGCTTTCTGACTGAGCTGTTGGAGGGAAAGCCAGAGCTATGTGATATGAAATGTGCAATAAATCTCTGACAATTAGCTGTAGTTTGCTAGCTAGCCCTCTCACTAGTTATGACAGTGAGTGACCTGAACATTACTGTGATTTAGAAGTTATAATTTCATGCTCTTTTAGCAAGTGTAGTAATGTTACTGGATCCCTGTTAGTCTAACACTGTGGGTGAAAAAATGGTGAAAGTATGTTTTGATTTCTATTCCTGGGTGTGCTATAAATGTAAACAAAAGACTTGGATGATGCAATCGAGGAAACAAATGATGAACGTCATGGTAACCTATGGGCAACCTGAGTTTGTCTGGGCAGTGCGCAACTTCAGTAATTTCCCCTAACATGCTAAATACAGTTGCCAACATTGGAATATTGGGCAAAGTTGTGTGCAAGCAGCTTAATGAGGAGTACCAAACAGAGATGCAGTGAGTGCCTTCAGTCTTCAGTTTGACCTAATCTCTCTGATTGCTGAAGCAGATTGATGTGTTGTGTTTCTGTGCAGTCGGTGGACTGGTGGAGTCTGGGAATTCTCATGTTTGAGTTCCTGACTGGGGCCTCCCCATTCACATTGGAGGGTGAGAAGAACTCACAATCTGAGGTGTCCAGGTGAGCCGTGTGTGTGTGTCTGCGTGTAGTTTTCTCCATTCTCTCTCTCTCTCTCTCTGTCTAAACCCAGTCACATTCTCATCTCCATTCCCCCTTTCCTTCTATATTTCTGATTCATCACAGAGGGAGTCCAACCTAATTGTCATGACGATTATGAGAGTAAATGCTATTTTTAAGATGGTGGTGTTCAAAACTAACTCATGATGCTTTTGTCCCTTACTTCCACTTTCTGTGAATATTCCGCCTGCCTCCCCCTCCCTCAGGCGTATCCTGCGCTGTGACCCCCCGTTCCCACCCGAAATCAGCCCCCTGGCTCGGGACCTGCTGCGGAAGCTTCTGGTGAAGGACCCCCGCAAGAGGCTGGGCTCCGGGCCCAGAGGAGCCGAGGACATCAAGGGACACCCCTTCTTCAAGGTTCCCCAACTCCCTCCACACAGTATATATATATACAGTATATACATATATATATACGATTTCTAGACTCCACTAACACGAACATGTTTGTGCTGGTCGTGACTGTTGGCACACAGTGATCGCCGTTATTGTGACTTTCACGACTTCAGGGCTTGAGCTGGTCAGACCTGGCGGAGAGGAAGGTCGACGCTCCCTTCAAGCCAGAACTGCGCAATGAGCTGGATGTTGGGAACTTTGCAGAAGAATTCACCGGCATGGAGCCGGTCTACTCCCCAGCCAGCACCCCCCCGAGCACGGACCGACTGTTCCAGGTCCCCCGTCTACTCCTCCCTATACCTGCACACCCTCACCTCACGGATACAATCAGTCCCACTGACCGTGATTAAACCAATACCCTCTCAGGGTACTACACCTGACTGTTACACCCTTCAGTAAACTGACATCTTCACGAATGCACGTCTTGTAAATCTTCATCCCTCACAGTTATGCCCTGTATTAAATGTGTGCCTTCACAGACACACACTGAAATACCCCTCCCCCCTCACAACTACTCTGTAATAAATGTTAACCCTCACAAATAGACTCGAAAGTACCAAATGTTTACAGACTCCCGCTCTGCAATCCCTGGGTAGCGAATCATTTTATTGTGTTACTTTCTCAACACACTGTGTTATATAATCTACAGGCATATCAATTTAAGCTTGAAGTGCCATTTAATGATTGTCAATGTGTCCTTGCTTTACTAAAGGTTTATTGCTCTCTCTCCCTTTCTCTATATATATATATATCTCTCTATATCTCTCTCTCTGTCTCTATCCCAGGGGTACTCCTTTATCGCTCCCTCTATTCTGTTCAACCGGAATGCAGTGATGGGCGACTTCATGGAGTCCCAGATGAGCCCAGACCGGCCGGGCTCTGCCAGTGTGGAGCGCAGTGCCATGTTAAAGGTCCCCGCACACTGACCCCGTACCACACACTGCACACACTGACACTCCAAACACTGACCCATACCACACTCACTGACTCATACCACGCACTGTACACACTGACCCATACTATACACTGACCCATACAACACACTGACCCGTCCCGCACACTGCACACACACCACACACTGACCTGTACCACACACTGCACACACTGACCCGTCCCACACACTGCACACACTGACCCACACCACACACCCACACACTGCACACACTGACCCGTACCACACACTGACCTGTACCACACACTGCACACACACACACCACACACTGCACACACTGACCCGTACCACACACTGACCCGTACCACACACTGCACATTGTGTACGCATTGTGCACACTGCAGCTGCAGGCACAGAGAAGGCCTCAGTGTCCAGGAACACCAGCTTCAGGCAGAACACGTGAGATAAAGGCCCATTATTTACACCTCACAGAGTAAATGATTTACCAGCAGGTTCCTTTCCATGCAAGTGTAACGTGTCTGTGGAAAGGAGGCTAGCGCCGTAACCCCATTGTGACTTTCATCGGCTGTGTCACCCCATCCCTGTGCAGGACTCCCAGTTCTTCCAGCAGTATGACCTGTGCCTGAAGGAGGTCCCGCTGGGCGAGGGGAGCTTCTCTGTTTGCAGGAAGTGCAGACACAAGCAGACTGGCCAGGAGTATGCTGTCAAGATTGTCAGCCGCAGGTGAGCGAGCCTTGAGGGAACACGTACATGTCTTTTGAGTGTGTGTGTACATTTGAGCATGCCCAGGTTTGTTGTTGTATTATTGCTCTTGTACTGGATCCCTCTCCAGCATTCTCTGGTGGGGTTGACAGTAATGTGTGATTTACTGTAGTGTGTGGTTGACTGCAGAGTGGTGTTGACTAGTGTCGGGTTGACTGCAGTGTGGGGTGTAGTGTGGGGTTGACTGCAGTGTGGGGTGTAGTGTGGGGTTGACTGCAGTGTGGGGTGTAGTGTGGGGTTGACTGCAGTGTGGGATGTAGTGTGGGGTTGACTGCAGTGTGGGGTGTAGTGTGGGGTTGACTGCAGTGTGGGGTGTAGTGTGGGGTTGACTGCAGTGTGGGATGTAGTGTGGGGTTGACTGCAGTGTGGGGTGTAGTGTGGGGTTGACTGCAGTGTGGGGTGTAGTGTGGGGTTGACTGCAGTGTGGGGTGTAGTGTGGGGTTGACTGCAGTGTGGGGTGTAGTGTGGGGTTGACTGCAGTGTGGGATGTAGTGTGGGGTTGACTGCAGTGTGGGGTGTAGTGTGGGGTTGACTGCAGTGTGGGGTGTAGTGTGGGGTTGACTGCAGTGTGGGATGTAGTGTGGGGTTGACTGCAGTGTGGGATGTAGTGTGGGGTTGACTGTAGTGTGGGGTTGACTGCAGTGTGGGGTGTAGTGTGGGGTTGACTGCAGTGTGGGATGTAGTGTGGGGTTGACTGTAGTGTGGGGTTGACTGCAGTGTGGGGTGTAGTGTGGGGTTGACTGCAGTGTGGGATGTAGTGTGGGGTTGACTGTAGTGTGGGGTGTAGTGTGGGGTTGATTGTAGTGAGGGGTTGACTGCAGTGTGGGGTCGCCTGTAGTGTGGGGTTGACTGTAGTGTAGAGTTGACTGCAGTGTGGGGTCGCCTGTAGTGTGGTGTTGATTGTAGTGTGGGGTTGACTGCAGTGTGGGGTCGCCTGTAGTGTGGGGTTGACTGCAGTGTGGGGTGTAGTGTGGGGTTGACTGCAGTGTGGAATTGACTGTAGTGTAGAGTTGACTGCAGTGTGGTGTTGACTGTAGTGTGGGGCGTATTGTGGGGTTGACTGTGGTGTGGGGTTGTGTGTTTCAGGATGGAGGTGAACACCCAAAGGGAGATCGCCGCACTCAGGCAGTGTGAGGCCCACCCTAACGTCGTCAAACTGTACGAGGTGTACCACGATCAGGTATCCTGAACACACTTTAATCACTCTCTCTCACACACACACACACACACACACACACACACACACACACACATACATACATACAAACACACATGCACACACATACACACACGCACACACACTCACTCACTCACACACACACACACACACACACACACACACACACACACACACACACACACACACACACACACACACTCACACACGAGTATATACCCCAAAATCATCAATCTGTATGAGGCGGGCTATATCTAGAATAAAATCCAAATGGGAAAATTGCTTATATAGGCAGTATATCCATACCGTATGAAAATGGGTGAGTGAAATGAACATGCCCAGATGAGTCGTGTTGTCGCTCCCGCAGTACCACACGTACCTGGTGATGGAGCTGTTGCGCGGGGGCGAGCTGCTGGAGCGGATCAAGAAGAAGAAGCTGTTTGCGGAGGGGGAGGCCAGCCAGCTGATGAGGAGCCTGGTGTCGGCCGTCAGCTTCATGCACGACGCTGGGGTGGTGCACAGAGACCTCAAGCCTGAGGTACAGCGTGGACACGCATCCGCCGCTCACCTGCATGCGCCGCTCACCTGCCCCTCCTCTGAGCTCCTGTGCCGATGTGCCGATGGTTCGTTCGTGGCGAGCCGGCCAGTGGTGTAGGTTTACTAGAGTGCGTTTCTCTGAAGGGTTCATGTTTATTACAGTTTGGACTAATGCCAAAACAGGATTTGGGGCGAAAACCTTGTAAAAGCCCCCCAAAAAATACATATATATATTTACACAAATGTGAACGCACGTCAGTAAGAGCTTCCGCCAAAAGATCTGCTGGAGCTCCTCTCTTGGCACACCGTGTAGCTGTGATACACACACCAACTGTCCATTTCATCTGGTGCATTCGCTGTCTGACGGCGTACTGGCGATCGCTACACATGAGCTTTTCTGAAACCGATCAAGTAAGAGTAGCGTTGCCTTGGAGCGAAGGCCGTCAGAGCCAAGAGCCGCACAGAAAGCGTTTGCCTCTCTTCCTGGCAGAATGTTCTTTTTGCGGACGAGGGGGAGGACGCTGTGCTAAAGGTGATCGACTTTGGGTTTGCGCGCCTGTGCCCCGCGGGCAGTGGCCCCCTGCAGACCCCCTGCTTCACCCTGCAGTACGCTGCCCCTGAGCTCTTCGACAGCACCGGCTACGACCAGGCCTGCGACCTCTGGAGCCTCGGAGTCATCCTGGTACTGAAACTGCGTGTGTGTGTGTGCGTGTGTGTGTGTGTGTGTGTGTGTGTGTGTGTGTGTGTGTGTGCGTGCGTGCGTGCCCTGAGAGTGTGAGTGTGAGTGTGTGTGTGTGAGAGTGTGTGTGCACATGTGCGGGCACGTGTGTGTGCGTGCGCAAAAACTCTGGCCACTTACGGAAAATTACTTGGTTTTATGTAGCGCCTTTGACCCGAGGATATGAAAGAGCCTTGTTCACCATTAGCCTGATTGGACCACGGCGGCCATTTTGTACCAGGACCCTCACTTACTCTCTGCAGCTGTCTGTGTGCCTGCATCTGGTGCCCGCATCCCCAATTTTAGAACGTGACAGCAGCCTCTCTAACAGTCAGGAATCTGGAGGCTCCTTTGTCTACCTGTCTGTTGTCCCACAAGTTCTTTCGTAGGTTTTTGATTTGTCACGTTGTTTGTAAAGACTGCGGTCACAGTGTCGTGTGAGAGTAACTGCCACTGAAGTGTTGATAACGTCGATGGCGTGAAATGTCCGTCTGTCCCGTCAGTACACCATGCTCTCTGGACAAGTGCCCTTCCAGAGCGAGCCGAAAGGGATGACGTCGTCGCGTGCCGCTGACATTATGCGCAAGATCAAAGAGGGAGACTTCTCACTGGACGGAGAGGCCTGGAGGGGCGTGTCCGAGGAGGCCAAGGAGCTAGTGAGAGGTATGCCGTCGCAAAAGGGCCAAACGGTTACATATGATGATTTTTAGATTTTAAGTTTGGGATAATGTCTCTCTCTCTCGCTTTTCTTCTTTCATCCTCAACAAATTCATTGTATCCTAAATCATATCCCGCCTCTCTGATTCGCACAGTCTTCCCCTCCCCCTTTCTGTGATACCACCAGGGTTGGGAGGGTTACTTTGTAAATGTAATTAGTGCCTGAATACTGATTACACGGCTCTGAAAGTAATCCGATACGAATACAGTTACATGTCTCAAAAAAGTAACGTATTCAGATTACTTTTAGAATACTTTTGGATTACTTACTTTTTCCATCACAGATGGGTATGTTTTGGGGTACAGGAGACATTGGGAAGCTGTTATATAGCCAAAGGTGGTGCTACTTAGTACTAAAAGGGTGCTCAAACCTTTGCACACACCATGTTCACTTTTTTATTTTGATCAGTAATACATTTAAATAGTTATTATGCATTACACTTTGAAAAAGGATGTCATGTTCAACTTTCCACTGTGCTGAGGTCAGGTCAGCTTTTGTTCATTTAATAATAAATACTAATAAATTTGAGATGTCAATTTAGCTAAATATATGCAACATTGTATCTGCATTTTTTGTTGTAGTCGTCATCATTAACATGTTATGGAATTAGAATGGACAGATTAAAAATTAAAAGCAAAGGGAAATTGAAAGGCAAGTTCTTTTACTGTTTTGATGGCTCATCATGAGCATAATTCAAACACAGCATCTGAAACAATGCAATAACTTTTGAAACTTTTTTGGCACTGGAATAACAGCGACTTGTAAGGGATATGGCTTAGAAAAGTGCCAGTGTTGGCGGGCTGTGTAGCGGCGAATGCTCGGCAGTGCATAACGTAATTGACATATAGTAGGGTACAATTGGCTACCAAATTGGGAGAAAACTGGGAAAAATAAAAAGAATAAAATAAAATGTCATTGTTTCAACAATAAAGAAAGCAGTATAAAATTACCAGAGCAGTTAATGCGATGCCTCAAATCGTAGGCTAAGGTCAGGTAACAGCAAATTACTGCAGAACTGTGTTCATTAAGCTGAAGGTTCGCTAACGTCGACTTACTCCAAGTGCTTTTTAAGATTCGAAGTCGAGTCCTTTGATGCCGACCTTTGATGCCGTATCTTTATTCCTGGAAGACACAAGGTACACTGGACCGACAGATTTTTCCCATGTTCTTCTTTAAACTGGAAATTGTGTCGAGAACGCCACAAACTAAAAGCTGACTTTTCTTCCATCTTGTCGCTATCAATGTTTGTCTGAGTGTGGGCGCGCGCTTTTTTTTAAACGCATTTTTTTTAACACAGTTTTTTGGTTCTGTGCAGCGGCTGTAGTTTTCGTGAGCTGTGTGATGATAATCATGTAGGCGTGATAATTTCATGCTGTAGCTTTAGTAATGAATATCAGCTCATTAATGTTTGTAAGGAAAACTTTCCACCAAGAATTCCAATAAGTATTCCAAAATGTATTCACTTCAGGTTTATTAAAGTAACTGTATTCAGATTACTCGTTTTTCAAATGTAACGCGAGCTGAATAGTTACTTGATTTTTGTATTCTGATTACGTAACGCCGTTACATGTATTCCGTTACAACCCAACCCTGGATACCACATATGTCCATATTTACTTTGTTGTTCTTTTGTTTTCGAAGCCTTTTTTCTTTGATTATGTATCTCCCAGTGCTCCATTCTTAATCGTTCATGTTGTTGATCCTCCAGGCCTGCTGACGGTGGATCCTGAGAAACGGCTGAAGCTCTCTGCTTTGCGGGAGAAGGAGTGGCTCCAGGGCGGGGGGGCACTGTCCTCCACCCCCCTGCGCACGCCGGATGTGCTGGAGTCCTGCGGCCCCACCGTCCGTACCTACGTCAACGCTACGTACAAGGTGAGGGGTCTCAACGCCGGGATCTGTGGGATGGGAGAAGGACAGGATGGCAGCCGCCTTTTCCCTGGTGGGGGTTTCAATTGTTTTTTAATGCTCTGATTGACTGTGAGAACAAACTGTTTATTTGTGAAAAAAGATTGCAAACCGCACTAACATACTGCAACTAATGCTTGGCAGTGTGATGTGCTGTTGCACATTGCACACTAGTGGGGGGAAAAAACTCACCAAAAAAAATAAACCTGTCAAATTGGAAAAAAGTGTATTGCATATTACAGTAAAACATTAACTAGGCCCCCTGGTGTCGTAGCGGTAAAGGCACTCGCCCAGAGTGCAAGTTGCCCACGGCGGCCAGCCTGGCTCTGGCCGGGAGTCCCGTTCTGGGGCGGCGATTGGCTGTCCGCCCCAGGGGAGGGGGGAGGGAAGCCGGCAGGAGCTTGCCGCGTATAAGAGTGGCTCTGTGTGTATCGGAGTTACGGTCGACGGTTTGGTGGGGTTCCGTCTCAGAGGATGCGGTTCATTGCCTTTGTCGCGTGACCGGCAGCGAGCTCGTAGTACGTGGGGGGGATAGTTGAAATGGAAAGAGGGTACAATTGGCTACTAAATTGGGAGAAAATAGGGGGGAAAGTCAGAAAGACCTTTCTCTCCTTGCTGTGCGGTTACCCCTCTTCTCTCTCCTTCCTGCCCCACATCCCGCCAGGCGTTCAATAAGGGGAAGAGAGAGGGCTTCTTTCTGAAGAGCGTGGACAACGCCCCGCTGGCCAAGAGGCGCAAGCTGAAAATGACCAGCACCGGAGTGGAGACCCGACGCAGCTCTTCCTCCTCATCCTCATCCTCCTCTTCATCGTCTGTCCCTCCGCACCCTCCTCCCCCTCCTCCTCCCCCTCCTCCTCCTCCTCCTCCTCCTCCTCCGCTGGCCCCACCCAATCCCAGAGCGCACCCGCCCTCAAACTCTGAGCCCAAGGCACAGAGCTAGACGGAGACTGAACTGAAACACTCGCACGCACACACGCACACACACACACACCCACACACTGCCACACACCATTTGAGAGCGAGAGGGGAGGGGGGGTAGGGGTAGAAAGAGACGCACAAACATCGCTCTGTCCTGAGAATCAGCGACAGATTGACAGGAGTAAAGAAGCCATAGAGCGGAGAAGGGACTGAGTCAGGAATCCACACCCCCGAATCAAACAGCCCAGTGCCCCAGAGAGCACCAGTGGGTCGTCTCTGGTCCCTGAAGGCTGCTGTCCTTAAAACAGCCCTTTTCCTTCATCCCCCTGGAACCAGGCTGGCACGGGCTGGAGCCCGAGCGGATTGATGGGCACTATACAGAGGGCACACCGAATTCTGGCGTCCGCGCCGGTCAAAGTTGAGCTTTTTCCTTACCAAAAACATTATTGACGCAACATTACTCCTGCCGACCTCTCTGGCTTGAGACGGAGAGTGACTGAGGAAGCCGGCCTGGTTTCAGCCGCACGGCAGAAGAGGGGCGCAGCGTCCGCCCCACCAGACCACTCGCTCAGACGCTTCCGGAGAATCACTGCCCTGATTTAGGCCAGTTTGAGCCCTTCTCCTGCATGTGAAGAGGAGTGCCGGAACGCAGGCCCCCAAAGGGCGGCCCTGCTGTCGCCGCGGGGCGCGGAGGGGGGAGGAACACGCCGAGCCGGAGATCAAATCTCACGTGCCTCACCCTGGAGCCCAGAGTTTCCCCAACCAAAGAGACTCCTGACCCCCCACAACAGACCTTTAACAAGCTACAGTTAACACAGAGGACCTCGGAATGCCCCTTTACGGCAGTCAGAAAGACACACCGGTGGAGAACGCACCCCCCCAACTTGAGCCAAAGTGTCTTTGTCGAGCCTTTTCCACTGTGATCGATCCCTAAAGGGAGCCTGGCTCAGTAGGGTCTTGAAGGGCTTATAATTCACACCGCAGCGATTCTCGCACTCCTCCAATAGAGACCTGAAACATTTCATTGCCATTCGCTTTGACGGTAGGATGAGTCATTCTGCCAAGGCGGGACGGTAAATATTCGATCACATATTTTTTTCACTTTACTTTAATTTGAGGTCTGCTTTTAAAAAGAAAAGAAGCAGGATTCAGACACTTATCACTGCAACACAAACCGCGGATGCTTGGAGGTGCAGGGAAGTTACTTTAAGGGATTTATTTGACTTTTAAGGTTTGTCGTCACCTGGGACCCAGTCCAGAAAGCGTATGGTTCCTGGCCCGTACTGCGTTCAGAGGAGCTCGACCGTTCGGCTCCCAGCGATGACCTGAAATCGCGAGGCACAATGTTCTGCCAGTCAAGGTGCTCAATTCTACTGTGTAAGGGGGCATTCACACTGAAATTAGCGCGTATGTATCAGATTGACGTACAGGTATGCATTGTTGGCTTGATGCAGGCGTGTTCGTGGTTCGTCTAATACGCTACCCAAGGTAGCTACGTCCCACCAACTGAAGTCCAGCTCCCGCTCTGAACCGTCTCCTATTGGCTGACGCTTTGCTATGTCAGAGGGCACCCGTTTCCGAATTTCAACTCTGGCGAACGTTTTTTTCCATGGACAACGGAGCGCTGTTTTAACGCAATACTATGCGCCGGTCTTCGTCATTCAACAGGGCGCTACTCTCATTGCAAAGAGGTGCGTTTTTTATGCCTACAAAAATGCCAGTGTGAAACTCCCCCCTTTAATACTTTCAATCATGGCTTCAACGGGATCAGGGAAAAGACCAGAGCACTGATACACAAATATTTCTTTAAATGAGTTGTATTTTATTTCATTTTTTGTTTAGCTTTGGAAATCGCACCACGTTATTTAATGGTTTCGCATTTTAGCTTTAAACACACAAGATATTTCCTTTGACTATGGCTTGTTTTTTTGGGGGAGGGGGGAGGGGGTCTTTTCTGTATTTTCTGCTGATTAATATAATAATTTCTGTTGCTGTAATGGGTTTTCCACCAAATATGTGTAGATTCATAAATTGACATGAATTGAACGGCCTTTATACTGTATGTGGAACTGGATGAGATAATGGCACTGGTGGTTCTGTATTCTCTGTGCTGGTTGAAGGCATATTGCAGCATTAGAAAAAACACAGAACACATGCATGGTATGCTCACAACCACCCTCCACTCCGTATCAAAGGCTCATTCCAATATTACTGCATTAAAGAAATGTAACATTTCTGACATACTTTATATCATATTTTGTCTTCAATTAAAAATGTGGAAGCACCAGATCCAATGGAATGTATTTGTTTTGTTATTAATATGCCAGTTATTTTCAATTTGGTTGTGTTTGCTGTTAGTTTATCTCCGTGTAACAATTCTTAGTTGCATTTTTATTTTAAAATAAAAAATTTATTTTTAATGTTGCGGTTAAAAATGATTAAAATTAAAATGATTTATTATAATGTCCACGAGGAGGGGGAACTGTATTGCGGGAGAAACACATCAGCTGTGTTTCATGAGCAGCCAAAAAGGTTTTTAAGTGAATCATGATATTCAGAAGCATTGAATTGTGAAAATTAAATGATGTTAATGCCTTTTGTTGTTTTGCATCAAGAACTTTTAATATCAGAACTTTAATATAATGTCACGTTGGGTCTATCTGATATGGTATTGATGTATCCGATTAAGTATTTTAACCAAAAATGATACAAAAAAATTTAAATAAAATATTTGGGGAATTTTTAATGCATATTTTGTCTGCCTTCATTGGTTGCATGCAATTATTATTAGCTCTGATTTTTGATATTTTTGTTGGGCATGCTGAAAATGTGTAGTATTTATTATACTCTGCTTGTTAAGGGATATTTCAAGCTATTTGTTTTGTTCGTATACAGAACAGTAGTGTAATCTAATCAGAGCAGGCAACGTGAACAAACTCTGATTAACATGTTAAGGCTGTTTGGAAGAATGCTTAAATCCTCATTAACCCACTGGCCGGCCTGCCCAGCGATGAAGTGAAGCCACACTTGTTAGCAAAGCAATCTTAAAAAAGCAGGTCAACACTGAGTTCAAGTTGAACAAAATTGCTATTTTTCTCGTTTTTTTGTGTGTGTGTGATTTAAAATGTCACACTATGTTTGTTAATGAATTAACGTTACGTTGTCAAGAGAATCGATGAAGGATTTAGACATACAGTACGTCCATCACTGTATTAGTCATATTAAATGTTAAATGGGATAATTTGATGTTTTAATAAAACCCCTTTCTTAGACTCTTCCCTTTTTCTGAAAATGGAAGTTTTTGCCAAGATTATCTAAGAGGATCTATAAACTGGGACTCCAGAAACCCTGGGCTGCCTCTCAGCGAGGAAACTCGACTCACACACTCTAAACACGAATGAAAACAAACACGTTTTTTCCTCAATAGAGTGTCTTCATTAACCTGTGAAGCGGCTTGAATACATTTCCATGTGTCGGAATTCACAAGCTTTGAAATCTCCAGGCCATTGAACCTTTTGTGTGTGTCCAGTTCATTTGAAGGGAGGAGAGTTCAAGCGCCCATAACACATGCTGTGCCTATTACCCATAACATGCTGTAAAGGGCTCCACCAGGCCAATTACGCACATTTCAATAGAGTGAGTAATTTTCTTTCCTGAATGCGCTATCCTTTAAGAGCACTTTCAGACTTTTAATTTAATTTATTTTTTTAAATTTTTTTAATTTTTAGAGTTCTGTTTTATTCTGGAGACAGCTTTATCACAGGTCTACTGTAAATGGCTCCACTCTGACAGCTCTACTACAGCTGCAACTCCTTACTCCCACCACCAGGTGTCCCTGTTGGGTTGCTGAAGGAGCGCAGAGCATTTATTAGAACGGATGGATGTCTCGCCTGGGGACGCTTGCAAGTTATTAAAGCCAGCTGATTGTTTTCAGGCTGCTTTTTCACAAACCAAGGGCACACTTGACTGAGAGGGAGTGAGGGAAAGAAAAAGGCAACATGGACACAATCTCTCTCACACCCAGACACGGTCACATACATTGAGGATAAATGCAGACATAAGTCTTTGCGCACGGGCCCAGGGGGTGAATTATAATTTAATGACAAATGGAATGCTAATACGATCCATAAATTAAGTAGTTGTCATTGTGACATTCATCAGAATGGGCCCTCAGTGGACCATTCGCGTATGAAATCGTGATATATTAACCGTGACAATTGGATCGAATTGGACTGTCAATCAATCTGTTATAACACTTAAAATGCGCACATTTAAGAATGACCCTAGCCATGGCCGTGACGTTGTATTTAGACATTTAGATATTTTACATGAATGTCCTACATTCACATTCGTAAACTGTACTGGCAATGACTCAGGCACCCAGTGAACCCCCTCTGGACCTGCCACTGGGCTAGTGACTGCTACAGATGTGGTACATACTAGAAAACTGCACAAGCATGCATGCACATGCACACACACAGGCGCGCGTGCACACACATACACACAGACACACAAAACACACACACACAGGCTTGCCCTGACTGGTAAACACTAATGCTCACAACCAAGCAACACAAGACGAAATCGTCGTATTTTTCCCTGTCTCTGTCTCTCTTGGTTGTTTAATAATTGAAAGGGTGGAGAGGTGCAGTGCTATCACTGCCAGTCAGTCAGTCTAACAGTCGAATGAAGAGCGGCCTCCCTCTCTCCCTCCGTTTCTGCCCTCTCCATCAAATTTTAATCCTTCTTTCCCAAAACGCAGTTCTCCATTACTGACTAGCTGAGCATGAGTGACTGCAGTGAATGCACATCATAACTCCATACAGCAGGCACACATATTCTTTCTGTCTCTTTTGTGGGCCTGTTGCAGCTGACTGGCGTTATGTTCTGACATGAAACCCCCCACCCCCGCCCCCGGTAAGGAACGCGGACTCGATACACACTCGATATTCTGTTCTATTTTATAAATCCGAGTGTAGTTTAATTGACTGCTGGTTTCAGCGAGGGTTTTCTTTTTAATCGTGTTTCTGCTACCAATGCTGACCTCCATGGGGGATACCCTTGAAATGTGGTAAGGGAGTAAATCACTGTACCCACCCTCTCAGTGTACCTAACTCAGTCACAGCCTCCTCTCCCGCCCGCCGCCTCCACTCTCCACCTCCACCTCACTCCAGCGTTCTCTATCCCTCCATCCCTGCACCAAGGCCCACTCTCCCTCTCATTCCACCTCTCCCTCCCTTCCCCTCATTCTCTTCTCCCCTGCATCGGCCCCTGTCCCATTCTCTCTTCTCTCCTTTCCCTCTCCCTCCCTCCCTCCCTCCTTTCCTCTGCCCCCAACTCCTCCCTTTCCTTCAGTGTATTAAAGCATTCCACACTCTCAGTAAAAAGCTGATTTATTTTCTCAGGGTATCGATCGCTCCCTGCATTAAAGATTATAATTCATTACCCTGGCCTTTTTAATACATTAAATGTTCAAAATAAAAATAAAAAAACAAAATACTGAGATGGGTGCAGGAACACACTGGTCCAGTCCAGTGTTCCCTCTCTCCTTCTCTATCTCTCTCACTTTTGCAATTGGACACGGACACGGACAGAGACAGAGACAGAGACAGACACACACACACACACACACACACACACACACACACACACACACACACACACACACACAGGTACAGTAGGTTTATTCAATAACACAGTTGCAGCACAGCTTGTAATTCAGTCCTGGTGTGCAGCGAACCTTGCAGTGCAACACAGCATTCTTTAGGAATGTGTCTCTAGTTGGAATGATCAATTCAGCAGCTCAACATCAGCATTACAGATATGAGCACTGTGGTGTTTACTGACCATCAATCGAGAAATAACACCGAGCTTGCGCTGTGGCGCTCCATCATGCTCTGGCTGTCAGCGCGTACCGTTCCACAGGGCAATGTCTCACGCCGCCACCGGTTGCAGACGGCGACGGTTCATTACCCTCTCGTGGAAAATTTCTTTACAAGACCCAAAAGCGTGCAGCACGACTCACGTCGTACATCGTCAGCCCGGAGCGGGACGGTAATGTGAGCCAGTGTAATTCTGTTTAAATCACTCAGGCGCACTTGATTTGCTATCCAAAAAGCTGACTGCGCTTTCATTTTTTCACAGCCTTGGGATTATGCACAGTGCAACGTGAGTGCCCCTGACATCAATACAGTGCAGAACCTCCAAACACAAATGTCTGTGACCTCGTGACCAAATCACCATTTTTATATGGACGATGTGGTCGCGCGGCGTCCGAGCGAAGGAGAGAGGTTCCCAATGCATTATGGGACTTCAGTACGCTGCATATGGGCGGGGCAAGGAAGGGCGGTACAACCGTCGCGAGGGAAGTATGGGACTGTTCATCAGGAGGATCTCAGCTGTCTAGGTGTGTGTGTGTGTGTGTGTGTGAGTGAGTGAGTGAGTGTGTGTGTGTGTGATTGAGAAAGTGAGTGAGTGAGTGTGTGTGTGTGTGTGTAAGAGAGAGTGTGTGTATCAATGTGTGGGTGTCAGTCAGCAGATGTTCTGCTTGGCCGTGGGAGAGGAGCTGTTGAATACTGCATTGGCCAGCTGTTGACTACTGTGGCAGGAGTGTGTGTGTGTGTGTGTGTGTGATCCTGAGGTATTGCTCTCTTCCCCTCTCAACCACAGAAGACACTTACAGACTGCTTTAATATTGCAACAGCCCACATCTGTAAGAGTACTGGAGAGATTCCACTTGGAGACAGGAGCACATACACTCTGACGCACACCGTCGCTTACGAGTTCACACTCACTCACCCACACACACACACATACCCACACAGCCACCAAGACACACACTAACAAGCATGTCAACAAATAAGTGTGCACACCCACATACTGTCTTAGTCACAAACGCACAGCACACTATCCCTTGTACGTTAGGACAAACACGCAAAGCCAAACCCGCACAAACAGGACCTCTCTGGCACACACGCTGACTGACACCAATAGAGGACCTTTAAGTGAAAACCAGAGAATTTCCTCTCAAAGTTTTGCCCTCTCCCCCTCCCCCCTTCCCCCTCTGTCCCGTCCCCACCACCTCTCTGTGCAGTGACAGGCTTTCAGACAGTAAATCAGTGCATTGATCCAGCGGAGCTGCGTGTGTCCTGGATTCGGCTAAAGAGCCATTTTCATTTCACAAGGCATTTTACCTCCCCCCCCTCCCACCCCGCCCATCAATTAAACATCCACCCACCCCTCTCCCTCTGACTCCATCTGGCTGATGTTCTTTCCACACAACCTTTCATTTTTCTTTTTTAAAGACCCCCATCCCTGGACTCTGTGTCGCTGTGTCTCCATATCACATTGAATCTGAAATGAAGGCCTATGAAATGACTCCTCTTCTCAGCTCCTCAGCACTCAGCCTCCAGCTTTACTCAATAGCACAGACACTAGGCAACAAAAACACACTTATATATACTCACACACAGACACTGTGCATGTTGACAGATAGACACACACTTTTATACACTCACACAGACACTGTGCAGACAGATAAACACACACTTTTATACACTCACATAGACACTGTGCAGACAGATAAACACACACTTTTATACAATCACAGACACCGAGGCACTGTGCATGCTGAGATAAAGACACACACATTTATATGTGCATAAAATTCAATTCAATTCACTTTTATACACTCACACACAGGCACTGTGCATGCTGATAGATAAAGAGACACACTTTTATACGTGTATAAAATTCAGTGCTGAGGATAATACATGGTATAGACAGAGGTGGGGAGAGACTTCTGACTTTTTTAAAACTTTTTTTATTTTTCAGATTTTACCTCATTTTTCTCCAAATTTGGTAGCCAATTACTCCCGCTGTGCTTAGTTCAATCCCCTCCGTCGTAGTTCACTGCCATAGTCCTCTGACCAGCAGTGACAATGACGAATCGCTGCCCCCTTCGAGACAGCACTCTTCATGCCGTCGACTGTAATTCCGGTACCCCAGAACCACTCCTGTGCGCAGCGAACTGCGTCAGCTTCCCTCCCCCCTCCCTGGGGCGGACAGCCAATTGCCGACCCGATGGCACTCCCGGCCAGAGCCGACTCTGGTTAGACGGGGAACTGAACCCCCGGTCGCCGTGGCCAGCATCGGACGTTGAAACCACTGGACCACACGGGAGGCAGAGACTTCTGACTTTTAAATCCCTTTATTCACCTGTCTGCAAAGCCGTAAAAACTAAAAAGGAGACAATATTTGAAAGAAAAATATAAAATAAAGAAAAATAAAGAATGCACAGGAACAAAACAAAAGATGTCGTTTGCGCCTGAATTTGAGCCCAAAGCATTGCCTTGAACATTGGCAAAAACTCTCCTCACTTCATTTATGCTGCGAAGAGCCCCATTCTCCTCCCCACACAACCTGCAACATTGTTGGTGTTCCCGGAAGCACTCGTGTTCAGTGTTCAAAACCCTGGGACTGGAACACGGTCTTAAAACTCCCCATCACACCATCATCCTGCCCTGCAAGCTTGCCCCCATGTGTATGGTGAATGGCTAACTATGCTTGGCCTCACAGAACATCAGCAAGCGTGCAGCGGACTCGGTGTTCCTCGACGCGTGTTCATCCAAAATACACTTTGTGCGGAAAAAAACATACCCCAACCTCCCCAAAACAGCACTTAAGTAGTGTGAAGAATGAAGAAGTCTCAGACAGTGACGGTCAATCATCAAATCATTACAGAAAAGGCAGTTTGGCGTGACCTTTAAAAAAATATATATTATTTGTTTCAGATTTTTTTCCCCATTTGTCTCCCCAATTTAGTAGCCAATTACACCTTCCATGTCATTTCGATGTACCCTCCCCACACGAATCCGCCACTCGTCTCTACAAGGCAGGCAGGCAGTGTGGTATAATGGTTAGGGAACTGGGCTTGTAACGTTAAGGTTGCAGGTTCAATCCCCAGGTGGGACACTGCCGTTGTACCCTTGAGCAAGGTACTCAACCTGAATTGCTTCAGTAAATATCCAGCTGTATAAATGGATTGTAAAGAAATGTCAACTGTAAGTCGCTCTGGATAAGAGCGTCTGCTAAATGCCTGTAATGTAATGTAATACAAGGCAAGCTAATTCTCAGAGGGCAGCGAATTCCACTTCCTTCAAGACGGAATTGGCCGACACACGTTCTGGAGACTCCTTACGTACTTCACGGCGGACCCGAGCCGGCTCACCCTCCCCCCTCCCCCTAGGGCGGACAGCCAAATGCTGCCCCCGATCGGAGCTGATGACCAGGGCCGGTCTGGTAGAGATGCCGATACGCTATCCACCGCCCCGGTGACCACCCTTTAAAGAGATTAATGGCAACTGCGATGTGCAGAATATGCTACTGCAAGTCCCCTGACCTTGGCAGTGGGGGGCTCATACAAAAGCCTCCAGGGGGGCAAGACGTCCGACTGTGGAGCTCATGGGAGCCTCGACACGTTAAAGAGAGAGCCTGACCAGCCCCCCCCGCCCCCCCTCCGGGACAGAGAGCAGCTCGCCGGTAACGTCCTCGACTCAGCAAGTCACTGCTGTCAGTTCCAGTTCTGGGATAGAGACTCTACACACTGGAGCCCTGCCAGAACCTATGTAGCCCTCAGGGACCCGGAATGTTCCAACCCTCCAGCAAGGCTGCTGCTGTCCTTAGTGAGGGAGACGCTGACCTGTGCAGAAAGGTCCTCAACAGGTCGCCAATCTCCGCCACAGAGGTCCCATGAGCCAGACAGCTCGGTCACCCCTGCCCTAACGAAACCAGTCACAGTGCCCTGTCACAGTCACAGTGCCCTGACATGGGATGAGGTGGGGAGAGGGAGCGGGGAGAGGGAGAGGAGAGGGAGAGGGAGAGGGAGAGGGAGAGGGAGAGGGAGAGGGAGGGAGAGGGAGAGGGAGAGAGAGAGAGAGAGAGAGAGAGAGAGAGAGAGAGAGAGAGATAGAGAAAAAAGGGTGAAAAGCAGTGGGAGGAAGTACACCATTTGAAGGAGAGAGAGAGAGAGAGGGAGAGATGGAGATTCAGGGGGAAGGCGGGACTAAAAGGGAGAAGACACGACATTAAAGTCTGGCTGCGTTTTAAGGGATAAAAACTCCCTGGCGCTCATCCCCCGCTCTCCCCCCTCCCTGTGAAGTATGATTCCTCGCTATCTGATTTCCAGAGCTGTGTGCTGCTCATTAAAAAATGAAAGTCACTTTAGATGAATTCCTCGCGTTCTCCCCCTCCATCAATTTCTCTCCCTGAAAAGAATAGAGGGGAAAACAGCAGTAGCTGGTGTGGTGGGGGAGAGGTTCTCTTTTCTGACAAGGTTAAAGAGGAAAAAGGAGGGAGGAGGGAGGGGATGCTGTGGAGGAGTGGCAAAGAGTCATTTCATTTGAAATAAATATGCTTTCACTCCCCCTCTCAGTACCATTCACTGAAAGATTCTCGCCCATGTTTATAATGAAGGCTTTAGAAGAGAGCCATTGAAGGACAGGCAATGCAAAACTGTCTCGCCTATTTGAGGCACTTACCTGCCACGCCTTGCGGCGTTTAATCCCTGCTTAGAATCAACATTGTGTTTATATTTTGCATGAAGTTCACAAAAGCAACCCTATCCCAGCCCTGCCTCTCCCTCACCTAAACGTCACAGTTCATACACAGCGCCGTATTTACAAACACACCCAAGTCATTGTGTCCGTGATAGCTTTAATGGGGTTCCTTTGTCACGCCGTACAATAACAGATGGTAAAAATACACTTACTTTTAATAATAACAGTATCAAAACTACTGATGTTAAATGCAGATGTATCCCAATGAATACACTGTGCTTTTAAAAGTTAAAGTAATTCGTACAGCAGAGTGGTCCGTGCGGCCCTGCTGATGATGAGGAGGGGGGCTTCACGTCCTCACAGTTTGCTCTTCATCTCGTGACCTGCGAGGGGAAAAAACGGTGCTCGTTTCGTCATCGTCGACATCATCGTCATCGTCATCATCGCTATCAAAATCATGAACCGTCCTCGGCGTATCAATCAGACAGAGAATGTGCACTGGGTCGGGCAGTTTCGCAGAGTCCGCATTCGTCCGCACTAGAATAACAGCTCCCTCAGTGTCAGTCAGTCGCTGCGCCGATGCAGGGGAATAAGCCGTCGTCAGCGCGGACGGCAGATTAACAGTCGCTCGGGCCAGTCGGTGTTACTCGCTCGGTTAGTGTCAGTTAGTACAGCAGTATATCAGCGTCTTTCAGTCTGCCAGGAAAAAGAACAACGCAGGCTTTGTTATATGTTAGAAAGACAAACGCAAACATCAGGACAAGCGGGTTATCACCACTATAAACAGCTACTGTTATCATGTACACGACTACTGCATTTCTACTTCTACCACAAGTACTATATTACAGCTCAAAAGAGAAAGGACATGTATCTACTCCACTCCATGCTTGTTACCTGTCCCTGAACCAAGTTTTCAGATTGGTCAGCCAGCTAGGGGAGGGAGGGAGGGGGGCAAAGAAGGGGGGTTTATGGGGAAAACAGATGTGATTGGCTGAGATGCTTATTTAGGGCTGCCCCCCCTTCCCCCTAATAAAACAATTATACCATCTGTCAGACATTAGCTGTGTGAGATCTGTATGAAGAGGAAATACAGGGGGTATAAAAAGTATTCACCCCCCCTTGACATTTTTCACATATTTTCTTACTTCATGGAATCAACACAAAATACTCTATAATGTCAAATAATAATAAAAACGAATTCTTAATTTTGAAGAACCTTTTCTCAGATTTGCTTTGGTCTTCATGATAAAGCTCTTATTGGGAAATGTACTAACCAACTGTGGGACCTCTCACAGACAGGTGTATTTCATTTGAAATAATTTGAAACACCTTAATTGTACACAAGTGGACTCCAATCAAATGATTATGTGACCTCTGAAGACAATTGATTGCACCATAGTTTATTTAGTTGTGGATACTTAATGGAATCAATTATTGTCCGTTTTTTTATTGGTAAATAATTGAGAAAAAGTATTTTCACTTTGACATTATTTAGTATTTTGTTTTGATCAGTAGCAAGACATCTGAATTAAATACATTTTGATTCCATGCTGAAACAAAATAAAATGTGGAAAAATTCCAAGAGGGTGAATACGTTTTATACCCACTGTATATATTTACATTTTTATTCATAACCAATTAAAAATAAACTGGTATTCCTTACAAGAAGTGATTTTCATGAATTAAACATTTCTTTTCCTGAAACTAGTAATTATTTCTTCCAACAGCTTACATTGCATAAAGTAGACAGGGGTTATTCCAAAATTAGTTGTTGAGATGTGCAATGTGTGTGTGCTACAGCATTGTGTGGTCCTCAATTGTTAAGTGGAGCAGTGTTGAGATGTGTTGTGTTGTAATGTGTGTTTGTTGTGCTCTGCACCTGTGTGGGTATTGTATTTAACCAGTCAATCAACATCAGTTTAGTGTGCCATGCATACAAAACAATATAGTTGCAGTTTGATCATAATAGTGTGTTTTCCCTTTAAAAAGAGTTGTGTGCATCAGTGCCGTAGTTGCGTGTTGTATAGTGCAGTAGTAATGTGCCATGTACTATATGAACAGTGTTATGTGACATGGAGAGGATATGTGCAGCACTGACAGTGCGGCATTGTGCAGTTGTGTTATGTTGTGCCATATGTGTTATAATAGTGTTGATTATTGTCAATAAAATATATTATGTGGTTCTGTACACAGTCATGGTGCACTACAGTGGTAGTGATTGGTGTTGCAGTACGGTTAGGGCTGTATACTTTTCGATTGAAATCAATTTAAATATGTAAAAATCTGAAACGAAATGTTTTGTTTGAACAACACACATCAATTTTATGCAGTGAAAGTCATTTAAGAAATGACACTACTCAGTTACTACTGAGATACCTCCCTGCCCCTAAGCTGTTAACTCCCAAATAACATTATTTTATGATCACTATCAATTCAGGTTCAATTCAGTATTTTAAAAATGAAGTTATAAAAAAATGAATGGAGTGAATGTCAGGGATAGTCATGTTCTGCAGTATCATGGATTGGATACGTTTTGCAGTGGTATTGTTTAGCTTTACACTTATTTAAGTATTTTTTATTATGAAGTGTCATATGGAGGTATGGTGATCATGTGTAATGTTATAGTGTATTGTTATGGAGTGGATGTGTGGTATGGTGATCATGTGTAATGTTATAATGTACTGTTATGGAGTAGCAATGGTGTGTACTATCATGATGTATACAGTTCCCTCCAAAATGAAGTGGCCGGTGGAGTGAAATTTGTTATTTTATGCTATATACTCAAAGCATTTGGATTTGAGATCAAAAGTACAAGCAGTGAGCTTTCATTTCGTGGTATTTACATACACATATGTTTTACCATTTTAGAGAAAGATGTTTTTGTGTTGGGTCCCCCCACATTTTTAAATTTGCAAAAGTAAGTGAGCTGATTACTGACAGGTGTTTCTTGTGGCTCAGGTGTTTCCTTTTGCATTGACTGTTCACACATAAAAGAGCAGCGAGTGTCTAGTCTTGGTCTGAGCCTTTGTTTTCATCTGTGGAGATGATATTTGGATGCATTTGGAGTCAGAAGGCATACACAAACATGAAGACCAGATGAAGATAAACATAAAGACACTCTACTGGCCACTTAATTTCGGAGGGAACTGTATATGTGCTTTAGTGATCATGAGTAGCATTATATACAGTAGTGCCGTTATGGAGTGAATTTGTGCGACAATGATCATGTGTAGCACTACAGGATATCATTATGGCGTAAGTGTGTGGTACAATGATTGTGTGTGGCACTACAGGGCAGTGTTATGGCGTGAGTGTGTGCTACAATGATCGTGTGTGGCACTATAGGGCAGTGTTACGGAGTTAATGTGTGCTACAATGATCATGTGTTGCACTATAGGGCAGTGTTATGGGGTGAATGTGTGCTACAATGATCGTCTGTAGAACTATAGGGCAGTGTTATGGAGTGAATGTGCGCAGCTGCGATGGTGTGCATCTGTATAGAGGCTCACCGTGTGGGAAGTAGCGTGGGAGTCTCTCCTGGTATAGTTCCTCGTCAGACTTCATAAACACACAGAAGATGACACGATCCAGCTGGAAAAGGGACGGCGTAGGAAGTGGTTCAGCACTCACACTGCAGGCTCGCGTCAACAGAACATCATCGCAGAACAGGGCTAACGCTAGACAAGTGAGCGGTGACTGAGATCAGACTGAGATCAGACTGCAGACTCAGGAGCCTCGGAGACAGGTACAGCTGTCATGCTACAAAATTGTGGGCAAACACCCAAACAGCCCAGGCACACAGAAGAGTTTAAAAAACTGCATCTGTTTCCCTTAACGGAGCCCATTTCCCTTCGAATGGAGGTAGATCAGGGGTTACAACAACCAACTCGGAGCTTCCTGCTCAGGTGTGATATAAGAGTTAGGATTAGGACTACAGGCATTACGTTTACATCCAGTAGGACTCAAAGGCTTGAGTGCTGCTTTGAAAATTCCGCTTCCACAGGGCCTAAGCCAACAAATGCTTCAAAAAAAAAAAAAAAAAAAAAAAAAAAAAATCTCATAGCAGCTTTACAAAAAGGACATACTGAGTGTTTTCTACTCGACTGCCAACAGAGGACATCCAGCAAGCAGCTGATAAGAAATCTGACAGCATCAGAAATATGGCAACCACGTTTTCAGACGCATATCTGAAGCAACTTGCCCCCACACACCATCTCTGCCACGTAATATTTCTCTCCCACCCCCCGTGAGGCGCTTAGAACATAGAAGAGCTAGTGGTGTGGAAAACGAGAAGTTTAATTAGGAATCTTTAATTAGATATCTTTAATTAGTCATTTCACACGTCTGTGGAGTGAGGAGGGCGAGAGCGTCGCTGTGAATAGTAAACCAACTCAAGGAGTGGGCTGGCTGGGGCGGGGGGCAGAGGGGGCACAAGAGTGTAGAACAAAGAGAGCGAGGAGAGACAAGGGTGTTCCGTGCGGGGTGGAGGGAACGGCGTTCGATGTCCATGTAACTCTATCCCGGCTGTCACAATTTACAATTCAGTTATTTAGTGGGCGCTTTTATCCAAAGAGACTTACAAGAGTTGTCCTTCGTCTACTCTCTAACTCTAGCTTGTCTCCGACATCTCAGGAGGACGTGAGTGCATGTGTATATTAGTCTACTCCGGTCCCGCAAGGAGCCAATTAAATTCAAGCTTCGTGAGCTTTGTGCGCGCTGACTCAACGGTCCCCCGGCAAGCTGTCCCACCGCGATGCCTACTGTATTCCCTTCCTCAGGCCCTCTCCAGCAACAACAGCAACAGGAGAGCCCAGAGGGGAATTGGGAAAGGGGGGCAGGGGAGACGGTGGCTCACCTGCGCGTGGTGTTCTTCCAGGTATTCTCTGACTGTGGCCAGAGCCACATCCACAGCTTGATCAGGAGGGTATCCTGCACACGACCAGCATGGACACACAATTACTGCAGCACAATTACCGCCCAAGGCCCCTTCAATCTTTCTGTCTGGCCCAACCTTCTCACAAAAACATTTAACCTGCAATTTTATCCATATTATCCCCATCAAAAAAATTACATTGAAATTTTATTCCATCCCATTCCAGATTTAAAAGAAAAAATTACTACATTACAAGATCTAATTTCAGTTAAATGACTAGTTCTTACATATCGTTAACTTTTACGAGCTGTTAATTATCATTGCTACTTTCTACCTCCTATTTGCATGACTACAAACAGGCACGTTCACAAAAACTATTAGTCAAATTCGAAAACAATTCCCAGACAATTATTACACAGTGTACAATACAATTCTAAAATTAAACAACCCGCAATCTAAAAACGTCAAATCTAGGGTGCCCACTTATTCCCGCCCACGCAGGACTCCCACAGATAAAACGAAATGCAATGCTGACGCTCGAACAAACAGTGCTCTGCAGAGCTTGGAGGTGTCTGGTATTCACTCCGCACAGACATGAAAGGAATTTTGATTCTTGATATTTAATTGCTCAGTCTAACTGGAAGAGCGGTTTCTGCCCTTGTTGTTGCTCTCAGAAAGTTAAAACGTCCAAATAAAGCTGGTGGCTTGTGTCCCGTGAGGGGCCAGAGTACACCTGGCCTATAATGATGCGTGCTGGAGACCCACAGGCCTCTGCCTCTTACCCATTCGCCCTCTCAGGTGTCCGTTACTTCACGGGAGTCGCCGATTGGATTTACAAGCATGAACTGGCAGCTGCTCAAGAGTCTATGTCTAATATGGATTGTGGGGTCTCTGGGAACATCTTTGGCACACAGTTATGCGTGGAGCTTTTGTGTGCACGCTGCTGTTCGACTGCCCAAATTTAAGGGCACGCAAGGTGCCGGTGTGTATGTGTACACTGCCAGCCATGAACTTACCGTACACTCCAGTGGAGATGCAGGGGAAGGCCTGAGGACACAAAACCAATGCAGAGAAGAACTTCAATACAGCATGTCGCCTCGGCCCTTCAGAACTCAAACACTGACATGTGGTCATAAGTTAATTGACACCCAATTGACCTGTCCTCCTTTCTCCTCCCATCATCCGTCTCCCCATCCCACTCACTAATCCTACGTTCCTTCTCTGCATCTTTATCTCCGGCTCTACCCTTGGATCCTCCCTGTTTGGATCCTCCATTTTGAATTTGAATTAAAACTCAGCGACACCTTGACAAAACACCCATCCCCCAAATCGCCGAAGAAAGGGGCGAATCACGGGCACCCCTCCCTCACCACGGTCCTCAGCTGGTGCCGAACAGCGGTGTCCAGGCAGTTTCGGTAGCAGTTCCGCAGGCTGTCCCTCTCTCGCTCTCCCACCGTCCCCTGGGCGATGGGCCCCACGGTGTGAATCACGTCTGCAGAGAGAGAGAGAGAGAGAGAGAGAGAGAGAGAGAGAGAGAGAGAGAGAGAGAGAGAGAGAGAGAGAGAGAGAGAGAGAGAGAGAGAGAGAGAGAGAGAGGGAGAGAGAGAGAGAGAGAGAGAGAGAGAGAGAGAGAGAGAGAGAGAGAGAGAGAGAGGGAGGGAGAGAGAGAGAGAGAGAGAGAGAGAGAGGGAGAGAGAGAGAGAGAGAGAGAGAGAGAGGGAGGGAGAGAGAGAGAGAGAGAGAGAGAGAGAGAGAGAGAGACAGAGAGAGAGAGAGAGAGAGAGAGAGAGAGAGGGAGGAGAGAGGGAGAGAGAGAGAGAGAGAGAGAGAGAGAGAGAGAGAGAGAGAGAGAGAGAGAGAGAGAGAGAGAGAGAGAGAGAGACAGAGAGAGAGAGAGAGAGAGAGAGAGAGAGAGAAAGAGAGAGAGAGAGAGACAGAAACAGAGAGAGAGAGAGAGAGAGGAGAGAGAGAGAGAGAGAGAGAGAGAGAGAGAGAGAGAGAGAGAGAGAGAGAGAGAGAGAGAGAGAGAGAGAGAGAGAGAGAGAGAGAGAGAGAGAGAGAGAGAGGAGAGAGAGAGAGGGAGAGGGAGAGGGAGAGGAGAGAGAGGGTGTCAAAGGCAGGATTGTCCGGGTCTGCCCCTCACCCGTTCCCCACTCGGGCCCTATCCTCACAATCACACGTTTTCTCCAGTCTTCCCTCTTCCCCTTCCCTCCGTACCCCCTGCACGATGGGCCTATCTCCATGCCCCCAGCCCCAGCCCCAGCCCTCCCCCGCCTCTGGCAGGTCGTCCCGTCACTGTAGCTTATTTACAGCCCACTCCGCTCCTGTTTACAGCATCGATCGGTTGAGTGTTTGTTTTGTCTGTCACCCCCTGCCATACATCAACTGACAGGGAGAGAAATCACTCCAAGAAGGCAGGAGAGAGAGAGAGAGAGAGAGAGAGGGGGCGAAAGGAGAGAGAGAACGAAGGAGTTAGGGGTTGCGAGAGGGAGAGCGGAGGAGAGTGAGGACAGTTTGGGGGCAAGGGAACGGAATGATGGGAGTGACAGACGGAAAAGTGACAGTCCCCTTGGACGATGTGTAAGACGGGAACCATGACCAACCACGCGCATAAATTACAAAAATGCAAATGAAGGAAATGTATCCATCAAAGGAAAAAAAATACAATGATAATAATTCAATAAACATAAAATATATCGGTCAAAGGCTGGAAAGAAGCCAACCATAATTAAGTGGGGTTTATAAGAGGTAAGATAATGAACATTCATGAGTAATATAAATTAGAGTAACAGGGAAATTAAAATAATCATACAGGAATATTTTTTTTTTTTGCTCAGTCTAGACAAAGACGATGAGAAAAAATGGGGGAAGGGGGAAAGTGAAAGAGAGGAAAAGAGAAAAATAACATGAAAAGAACAAGAGTGCAAGAGAAAAACAGTGCTGTGTTTCATTTCATTCTTCCTCCCCACCACTCAGTACGTGGTTTCTTCCTTTGCTGATTCCCTTCGATCATCCCTGGGGGGCGCGCGTGTGTCGTCTGATTCTGTCTGACACAGGTGCAGGGGCTGGCCTGGGGGCACAGAGGCCACAGCCACGGTCATGGACACAACCCCTCAAGACTGCTGAACGGCCAACGCCAGCAGAGAGAGGACACGCAGAGGGAGAAATGGGGAAAGAGGAGAGTGGAGAACGCTGGACACTCCACCCGCTACTCGGTGTGTAAGTGGCCATTCAACTGGCATGTTCGCCTGTGGGGAATAGAACTGCACACAATGCCACCCGGATAGACTCGTTCCTAATGCTATTCATGGTTAACTCAGGTTTTCATTGTAGCGCAACCTCTTGAGAGCCCCCGTGGCAGCCTTCATTGCCTGCTCAGCAGAGCTGACGCATAGGCCAAACGCAGAGGCAGGCTCAAGGGAGGGTCCGACCTCCTTCCCGCCGGCCCCTCTGCCCGGGGCACAGCCGCCTGGCCCCCCCAATCCCAATAACGGCGTGGAGCGAGGCCGATCTGAAACACCTCCTTCCTTCCACTTCCTGTCTAGTCTTCTGATGTACTCTCGCTCACTACGGATGTCAGTGGCAGTACTTTGTCGTCTTCCCTTACCCTTTTGAAGATGCTCAAACGAGTCAACATTTACAAGCGCGACGACACTGTGAACACTGGTGCTCAATTACGACACTAACACCGCAATGCCGCTGCAGCCAACAACGAATGTAAATGCTCCGTGGGTCATCCGCACGCTGCACCCTGGACCGCCGCTGCCCGCGTCACTGAAATGGCCCTTGTGTGTGAAGGAGCCGTGCTGAATTTAAATGAGCTTGAAGGTCCGCAGCCCTCGTTAGCGACAGAGCGACCCTGCAGAGCTCAGAGCGGCGGAGACCGGTGGAATGTCTGTTTTCACTCCTGCGAAACGAGTCAATATTTACAAGCTCAACGACACTGTGAACTGTGTCTCTTTAAAGGTGAACTTTTTAAAGGTAATAATTGAATGATCAAACACAGGAAGCATCCATTATAATGTATCAAATGGCCTATAGTCGTGAAACTAACTCTGTTGTGGATCTTCCCACTTGGAGGGACAAGGGAGTATGATTGTGAACCTCTGGGAAAATTATAACACGCATTTACATTTGTATTGGTGGTCCAGGTTCTCACAGTGTTCACCCTTTAAGACATCAAGAAGAACAAACACACGGGTCCCCTGAACTGGAAGGAACTGGTGCACTGTAATGTATGGTCCTGACACACTGTACCACAGGCCGCTAACGCACTGTACTGTGCACTCCTGACACACTGTATCAAATTCTCCTGACACGCTGTATCAAATGCTCACTGACACACTGTGTATACAGGCTTCAGGACCTTACCTGATTTACAACAAAGAACTATCCCAACCATGTCAAATCCCACTCTGTTAAATGTCATCACAATCAGCAGGCCTCTCTGTACAGAGACAAGACTGACTCGGGGCATTACTGCACAAATCCCTCAGAGTCTCCGTGCTGCTGCAGTGGACAGCACGGGAGTATTGCGTTAGACAGGTGAAACAGGGAGAGAGATATGGAGGGGAGAGAGGGAGGGAGGGAGGGAGAGAGGGAGAGAGGAGTTCCTGGAGGAGGGGGGTGTTTGTTCGTTTGGCAGTGCACTTTTTAATTAGTGTTAATTGGCCACTGAGGGAAGTGGGATCAGGGGGTTGGAGATTGATGGAGGAGATCTCTCCTCATTTTCCCCCCACTAACAATCGCCGCTGTTTGTTTTCCGTGGCTCTCGCTCTGGCCCGTGGGGCACGTTTCAGATTGGTACACAGGTTGGCTCAGGGACTGGGGACTCTGGTCCCCCCTACCCCCCCTCCCCCACTCCCCACCCCCGCCATGCTACCCCCAGCCACTCCTCTTCTATTGGGTGACACTGGATCATACAGTAGTGCCACCTTGCCCTCCGTCTCACGCTCAATTTGTATTTTTCAATTTTCAAGTTCACGAAGATCTTCTGGTACAACACACAACAGAATTACCAAAGCAGATGTGACAGTAAACAAGACAAGCAACAACACAAAATAATCAAAAT
The DNA here is from genome assembly GCA_029706075.1 of Aldrovandia affinis. NCBI lineage: Eukaryota > Metazoa > Chordata > Actinopteri > Notacanthiformes > Halosauridae > Aldrovandia > Aldrovandia affinis. The sequence continues at coordinate 743,499 of JAINUG010000049.1, forward strand.
ACCAAATGACAAGAGTACAAGAACTACAATAATAAGGAATAATAAATTAGATGCTAATAACTCAAGCAACACAAACAGCCTCTCTTTCACAGTCTGGAAGCAAGTCTATTCAAAGCCCTTTAATGTCAAGAAACACATTTCTGTTATGTACTCCTAAAGCTTACGAGCTAACAAAAAAAACAAAAACAAAAACAAAAAAAAGTAAAGAGTAACACAGAACAGTGGTATGCAAGACACTCTTTTCACTGGATATTGTACTAGGGATAAAGAAAATTTTTCTACTACAGAACAACATACGCTGGGTGTTGTGTTGAGAAGGGTGGAGTTGTCACTCATTTCTCAAACGAAAGCATTTGGAGAGTTATTGCGTCTATGCGGGAGTTATTTACAGTTTATGTCAGTCAGCCTTTGGGGATCGTTTCTCTTGGCTCAATGTTCTCGGCAGATTAGCAGAGTGCGTGTTTACCTTTTTCTTCGCTCAACTTCGATTTACAAAATAAAAAGGCGTCGGGGCTGTTTTCGTTCATTTCGTGAATGAATTTGTTTTCATTAATTTCGGCGACTTGTCAAACTGTGTTTGTGAAGAATAAAAAAACAACAATCACATTTAATTCAGAGAGAGGTTAAGGACAAATTTTGACTGAATCCAGGCCATAGTTCTTTTTTCCATGTTTTTTTCCTGAGCAGGTGGGTGCATGATGGTGGTGGTGTGCTCTCCATCAAGCTATGACAGGGAACGGTGTATATGGCTCATGCTCTTCACCTTACATTTACATTTTTACATTTTAGGCATATAGCAGATGCTCTTATCCAGAGCAACTCACAAAAAGTGCATTTATACATGGCAAGATGAATCATGGTTAGTGCAAGAGATCAGTGTAGCAACACTGCAACAGACATCATTGTTGCCCTCGGAGAATAAGCTTGCCTCGTAGAGATGAGCGGTGAACACGTGTGGGGAGGGCAAATTGAAATAAATAGAGGGTGTAATTGGACACTAAATTGGGAGAAAACAGGAAAAAAAAATCAAACACAAATGATTATAATTTTTTTTTATATGTCGCCTCATGATCACGATACTTCTCACATGTACAGGAAATGGGAGCTCTGCTTTGAGTTTCTGGACTCACTGATCCTGTGGCCCCACGTTGCTTTCAGCGTGTTCCAACGGCTCGATGGTGTCCACTTGAAAAGTGCAGGGTCTGGTCTTCATTCAAACTCAGGTTTTAATCGCTCAATCAGACCCACAGATTGGACGGAAACTCGAATTTACAGGGGCCAATCGGCAGCTGGCTGAAAGCAACCCCCCCCCAATCCCCTCATGACACAAACGGTCATTTTGTTTATACAGCATGTTCCGACTAGGTTGACTTTAGCTTGCCTGTTGACGTGCTTCCTGTCTTCCTCGCTGGTGTTATGCGCGTTACGCACCGAGCCTCGGGCCCAGCTGGCTGAGGGGACATTTTTCCCCTTCGGCTCCTGGCATCACAGAGCCGCACGGTGACAAGCCTTCCTCTCTTTCATCCCCCCTCGCTCGCTCTCTCTCTCTGTCGCCGTGGCTCTGTCCCACTGAGCATCTCACACGTTTAATGCTGCCACAAGCTGTTTCCTAGCAGTGCCGCTGCAATGCCCACCACAGAGCACCAAGCACGCACGCAGGCAGAGCTCAGACACATTACACAAACACTTTTGCATCGCCTTCTTCCTGTGGGGACTCCTGTCGACTCGAGCTTCTTCACGCACGACGACAAAAAGATCCAACCACCACGTTGAACAAAAATAATTGCAGAATCAGAACGGACGTGGACTTGATTTTGTTTTAGATTGCATGGAGTTATTTCCTTTTCGGAGGAACCCTGTAAAGCAGGGCTTACAAGATGCGCATTGTACACCTCTCACATTCTCCACGCTGCTGGGTGCTCACTGGAGCAGCTGAGGCACAAGAATGGTTTCACACAATCACGCTCATCAGCTCAGCACTTGTTGCAATCATTGGACAATTTTCACAATAGAATGTGACAACTCAAAACCTTTGAGAGTGTCGTCATTAGGCTGAATCCTGTGAGTAATTCTGCCCAAAATCACATTGGCAAAGGCTGGCAGTGTTTTGTCGGGAAGGCACGTGTGCTCAGTGTTTGCGGTTTGAAACGGAATCCTTCATGCAACACTGCTGTAGTTCAGCAGAGCCACGCTTACGGGTTTCTGTGTGTAACTGACAGTATTTCTTTTTGAAAGCTTTTTCCATTTAATGTGAGGTAAGGTGTCCAGTATGGTGAAGGTCTCGTAAGGGGAAATGGGAAAAGAATGAAATTGGCTCCCGCATCAAGTTACTGAAAGCTGAAAGGTTCAGGTGATTGAGGATTGAGGCCTGAAGTTGAAGTTGTTCTTAAGCCATCTCTTACCGATCTGGAGCCTATTCAACAACCTCACACTGGCACAGCAGCACAACCTCACACTGGCACAGCAGCACAACCTCACACTGGCACAGCAGCACAACCTCACACTGGCACAGCAGCACAACCTCACACTGGCACAGCAGCACAACCTCACACTGGCACACACAACTTCACACTGGCACAGCAGCACAACCTCACACTGGCACACACAACTTCACACTGGCACAGCAGCTCAACCTCACAGTGGCACACACAACCTCAGACTGGCACAGCAGCACAACCTCACAGACTGGCACAGCAGCACCACAATGATCCTTACAGCACTGTACCTCTGTCCTTCACCTAGTTAACAATATATATATATATATCTTTTTTACAACAACATACGGGACATTAGTTTTGGTTAGGATTCAATGCTGCCATTTATATTGGAAAAGTCAAATCACTACAAACTTCCGTCCTGTACAAAGCCTTCGGTAGTATAGATAGTCAATGGACTATATGTACAGCCTGTTAAATCCATATAGATTTATTAGGGTGAAGATTTTAAAAGTGCTGGGTGCGGGTCGATACAGTAATGCATGCCTGCTCTCTCTCTCTCCGTCTCTCTCTCCAAGGGGTGGGGGAGCTATAAATTAAAGTCGGGAATTACTGCTAAGTGTGGGAATAAATTAAAGTGCGCTTGCATCTGTAAACACAGTCTGACTGCGTAATTACTCCACACTCCTACTGAGAGAGGGGGGGGAAAAGGAGGCGGGCGGGGAGGGAGAGAGGGAGCGATGATCGCCCGCTGATACCTGGCATAAAAGAGTCATTGTGAATCAGCGTGCCACAATTCAGAAAGCTGAAGTGTTGGGAGCCAGAGCGCCTCTGTCTGAGTCTGTGCGTCAGGGCGACACGGAGGAGGAAGTTTACCACAGCGGCATGCTCTACAGTACTCCTATACCCATCCGCCTCACGTGCACAACACTGGTGCGGTACATACCGGAAACTTCAGGACACTCGGCACAGTTCCTTTTATGCAAATCGCGTTCAAACATCATGAGCACTTACACGAGGAAAATCGGGAGAATCAGAAATATTCATGTGGGCAGAATCACGTAGTGTATTTCACACCTCATTACCGTGGGGGTTGCATTCATCCCCGTTCACTTCCGCGTAGCGACAAAAAAACCGACGGGAGTGTTTTTACCTCCACTGCTCCCCCGGCACCTGTGAGCTCTTCAGCTTCTTTCCACATGCAAATACTGAATCTAACAATGAAAACAGATGCAACTGAAAAGCCACACAAGCCCCGTCCAAAGCATAACTGTGGATCCATCTGTCGGATACAGTCAAGGGGAGGGAGTATGAGTGGTTTTTGCATATGCTGTCGGCGTGCGTACGTACGTCCCCCCTTCGCCGGTCGGCAATCAGAATGCGAATTCAGCGGGCAGCGCGAACGCAGAGCGAGTCTGAGGCATTCTAAATCCAGCCCTCTCCCAGAGAGGTGTGCTGGCAAACAAAATATCTGTAGCAAATGCATTCTGGGCAGGAAGCACTGCAGTCCACGCTCCTCATGGTAGGTGACAAATTAAGTTTAAAATCCTCCGCTAAATCTGTAATCGCAGTTGCAGAACACACCTCCCTGGTTCCACAATGCCCTGTATCGAAGTGTTAGCGTTAAGATGAAAAAAGGTTTTTCTTCATACAAGGTCATTCCAAGCGCATTTGCTAATACACCGCGGATTGTTTTCATGCTGTTGAACTATTAACAAAAAGGGACATGGACATTTGTAATCATACACCAATGAACTGGTGTACGGTTCAAAAGATTTAGCATTGGCCTTGCTCCATTCTGCAGTCCCACACACATGAAGAGTGCGCACAAAGCATGATCTGGCCACCATTGCTGTTTTTGAAAAAAAAATGGACAAAATAAATTCATGGCAATGCAATGATTTTTAGGAACATTTGTTTCGCGAAATGTAGTTCGATATGGAAACTACATTATGGTTTTTGAAGGCAGCAAATGGATAACATTTAACCAACGTGAATCCAAACGAATTCCTTACCTTTTCCCACCGCTAAGTGAAACAGAAGGTGATAGGCCAGAATATGAAATCCTCTAAATAATTTACCAGTACAGAGTACCCATGATCCTATTTTAAACTATACATTAAAATAACAAATAACACAATTAAAATGAAACAAATTGAAAATTAAACAATGTATGTGGCCCCTACTAAATGACTGGCACAAAAAATCAGGTACTGACAGAATAACTCAAATTTAAAATGACAGTGAAAATAAGGGCTAATTTCTCAACAGAAGGGGGACATGACTGCTGAACAGACTAATGCATCATGGAGAATTGCAGAGAAGGCTAACCATTACCATGGTTCCCACTCCAATCACATTTTTAAGGATGAGTGTAGCATTTTCAATAATTATTTTTAGTGCAAGTGCCAGGACTACTAGGGGCTATAAGGGTTACCTCTGCAAGGTGGATATACATTTTGAGGCATACCATTTTTTACTTTTATACTTAGGCACACACTTCACTCTCCAGTGACTGAAGACATTTTATAGTGGAATTAATGTACAAACCAGTTTTATTGTAACACCATCAGCACACTGATATTGATAGTAAGTGATAGCAAGACAAGATGGATACTTTTCACTCAATGTAAAGTTTATTTTTTTTAAAAAAAAAGATATATATATATATATATACAACATTTCTCTGATGGTGGGATATTTGACCACTTTTCACGATTTTCCACCACTTTCCAGGATGCAAATATTTTCCAGGCCCATGGGAGCCCTCCATTACTCACCATCGATTGACCAAAAAAAGATTCCAATGTCCAATATGTTCTCATTGGTATGTGCCGATACTGATGCCAGTTCTGATATTTAAAAGGATTTGTTTTGAATGCAAAGTGTAGTGTCACACAGATGTCCTACTGCAGGCTTATCCATGCGACTGTAGTAAGGTATTAAGCCGCCCACATGTAATATCTTATTAACTACAAGCAGATTTATCAATGTATCATTATGTTAATGTTTTGCAATAAAAATGTATAAATTACTTTCCATTTAGAAGTGGGCTACTGTATAAATTCCCTAGTCCACATTTTTACATAGTCTGAGTATGTCTAACATTTTTATCGAAACTCTGAAGGGTTGCATTCATTGCAAAAAAAGTCAGTAACCCCAATGTGAAACCACCAAAAGTTCATTTTAACAAGCAGCATGCTAAAATACAAAATTAAAACTTACGCTTGGCAGGCAGGCCATATGCTCCCGTGATGTGGGCCTGGCCGGTCTCACACCCTCCCAAAGTGGCACATTCCTTCTTCAGGAGAGGCCCAGCACCGCGATGGATGGACCCATCCACTGTGGTGGGGGAAGAGTAGTCACAAAGATAAACTTAAAAGTTTGAAAATAAAATCATCGGACTTGTACAAAACGTAATATAAACGTACTCAAAGTGAAAACAAGGGGCTATAAACACAATCTTAACACAATTTTTTGTTAGCCAAATAGGTCTTATTGCAGTGCAAGGTTCTGCATCTTTCCCTCTGGTTCCTGGTTCAGGCTACCAAAAATCAAGACACTCATACATTCCCTCATAAATTTGACTAATTTACAAATTAATTTAGTACTTAATTAATTTATAATTTATTTATTATGTGTTTATGTATGTAAGTGTGTATGTATGTATGTATGCATGCATGCATTTTGTGTAGATGCCATGTTGTATTGTACTTTGTGATTTTAGTTGCTGCAAATAAATTGCCCTTGTGGAAATGAAATAAAGACTACTACTATTAATACTACTGTACTGCATCTGTTGTGCGATATGTGTACCATTGCAATAACTTTGTGTAATCCACAAAATGATTGACGGTTGTCACTACTGACGGCAACAGTTTTGCTTCATTGGCAATATCTAAATTGGTCGCACTGATAAGCACTTTGACACTTTGACTTTGATTCCAAGGGAGGGAAATGAGAGGGAACGAGGGAGAGAGAAAATGAGAAAGTGGGAGAGGAAGTGATAAAGATATAAAAATAGCGTGGGCAGATAAGGACAGAGTGGAAAAGAGAGATGGGGATCTGTGGTCGAGAGAGGAGCAGAGCCAAAGTGTAGGAGTTTTCACAGAAGCATAAAAACACACTTTCTTTACTACGAGGCAAAGCGATCAGAATTTAGGCAGGTACCAATATCGGTTCATAATTTTAAAGGTGTGAATATCAGGCCAATTTCAGTGTTGGGGACACTTTTCCCTCCATGAACCATATGCACGCTTTCTCCGACAAAAGGTTTCCGAGAAGCACAGCCGTCGTTTACCAGACTGTTATAATAAGCGTTCCTCTCACAAGCCCACAGGGACACATTCCCCTCGGTATGGATCAATCACCCTAGCAATTTGATTGGACCAAATAAATAAACGCACACATCTGAAGAAGCTACTTGCAGATAGAAATGCGAGAGAGAGATAAGGAGAGTAAGACAGAGAGGAGAAACAAATGTGTTGAGGGCAGGAGGGACTGGGTGGTAGAAGATGATTTTGTGTGCCTCAGTAGGTAGAGCATGGCGCCACAACGCGTAGGTTGTGGGTTCAATTCCCACTGGGACCACGTATACTGAAAAATGTATGCATTCATTACTGTAAGTCGCTTTAGATAAAAGCGTCTGCTAAATGGCATATACAGTATATATAAGATGGAAGTAGAGAGAGGATTATTTAACATCGCTTGAATTGAATCTAACAACGTTGGTATTTTATTGACAGTGTCATCATTCTAAGGGTCATATCCACCAAAGGATTGTGCCTGTTTTAGTGCAGACGAAAAAAAGCAAGAAAAGAAAAAAAGCGTGGGATTTACTGACCAGGCGTAATGGTTTTAAACCCACAATTAGAACAGCCTCGCAGTGACCCTTTACCCTCGACACAAATGCTGGTTTTCCCCTGTTCACAACGTGCATTACTGGGATGAGAATGGTGAAACTGGGTGGGGATTTCGTAAGTGCGGTCCAATAAGTATTCTGTCGAACGCTAAAGTGCAAGCCTCTTATTTGCACTGAAATGTTAAGACCTCTGAAAGCAGGTGGCGAGGCTTGTGCTTTTAATCGTTTAGTAAATTCAATGGCCACGAATAAGCCCAACGAACCCTTTACATTTGTATGTCTAGTAATGCAGTTTTGTTTACGTTTGTTCAAACTTAGGATAAATGATGGAATGCATGCAAATTTACTTTGACACTGATTATGAAGGTAAGTAGGTACAGATTATAAACAGATATAAACATCTTTATCAGTTGCTTTTAAAAACATAAATTTCTGGTGCAAAATGGAACACATACATTTACCTAAAATGCAAATATCAACTTTAAAAAGCTGTGGAGTGATGCGCCCTTTATCTAGCATCGGCTTCCGCCGTGAAGCACGTAAGGAGTCTCCAGAATGTGGGTGGGCAAATTCCGTCTCGAAGGAAGCAGAGAATTAGCCTGCCTCATAGAGACAAGCAGCGGACCCGTGTGGGGAGGGTAAAATCGAAATAAATTGAGGGTGCAATTGGCTACTAAATTTTTTTGCAATTAAAATTTTTTCAAAAAACACTGACCAGCTCTATCACACACATTTAAAAGATGGGTTTCTTCATTGTAAATGACCATCGGTTTAGTAAACATTGCCTGTTGGTAGAAGGCAGATCATTCTCAGAAATCAACATCATATCATTTTAATTGTTCATCTGTGACAATGGGTTGACGCTTCTTAAAATTGACTCCCATTGTATTCCATCAGGCACTGACATTAAAACCTAATGATGGTGTAATATACTGGCCATAAATAAAAAATAAAAATTGCATCTACAAACATATATACATAGAATATAGAGTACTGAATTTACTGTCCGATGCTCCGCTGGGTTCTTGTGCTCCAGTTTCAGCAATACTTTTGACAACTTGTCTGTGTTGTATGCACCTGTACGCCAGTTCAGGACAGGCCAAAGGCACATCGTGTTTTCAGCCTTCATCGTTTGCCAGCAAATTATAAAAACACATTATCATAATTATAAAATCACACCATTTTCTATTTATGCACCTCTGAGTATTGCACCATTCTGAATTTCTTCAATTAGTCAATCAATTATTTCTAGTCAATTCATTTTAGAATTGTATTCTCCTCTCATATTGTATTTCATATATTGGACTTCTGATATGTTTTTATTTTTTTTATAACCCTTCGAAAATGTCAATTTTAGCAGCTATGTCTCTATGAAACAGATCAGACTGCATCCTGCCCGCTGTGTTTTGGAATGCATGCCACTAACAAAGCCAATGCAGTACCTCTGTGCATTGACTGCATAATTACCTGATTCCAAGAACTGGTCTTTGGTTAAATCGGTCATTACCTTCACACGGTGTATGACCGTACTGAACTTTCACCAATTTTAATTTTTAATTTTTTAATGTTTTAAACATACCAAACGGGTAACTCTAGTTCTAGGCACTACGTCGACTGGTTTTTGCTTACTTTTCAGTTTCTTAATTTTTCCGATTTAAATCAGTCTGTATAGGAAGTCACCTCTCTCAACCTTTCAGGTGTAAATCAATTGAAAAATGACAGGCAATTATGCAGGCCACTACCAATGACAACAGATGCAAAATCATGAGAAATCTGTGTGAAGACGGGATAAAGACTTGCTATAACCTGCGACGCCAGATCAATCCAATTTGTCAGGGGGTTAAAACCAATTGAAATCATTCTGAGGCTGCACTGAGAATTAGCCCAGTCAAATGTTGCAAGCTAATGGGGTATAATAAAGATAGCTATGTCCTAGATATTGAAGGAAAAAGATTCTGAATGTAATTGTGGCATTAGGCTGGCTTGGCAGTTTTCACAGTTTCTCTACAATTTAACTCATCACAAAATGACACGCAGGCAAAATGACCAAGAAATTGGGCTTTATAGTGGAGGGTTTTCTTCCCATTTTTCATTGGGGGATTAGGTGGAAATCTGGCAGCCCTGCAGGTGCCCTTTGGAGTGAGCCTATTTCAGGCCAGTCTGCTATTTTTTGGAGACTTGTATTTTGGAATAACCCCCCCCCCTCCCCCCACACAGATTGCACTTAAGGGCTACCCATAGGCAAGACTAAAATCTAAATAAAATAGATGGCAAATGAGAGATTCCCCATATCCAAGTAGTTCTACAATTTCTTAACAGAAATAAGCTGTGTGCACACCATTGGAGAAATGTCATGCACAATATGTGAAAATGAGTGCTTTCATTTATGTTGTTTTTCAGATATAATATGTTATACTGTTATTTTTTCAGTGATCTTGTGCTATCTTGAGCCACGCCCTTGAACTTAATCTGAACTACCTGGTTCTATATAGGACAAATTTAGAAGACAAAGCTTGTTGTTTTGTCATGACAAAAAATGCTGCCTGAACTTCAATAGGAGAGAAAGACAGAGATGGTATGGAAGAGAGCAGGGAGAGAGAGAGAGAAAGTGGGAGACGGAGGCTTGAGCACACAGGAACTCATTGTACACCGCTCGGATGAGAAAGAGACAGCTCAGTGAGTCAGTGCGTGTTTGTCAGAGAGGAGAGGAGAGGAGAGGAGGGGAGGAGAGGAGAGGAGAGGGGAGGGGGAAGTGCGTTGGCCTTGGGGACCATCGAGCCTTCCTGTGTCATCGCCCACACCTCCCCTTTATAGATTCAGACAGGGAGAGCAGGCTCGTTAGCAGGTGCTAATTGGCTCCATGCTAACGAGGCTGGAAGCCTGCAACATGTCGCGAAAGCACACAGACAAACGTGCACACACGCACACACGCACGCACGCACGCACGCGCACACATATGCGCACACACACACACACACTGAGCTCCTCTTGCGGTTTTCAGCGTGGATCTGACGCCATGCGCAGATTTCACAGGGAAATATGGCGAGTGTTTCAGGCCAACATGGATTTTGGCCACCTGGCATTTTTCATCTCAAGCTGAAATCCTGCCATAAAAAACTCAAAAGCTTAAAATGGGTGTTAGAGCACATGTCTGTGACAGGACAGGACAGACATCAGTTTACACTGACACATGACCAAAACAAAAATTAAAGGAAAAAAGAAAACACACAGCCAATAGAAAAAAAGAATATCTTTCCGCAAGAGTGAACTCAAGCACATTACCAGACACACAAGTTCACATACAGCATGAAACCCAACACGCTAATGCAGTTATGAATCTGACAGAAATCGCTTCCTGTTTATACGGTACACACTACAGCCCTTCACTTGTACTTACATTACATTTACATTTTAGGCATTTAGCAGACGCTCTTATCCAGAGCGACTTACACAGTTTACATTTCTTTACATACAATCCATTTATACAGCTGGATATTTTACTGAAGCAATTCAGGTTGAGTACCTTGCTCAAGGGTACAACGGCAGTGCCCCACCTGGGAATTGAACCTGCACCCTCTGAGTTACAAGCCCAGCTCCCTAACCATTACACTACACTGCCAGCCATATACTTGCTCCTCTCATCTCAGTGACAGTGGGCATCTCATTGGAGGGTTCGATCATTATTTTTCTCCAAATGGCCCAATAGGAGACATGCCAATAGGAGACATGCATCTGATCAAAGGGTGAAAGACTGCCCCAATAAAGAATAAATACAATACGACCGAGGGACAACACAGCCCTAGCAGCCTACGATTGGTCATGGGAAATGTCCTATAGACTGGTGTGTGCCATCTTGTGATAGGCGAGTCTGGCAAGCTCAGTGGCAATCAGTCAGAGGTGTCAGGATGGTAGCAGCACATCTGTTTCCCCAAGTCCCAAATCCCTCGATAAGAGAGCGTCTAATCCATATCAGTCCAGTTAACAGCGTCTGGTCCATTACAGGCGAATGCATGGAGCCTGTCTTCTGCCAACTCAAGGGCAGGACATACAGAACCTCGTGGCTCACACTGTAAATTGCGTTTGCTTCACATATTTTTTGTTGTTGTTGCCCAATGCTCAGTGTACTGTATTACATTTACATTTTAGGCATTTAGCAGATGCTCTTATACAGAGCAACAGAGTTTACATTTCTTTACATACAATCCATTTATACAGCTGGATATTTTACTGAAGCAATTCAGGTTGAGTACCTTGCTCAAGGGTACAACAGCAGTGCCCCACCTGGGAATTGAACCTGCAACCTCTGAGTTACAAGTCCAGCTCCCTAACCATTGCACTACACTGCCAGCCATGTGCCGTATGTGCCGAATTCATATACAAATCTGTTGCTTCATTGTCCGTTTATTTTTTGAAGTTCTATTGAAAATGGGGGATCAAAATAAGCCTTTAGAGACAGCGTGCAAACATCAGTGCAATTTATTGTTTGAATGCTTTTTCTGATTATTCATTCGATTTTTTAAAGATATCCAACTTCCATGCCTGATATCCTTATGATACTTTAGAGGAGCACCCCCCCCCCCCGCTGGTTTTGTTCCCTCATTAAAATCAGGCACCAGTTCAAACCCAAGAACTGTTTACGGTGTAATAAATTTCTTTAAGTGATTATGTGTCACTCATGTGTCTATTCTTCCCAGTTTGGACTTTTAGCTGATTCAGATTTTTTATTATTTTTATTTTATTTTGTTTATTTATTTCTCTTTGTAAAGTGCCCTGGGTTGTTCGCAAGAAGAGCGCTGTATAAGAGCTTTTTGTATTGTATTGTATTGTATTGTATTAAGTGCTGAATAACGATGAAAAGCAGCAGGCTCTGTGGCTCTCCAAGACCAGGGCTGGGGACCCCTGATTCTGAGCAGGGTTGTACATAGCAAACAAACAAACAAAAGTCATATTCAAAAAGTAATCTAAATGGTAAATATACAGGTTCTGTAGAAGTCAGATATATCCCTTTTTAAATTGCCTTTTTATCATTGTCCCTGCTTTTAAACTAAATGTCACCACTGACAAACAGAAGGGCTTGAATGACTATATTCTCTGCTCCTGGAGCAGTTTCTGTGCACTTGTAGCAGAAAGGTAAAATTGTTCTTTAAGAAAAACGCCCTGCGTAGAGTCAATTGTCCCTTTTTTTTTGTCTAAAAATTGAAAAAACGTACTATGAACACGCAAATCGATTTTAAATTTAGAAATGATTTTGAGGGCATCTGATAAATTACTGACAAATAATTCACTGTAGGTGAGGACTTGAAGTGACGAGTGACATGAAATATACCTGCAATAATGATCACGACCTTTTTGGTCTTTGCTCTTTGTATTTTTCCGTTTGTAGAAATCACTCCATCGGTCTTATTCTCCTTTAATCTCCACTGGGGTTTTCTGTCTACCATCTGTAGAATATCACGAAAACCCCACAGTGAGAGATCACTGACAACGTTTTTTTACATTTCTTATACATTTTTCACCGCAATTTGGAATACCCGTCCAAAAACCGTGGCATGTTCCAAAGCCGCTGCAACATACCCTGTGAACTTCGGACCGCACGGCTGAGGTAGCTGGTGCAGAAAGATGGCATGCCCGCAAACAACCAGAGCTGCTGCTAGCGAGGGAACGAGGCGCCCGAAAAACCCCTCCCTCCGTCACTGGGATGACCGTTTATGCGTTGCCGGCAGGATCCCTGGCCACGATTTCCTGTCGGCAGGGCCCAGGTTTGATCTGGCCCGTAGAACAGAGCGCCACGCTCTGCCCAACGTGGGAGGCCCCCAGGGGCCGCGTCCACGGGAGAAGCAGGGGGCCACGCGTGGACCGGGTGGGCTCGCGGGGGCTGGAGCTCATCCCGATTTCTGTTGTGCACACGTCCCCTGGAAGGAACAGCAATCCATCTCTTTTAATGATGAGTCGCAGGCAGGGAGGCCAGGACTATCCATTTTTATGCCTTTGGTGAGCCTCAGCTGCTGATTTACCCCCTACCCCCCACCCAACCTTCCAGGGTCAGAGTAGACTCTGCAAACTCTATGCCACTGTACAGAGATCCTAGAGAACCACAGCACTATAACACAACCAACGCTGCCATGCAAATTCGCTGTAGCGAACGTTCAAAAGAGCCCCCCTCCCCACCTGCCACCTCCCTCCCAAAAGCGCACACTTCCTCTTATCGTTTGCTGACTTTCTTCACCTCTTCCTCGGAATTCTTTTCCCTCTCTCACATGCTCGCGGTTGCCAATGGAAATGGCCTAACCTCTCGTTGCACGGTCCCTCTCTAATTAACACCAAGCTTCTCGACTCGCTCCGTAACAAACCTCGAGAGGAGTTATAAAAGGGAAGGGGGGAGAGAGAGGAAGGGGAAAAAAAGAAGGAAGAAGTGCAGGTGGATATGGAGAACAGGGACGAGGGGAAGGTAGTCAGGGAGGGGGGGAGACAGAAGGACAGATGGGGGGGGGGTGAAATGTGTGACATGGTAAGGCCACCAACAGCTAGTTTCAACAGCGGTTTGTTTAATATAAAATATTGAAAAGTGCCATTCCACGACAGATGCGTTATCATTCTAGCAAGCAAAGCAAATCTGATTTAAGCTGACGGAGAGTGCTAAGGGGAATAACAGAGTGTGGGGGGGGGCATTGACAGACAGGGGCTTCTGAGAGAGGGTCAAAGACACCAATAGAAAGGGAGGGGGAGAGGAGGACATGGGGAGGGAGAGAGCAAGAGAGGTGGTTCTGATGAGTTGGAATTTGCAGTGTAGATTTATCACTGATATTGATTAGCACACAGCCAGGCACTTAACACCCCCCAACCAAGCACTGAGTCAACACTGAGAAATTGCTGTTTATTTACACAGCACTCCACACTCATAAATTACACACACTGGGGTTCTGCTAAACAGATACTTGTGTACACACTCTCACAACCACACACACACACACACACACACACACACACACACACACACACACACACACACACACACACACACACAGATACTTGTGTACACACTCTCACAACGACACACACAGATACTGAAGCATAGATGCTGACAAACATTTACGTAACACAAAAATGAAAGCGCACGGACACACACACACTCACACACACAATCTCCCTCATAGACACACAATGAGAGTCTAACACACTTTTCATTTTGTGCTCAAGTTCACATTATTGCCAGAAATTCTAATGATTCATTAGCATGAATCACACTTCTGTATGTACCCACAATGATTTTATTCAAAGGGATTTAGAAAGGTCATAAACTTCATGAATATCATGGATTAATTAATCAGAATCAGAGTAATTATAATAGCAGTGTACCATAGATGAAAGAGAAATGCCTTGTAAAAAGACAAATATGAATGAATGCATTTTGCCTGCACGCTTAATGACAGCATCAGCATCAGTAATACAAAGAAATATTATTATAGATTTTTATTTTTATTTCTAAATTCATTATTCTGAGAATCAAACTGAATATAGTGTCCCTCAAACTGTGATAGCCAATGCTGTACCGGATCGTCCCACATAACATTTACATTACATTTTAGGCATTTAGCAGACGCTCTTATCCAGAGCGACTTACAGTTTACATTTTCTTAACATACAATCCATTTATACAGCTGGATATTTCACTGAAGCAATTCAGGTTAAGTACCTTGCTCAAGGGTACAACGGCAGTGCTCCACCTGGGAATTGAACTAGCAACCTCTCAGTTGCAAGTCTAGTGCTCTAACCATTACACTACACTGCTGTGCCCCATCCGATCACATTTTGGAAGGCCTGGGCAAAAGTTCAGTGGAGCACATGTGTGATCTAGATCTGGCCTCAACATTAATGGTAGCCCGGTAGCCCAGGGGCTACCAATCAGTCGCAAATGAGCAGTTTGGCCTACCATTCTTTGCTGCCTGGTTGCACGGTCCTGCTAGCACTTTACCTTATTTCTATTTCTTTTTTTTATAGTACGGTCGTAAATGTCAGAAATATAAATAAGAACGGTATTAAAGATTCACATTATAAATGCTATTTCCCTGCATGTCTCTGATTTACAGCCGTCAACTGTCGATAGCTATACTGCTGCTGCTGCTGCTGCGTTGGCTCTGTCGCTGCGGGCTGCCGTGCAGGGATGGTCGACATGCAATGCTTCAACTATCGATAAGCGAACTTAAATGTAGCGCTTGGCATATCTCAGTTATATGCGTCACCTACACGCAGTAGCACATCGTTTAAGCTCACGTTGATCGATATGTAAATAATTTAATATTCATTAAAAGGACTGTCGATTTTTGTCTTCTATTCACTCATTGAGAAAATAATGCTTTAGCAGTAATTAAGGCTGCACTTAATTTGCATCTATCGTAGCGGAGATAAGTAGTTACTTCAAGCATGTTTCGTGCCGTGTGTGTGTTTGCGTGTCATTATCTAAAGGCTCAAAGGTCTGCTTTGTCTCGTAATCCAGTTTGCTTTGTTTCCATTTTTCTCTGCACTTGCAAAGCCTCGATGTCTCTTAAATGCAGGGTTCTCACTGGATGCTTGTCACCATTTAGTGATGCTTCACTAAGGTAGAGTAGACACACTTAAATTACACACACAGCAGTGACCTGGTGAACACTGTGGACCAGATTGTAAACGCTTGATTCATTCAGTAAAATATTTTTATAGTGTAGAAGCGTAGATGCCTTTTATCTGAATTCATTGTCAGCCGTATTTAGGATCCCAGAGGCGCTGCTTTTCAAACCAAGGCTGTTATCATTCAAGGTGCGCTTGAGGACAATGTTGCCTTGAGTAAATTGACATCAACTTTACTGGCATCCGGCCTTTTTGGAGAAGAACATTTCTTTCAAATTTTCAGATTTTACTGCCCAGGCCCGCTTTTTACAATAATGGTCCAGCAGACATTATTCTGTGAGAAACCGGCATAACCAGGTCACCTGAGCAGAGAAAATAACTTCTGTGACCTACGCAATGAGGCTGGGGACTGGAAACGGTTTCAGCAGCACCCATCCATCTCTCTTTCTCTCACACCCATCACTCACTCACGCACACACACACACACACACACACACACACACACACACACACACACAGAAATAAGATAGAAAGAATGGGAGGAAAATAACCTTACCTCCTCCTCCTCCCAGCAGAGTCTTGTTGGCTGAAATGGCAAAATGAGAAAATAAGAAATATTTGTGAATGATCTGAATTCACCACTTAAAAAAGTGTCTTGACACAAATTCAATAAAGAGGATACAACTACCCCAATTTAAAATGATGTTGATTATAGTTGATTTATGTGCACATTACGCGTGTGGTAAAAATGTACTCACAGTGGCAACTCTCCCTCAAACAAACAAAAACAAACCACAGCCAAGGACAGACATTCATTTAATCTCAACGAAATATTTGACCTCACATTGAACTAACCTGAATCAATAGTACACAGTAGTGAAGGTTTCATTCCAAACAAAAGGAATGTTTAATAGGTACATTCTGTACTGTCAATTATGACATTTTGTTGAATTCAGTTTATTTCACTGTATATTACAGGGTACTGTAAACATTGTAAATATATATATATATATATATATACTGTATATATATATATTTTAAATATTTTCTTTTTCTGCTGTTTTCCCCGTTTTTCCTTCCCATTTTTTAGCATCCAATTATACCCTCCTTTTCACATCAATTATCCCACTCCCTAATATATCTTACGAGTTCACTGCCATAGTCCTGATACCTGCAGTGACATGCGGTTGGGCACCGCCTCCTCCAAGCCGGAACCCGCCAAGCTGTCACTGTAACTCCGGTATGCGCACAGGGCCACTCCTATACACAGCAAACTCACATCGGCTTCCCTCCCCCCACCCTGGGGCGGACAGCCAATTGCCGCCCCCTAGTGGCACTCCCGCCCAGAGCCGATACTGGTGCAGCCGGTGGAATCGAACCCCGGTCGCGGTGGCCAGCGTCGAACGTTGTAACTGCTAGACCACCCGTGAGGCCCATAAATGTATATTTGTAGGGGGAAGAAGAAACTTTTCTTAACTTTCTTTCAGAAGAGTGGTATCGTATTCCTCCTGCAAAATTGCAGACACTGGTAGACTCCATGCCATGGTGCATACAGGCCATACTGGCCGCACAAGGCAGCCCATCACCCTCTTAAGTGGCTTTACAATGGTGTTAACATTTTTTTTTAATGTTCACTAGCTGAATCTAATCAAAGAAGAATAATTACCTGTGGATGTAGTGAGGGCTTGGTTCATTATGGCCAGCCCCTTTAATACCTTTGCCATAGTTAAATGGCAATTTCATCATGTCTAATGAAGAACAAGCTTGTGACTTGTGAAGAGCACGTTACGAGACTTGCTTTCACTACAATAAAATGGAGTAAGTAATTGGATGGTATCATGTAGCAATACTAAACTAAATGAAACTAACATGCGTGTGTATCCATTTCCTCCTGAGAAAAGCAGGAGACTGATATAAGTATCTGGAAGGAGGAAGAAAAGGAAAAGACAGGTGGCACACTTAGTTTAGCTTGTGTCTTTTCATCAAAGCCACATACAGTATATTAAAATATGTTTATTAACAATAGTAACTGTTTCATTGATGCACTTGTGAAGCTCCACATATGGTGACCAAATGTCCCACATTTTGACTTGTTGTCCCACGTCCCGCAACAACGGATGTTACAACTCGCTCAAAAATATAATCGCCCTGTGTCAATTAATGTTGTTTCAGAATTCTATCACTGTTATTTTGACTATTGCTGCACTTAAAGTACAAACCTTTACGCATATAAATTACGGAGATCAGCAATCGCTTAATTTTTTTCATTCGTTATTATTCCTCGTTGTAACATCCCTCCTATCCCCTGCAATCATATCGAACCTCTGCAATCGCTGAGGGCATTGCCCCATGATACACTAGCCAATTATATAGCCTACATACATATTATAAAAAACTAAAAACTAAAAACTAAAAAACATGCATCTTGCACAAATACACTGGTGTAGAGACAGTCTCTCTCATTCACGTGCATTGAACCACTCCTTACAAGTGCAAAGTTCAAATACTTTGAACTGCTTAGTTGAATACGGGTTGTATTTCAAATAGTTGTATATTGAACGATTTGCCTCAGAGTGAAGTGAAATACGGAACATCCACAAAGTGGTCTTGTGTGATGGGGGATTTATGGCACATCTGCCCTATCTGTTCATATGTGCCCATTAATAACGTCACCAAACTAGCACAAAACGCCCTGCGTTTGAGTTAAGAGGTGGTCTGGGTGGACGAAAATGTGAATGAATTATCACACATCGCCTAATGTTTTTATTGGCACACCCCCATTGCACTGCCCAACCCATGATGATGCAAACGCCTTTACTGCCAACCATGAAACTAGACA
The DNA here is from genome assembly GCA_029706075.1 of Aldrovandia affinis. Lineage (NCBI taxonomy): Eukaryota > Metazoa > Chordata > Actinopteri > Notacanthiformes > Halosauridae > Aldrovandia > Aldrovandia affinis. The sequence goes on from JAINUG010000049.1 coordinate 762,238, forward strand.
TTATACTACTGTGCAGGTGCTTTTTCGCTACTGTCCTCCCTAAACAAGAGCCCTTACTGTTAAAACAGCTGTTAGTTACTTTTGTAGCCAAATGTTGGGATACCATATGTTCCAATCCCTGCTGTGCCAGGACTGGAACCAACATTTGTAACTAAACTGCATTCACTTCCACATTCTGCCCATAATATCCACTGGACACTGAGACATCTCTTTACAATGCCTGTAAGTGATATCACTGATCGCCATGCACTCAATACACACCTACAAGCCTATTAAGTCTCCACAAACCCTTCAAATGCCCACTTAACTTCTGCTGCTTCTGGCGCAGGACGTGGCCATGACGACAACAGTGACCTTTGACCCTTTGTAATAACAGTGTACACACATTTTGTCAGAGGCTATGCCCCAAGGGACTCCATCAACACCGATATAGTTTGTAAGGATGGACTATGGAATTGTACAGTTTATTAAATTGAGTAAAAAAATGAATAAAGTGCTATATACACAACCATTATACTATGCCTAATGTGTGTGGTGGGCCTCAAGTGTGAAAAGAATTAGGTCCTTGAGTGCCAAAATCTAGTTTGAGTTATTACCATGCTCAATAGTAATCATTAATAATACACCTCCAAAATTATTAACACAGTCATTATGAAATAAGTTTACTGTGCTGGCTAAAGCTGCAAAATTACAAGATAAATTATTTTTACTGACAACTTGGCTTGAATAAGAGTGCACGAGAGCAGATATTGCACTGAGACGTTTAAATACACTGACAAAGAAAGAAGACACTCTTAGTTTTACGTATCAACCCAACAGATCATGCAATGGACTGTCCTCAGAGCGGCACGCAATGTTTCGCTCATCTGAATGCACAGGAACGGAGCGGTCTGGCTTCATCCAGACTAAGCAGCATAAACACCTCACAGGGAATAGCAGGAATAAATGTGCGCATTTAAATCAACATTTAAGGCAGTAGGCACGCACGCACGCACACACACGCACACACACACACGCACACGCACACACACACACGCACACACACACACACACACACACACACAAACGCATACGTGCGCACACACAAACCCAGGCAGGGGAGTGTGGACAGGGGGGTAACCATAGCAACGTAACAGCCCAAAGGCTCGTTACTGAAACCAAGTTAATTACAAAGAGGGAGGGAGGGAGCTTTATCAGTCTCTGGCGGCACCTCTCTCTCCTCCTGAACGTCTGTGTGAAAGTGTGAGAGGGTAGGGAGCGGGGAAAGAGCGAGAGATTCAGTCTAACCGCCGTGAGGCTTTTCCCTTAAACTTTTTTTTTTTTTAACCTAAGAATATACACTTTCACATGGTTTGAAAATTAACAGAAAAATAGGAATAACATTTTTTTTTAAGAATTGAGAAATGCTACCTCACAAAATTAAGGACAACACACTGTAGCAATTAGACTGAATATGCCCCTAAGAGACAAGAGGGCAAAGGGAGGGAGAGAGAGAGAGAGAACATTAAACTGTGATAGAGAGAGGGGGGCAGTACGTTGTTGATACCTCAGGCAGGGCAGAAATGCCATCTGTCTTGCCCCTCTTGTATTACCCCTGGGTGACAGTGGGGTACTTGGTTGGGGGCTTTCGATAATGTCAGCGAGCCAAGCAATATGGTTGGGGGGTTGGGGGTTGGGTGGAGATGACACGACAGTGCCCCATTCACACTCACTGATTCAGTTATTTAAATTATAAATTAGACTATATTTAGAAACCTTTGCCCTCGTGTTTCAGTGATCGGGCCAATATTGGTGGGAAACGCGGTGGAGCTCCATTCAGCCACCCAGACTGGAGCACATCGTAATTGGCAAAAAGCTTAAGGACGTAATCTCCATGTTTTTTCATGGGCTGGATATGGTTACATCACTATCGCATTCAACACTGCCCATCCTTATCAGCTTCGCTTCAACACAGTCTCGCATACAGCGAAGGATGATAGGAGATACTACCCCATTCTGAAACTGCGTCCCCTCAAAGAATACTTCCACAATCCCCACAGAACATTTTACATTTTAAGCATTTAGCAGATGCTCTTATCCAGAGCGACTTACAAGATGCGCATTAATTCACAGCAAGAACAATCATCCAAGAACCACAAGAACAAGACCCACAGGGTGAAATTTAAGTTACGTTTGATGTCCGGAGGATCATTTTGACAGAAGCACAGTAGCATTTAGGTGCAGAACAATGTGGTGTAGAGCTAGTAGCTCAGGGCTGGAGGTGAGGTTATCCTTCTCCAGGTCCCGCCATGATGCGGTTTGCTACCACGTGGTTATATGGTCAAGGCCCTTTAGTGTGGCGGTGGACGGCTGTCAAGAGATGCACAGCCACGGCGACTCACCAGGCAGGCGGGTCACATTTATATTATTGCATAACTGACCTCAACTTCCACTTGCTGAGGCTGGAGTTCATTTGAAAGGTTTCAAAACAGTCCATCGATAACAGGTAAAGGTCACGCGGTCGACCTCTGCGAGACGACAGCGTTGTGTGTGCCCGATCGTGCCTGCGGGTCTGCGAAGGAGCTTCGCCGGCTGATTGTGACCGCGAAACCGATAAGGAGGGACAGCAGAGGCCGAAAAAAAAGGAGAATCTCTGAATGCTAATGATTTCAGGAGAGACTTTATTTTCTCTCCTCAAACGGACTGGGTAGAATTTGCCTGTAGATAGGCTTGTGGCACATGGCGATGAACGAGAGCGAGGGGGGGGGGAGGGGGGGAGGGGGGGGGGAGTGAGGGAAAACCATCAAACAAGGCGGTAAGAGGGGTGAGCGCCTCTCGGGCACATGTTTCGTGCTAGGAGTGTTAAGAAGGAATGTGACATACTCCTATACTCATTTTATAATTGACACAAAAGAGAGAGAGAGAGAGAGACCCACAGAGAGATGGAGAGAGGGGAGAGAGAGATTGAAAGAGAAGAGGAGACCGAGCGATCAGGAGAAGGGATAGGGAGAGAGAGGGGAATGAGAGACATGGAGAAAATGCCTAAGGAGATATGGAGGAGGGGTGGGGGAGAAAGAAAGTATGGACAGAGGGATGAGAAGAGAGATGGGGAGAGGATAGGGAGAGAGCAGGTGTACATTATCAGAAACTGACTGGACCATAGAGAACATGACTGCTACAGAGAGAGGAGAGGGGGGTGAGAGAGTCAGGGGACAGTTTAAGGGGAAGATACGGAGGGACTATCAATCAATCCAGCTGTGGGAAGAGGGGGGGGGGACAGAGAGAGAGAGAGAGAGAGAGAGAGAGAGAGAGAGAGAGAGAGAGAAAACAGCCGATATCATCCGTCAAAAAGTGAGAGTAGGGAATGAAAAAGTGATGATACGAAAAACAGGAGGCGGGGGGGGGGTGGGAGTGAGAATAGAGTGATGGAGAAAGAGCATTATGATGTACCATTCTGCTGGATTATATAAATAATACTGTATAAATTCTTTGGCAATGCAAATGTAATTTGGCAAAGCAATATGTACGGAATTAAAATGAGAGAGGAGCGCATGATGACATTTACAACAGGGGGGAAATATGGAGTGGAAAAAAAGGGAAGAGGAGAGCCTGGAGAGAGATGGAGAGAGAGAGGGAGAGAGAGGGGGGTGATTGACATCTGACTTTTAACCATTGAGAGCGAGAGCTGGAGGGTGGGTGGGGAGGGCCAAGAGGGAGAGGAATGGAAAGTTCAACACAGCACTGAGAAAGAGAGAAGGGAACACGCGAGCAAAAGAGGGAAAGGGCTCTGTTTCTGGGGACGACAACAACAACAAAAGCCGGCGATCGGAAAGGTTTCCGGCGGCACTGGAGAGGTAAGCAAAGCAGGGGGGGGGGGGAGAGAAAAGGGGAGATAATTTGTCAAAGCTCCTGTATGGTTTTAAATGGGTGCAAACAGAGGACAGGGGATGGAGAGAGAGGGGGGTTTGATGAACTGATGTATACAGAGGGAGGGTTGGACGAAGAGATGGAATATGAGAGAGACACAGAAAGGATAACGTTTGAGGCAAAAGACAAGCAGGAGCATGAGGGACTGGGAGAGAGAAATGACAATACACAGACGTGATGACGTTCGTTTTTGCAGGCATTGTGTGAGACTTTCAGCGGTGTTACAGTCGTGTGTTTATCTGCCCGCTCATGCCCTTGTTAACTTGCGTTATGTCTTTTTTTTTAAATTTATACGGCAGTGCAGCACGTCATATTTGGCTTCACCCCCAAAATAAATAACAAAAACCTTGAAACAAACAGATAATTAAATATAACTACAACTATCACGATTATGTGTACACATAAATATGCAGATAAATGACAATGACAAATGATATTGATACTGCAATGGGATACCATCTTATACCTCTTCTAAATTTGCATCAGTAACTTTTCTCAAAGTGCTCGGTCCAAGACCAACCGATCATCCCAAAAACATCATGCAATCATTTGCTCTTGTCCGCCGTTCCCTCCCTCCCTCCCTCCCTCCTCGCTCTCGCCTCGTGCCTCCCCGTTTCCTGTCCCCCTTTTCAAATCAACCTATATTTCAGATTCGACTTTTTCAACCGCGTTGGCAACACGACGTGGCCAAAGCACAAATGGCATAACCGGTTCCCTTCTTCCCCATGAACGTGAAGCTGAAGCTGTGGAGGAGCTTCAGAACGCAATCGCCGCACGGAAAGCACGGAGAAGAGGGCTAGGGGAAGAGACGGGGCTGGAAGGTGCACGCGTGTGTGTGTGTGCATAGTGCCAGCATCGGCAGTCTGACACTCTCCACAAGCGTGGCAGCCGGCTGGCCTGCTAACAAGTCGCTTTAGGGACGTGCACAGGCACAGGTTACCACAGCAATGCGCGAGTACACAGCACGGCGTCACACATCGGCACTAAGGCATACACACACACTCGAACACCGCAAAAAACTGTCCAATTTGCACATTATCAGGATAAAACACCTTCTAAATGACATAAATACCCCACGTTTCACAGGCCGTCACATTGGTCAAAAAAAATGAGACAGACAGACTTAAATATTTATGCACTGACAGTGATACACTGACACACATCAACCATATGCCACCACAGACAGACACAAAACATACCTTAATCTACCATAAAATGATTACTACCCGCCAGTGTAATTAAACACTTGTCTCTCATACACAAACACTTCTCTCATATGCATCCACATGCAGGTGTCCTCCACATATATAGTATACATGGATACTGTATGTGTGTGTGTGTGTGTGTCTGTTAAAATAAGGCATTACAGTCATATGCATGTGCTACATGAATAAACACACAAACACAGACTCTGGGAAGGACGTCTCTCTGGCGGCTCCCTCCGTTCTCGCGGCAGCAGAGCCAACCCCCCTCTTCTCCTGCATACAGGCGCGCACGCACGCACGCACGCACGCACGCACGCACGCACGCACACACACACACACACACACACACACACACACACACACAACAAGCAAACAGAGCGGACGAATGAAACAGTCCAAACAAACCAAACCAAGACATGACTAAACACATTTTAAAGAAAAAGGAAAAAAACTACATCCAATTCAGAATAAAGTATGCCTCCCTGTTCCAAACATGATATGAAGAGGTTACATATACGGGGTTTCACGGAGGCGCTGGTTTTAATTCAATATCTTTACAATGACTGTTTTTGCATTTCATTGCACGGCAGTCAATAGGGTGGTACTCCGAGAGAGAGAGAGAGAGAGAGAGAGAGAGAGAGAGAGAGAGAGAGAGAGAGAGAGAGAGAGAGAGAGAGAGAGAGAGAGAGAGAGAGAGAGAGAGAGAGAGAGAGAGAGAGAGAGAGAGAGAGAGAGAGAGAGAGAGAGAGAGAGAGAGAGTGTGACGAGGGGGTGGCAGAGGGCGCAACGATTATTATTATGACTGACTGACTGACACACAGGATCTTAATAATACCGGAGACTTTATTTGGAATTACAGTCTAGTAAAGGAGAACTGACATCTTTTCAAATAAACAGTACGTTTAAAGGGGAACTGTCAATTATAGATAGCTGGCTGGCTCGCTCGCTGCCGAGAAAGAGAGAGCGAAGAGGCAAAGACGCCAAACGAGAGGGGAAGGCGGACAGGAGCAGGGACGTATTTCAAAGGTAGGGTTGTTTTAATTAATTTCACACGGATTCATTCACTGTTGTTAACGACATTCATAACACGATGTGCGCTAGCTGTTACGGTCAGATACTTCAGACTGTGATAAAACAGTAACCAATACCTAGTTTTACAACGTATGAAATTCAACATAGTATGTTTTTTTAGAAAAACAAAAATGTTCAAATCTAAACCCGATTATCACCGCTAATAGTTGGCAAACAGAAATAGGTTGGCAAAAACAAAACCATGCCCAGACCGGTGCGCGCAAATGAGTATGTAAAGAATGTAGTATTTAAAAAACCAAGGCAGCGTTTCCCACATCGTTTTCTGTATTACCTGTCTTCCCAACACGTATTTCGGCTCACCGGTACCTCACTGTTAGTTTCGCTTAAATCAAAAATGGCTAAAATTAGGAGGCGACTCCAGATTGGGCGACTAAATGTACGCAATTGAATGAACAAACAGATTGAAGGTGGCCGAGCTGCAGGTACCATTAAATTAAGTGAATTTTGCGTGTGCGTGGGTCTTTGTATACATGTCAGCATGTAAGGGGTGTGCGCGCTCGTGTGTCAATACATTATTGCGCCACGTTAGCGGGGATAAAGAGCTGATTTGGGGACGAAGGGGGCGGGCTGCAGAGCTGTACGGCTTTAATTATAGCGGCGCGGTTAGACCACTAGCAACCTGTTTGGCCAGCCGTGAAACACATGCACCTCCACGGGCCGCTACCTGCCTGGCACATCGAGAATAGCCTGGCACGGCGAGAGGTTCATCGCTGAAGTTTGGATTCATAACGATGTATGGGGCGCATGCCCCGCACTGTGTAATACAGGTGCATTCTCTTATAGTCACCTTCCATTTCAGGTCCACACTAACTTCTCTGTCTTCATCCTGCTTCGGCCAGTTTACCCCTCCCTGGTTGTCCATCCCCTGCTCTTTCCTCTTTAGCCTGTTGCCTTCCTGCCTCCCCCTTGAATCTCCCAATATCTCTGGGGATGCTCCTCTTGGCTGTAAACATGCTACAAGCCTATGAGGGCCTCTCATTGTGTCTGTTATGGCAGTGTGAGTGTGTGGGTGTGAGTGCGAGTGTGCATGCATGTGTGTGAGTGTGTGCACGCACATGTGTGAGTGTTTGTGTGTGCACGCATGTGTGTGAGTGTGTGTTTGTGTGTGCACACGTGTGAGCGTGTGTCTTTGTGTGTGCACGCATGTGTGAGTGTGTGTCTTTGTGTGTGCACGCATGTGTGTGAGTGTTTGTGTGTGCACGTATGTGTGTGAGTATATGTGTTTGTGTGCACACCCATGTGTGAGTGTGTATCTTTGTGTGTGCATGCATGTGTGTGAGTGTGTGTAAGTGTGTGTGTTTACGCATGCGTGTGAGTGTGTGTTTGTGTGCATGCATGCATGTGTGTGAGTTTTTGTGTGCACGCATGTGTGTGTGTGTGTGTGTGTGCACGCATTTGTCTTTGTGTGTGCATGCATGCGTGAGTGTGTGTGTTTGTGTGTGTGTGCGTGCGTGCAAGCATATGTGTGACTGAGGCTGCAGTGTGGTGTAATGGTTAGGGGATCTGGGCTCGTGACGCAAAGGTTGCAGGTTTCAACTCCCAGGTGGAGCACTGCCGTTGTGCCCTTGAGCAAGGTACTTAACCTGAACTGCTTCAGTAAATATCCAGCGGTATAAATCGATTGTATGTAAATAAATGTAAACTATTTAAAGTTTAAAATGTAAAAGTCACTCTGGATAGGAGCGTCTGCTAAATGCCTAACGGTAAATGAGCATGTAGGCATTATTAACGCAGTTAGAGACTGCCCTCGGAGACAGACATTAATTCCGCTACTGACAATATGACAATCATGACAAAGCCTTTGGATTTGTTATGAACTTTTGAGCACAGCGTGGCTATTTACATATACATTTAATTTTACAGTAGATTTGAAGCAATCTTTCTGTGAAAAACATAAACCACTTTTTTGCCTTACAAAGGCCTTATTACATAAGGAACAGCAGACCCCTGTAAAAAGGCTCGGCAGGCCAGCGGAGTGCAGCACAGTGTGTTTGCAGCAGGGCCTTTTTATTACATCAAGATTGGCAGATATTATACCACATAAAATGAGCAACACAATGAGACAAGAATCGGTTCAATTAATGTGTTGAAATTGAATCGTTAAGAGGAATTACGGCACTCACCATTATGCAATGACGATAAAACAACTGCCACCGTGGAATCATTTGGGTGTTTTTACTCTGACTGTTGGACAGATGTGGGGGTTGTAAACATGTTTAGAGGAGTTTTGACTGAGCGCAGATGACTGACTAAGTATAATATGCTTGGAGTGTTTTTTTTTTTGGTTTAAAATCCGCTCAATTTTCGATCCATCTCTTGCTCTCTCCAGCCTCACCATCTCACTGTCCTCATTCTCTCCTCCCCATGTAGTTTCCCCTATGCCCCCCCCACCCCCCATTTCCCCCCACATTATGCCACTCTCTCTCAGGACAGGCTGTGGTGCTGGAGGGAGGAGGGAGGGGGCATTGCCGGTTGCTTCCATGTGTCACCCTGCCCTATAGCTGTCATCACAATGATAGGAACAGCGATAAACAACATAAGGGTGATAGGCAAGAGGGGAAATGGGGGGATGAGAGTGAGAGAAAGAGAATGCAGAGAGAGAGAGAGAGAGAGAGAGAGAGACAGCCCGCGGGTGTGTGTTTGCACAGTGACATCCCATTCCCCTCCCTCCCTCCCTCTTTCCCACTCTCTTCTCTTCCTCTTGCACTGGGTGGCAGCTGGCAGCCAGTAAGGCACAGTGCACATGCCAACGCAAGTGCAGTCCTCGCCAACACACTGAGACTAACACATACGCGCACATCACCAGCTAAATGCCAAACGGTAACATTTCAACACACACTACACATTGCGAGCTAAATACCACACTGTAATATATACATATACGCGCGCGCACACACACATTACCATCTAAATGTCATACTAACATTACAGCACACACACACACCATACAGAACATACACACAACAAAATACACTGCTTACCCACAACGTACACTGAGCCAATACTGGATTACAAGTATACAGATGGTGCCATATTGAGAACCCAGATTATAGCAGGATTCTCTGTGCTAGTGTGGGATGCTAGATTAAGACATTCGACAAACCTCTTATGCAATGACTGCCACTCTACTATTTCAACATAGGCAACAGGTCTCTTGTTCAGTTGCATGATACTGGTCCTTTGGGGCTGATCCAATTAAAAAAATAATAACAATTCCCACCATTATCAGTAAAAATCTATATTTTGGTTTTGTACATCTTCTAATCCAGTGTAAGACCCCATAGATTTTTATTATCATTATTATTATTATTGTTATAAAAATCATAAAATAATAATAATATATTGAATTTATACAGGACTTTTCATGATCTCAAAGCACTTTAGTCACCTCAACCATCACCAAGGCATGTGCCAGGAAAATATGACATATTTATTCTACAATGCCTTGACATTCCTAAAGGTATCTACAAAATTGAAAACAAAAAAACCTAAGAGAAATGTTTGGTTGGATGTACAGTACCATGAAGTTGCATTCATTTATTCACAGATCAACTGTCTGATGTGTGCTATGCAATGCAAAAAAATCCCTGCTGCAAAATACTGCAAAAAAACACATCGGAGAATGTACACTTCAGACCGGCCATTCAAAGGCGATGGTAAACGTTACTGAATATTCCCAGCAACCTTTATGTAAATAAGAGACTACTGTTAAATGGCACAAAGCATAACAATAAATGCTCGAACAACTCAAACCGGATTCACAAACAAACTATGAATGGCTTAGCTACCTGCACTCAGAATGGTACACCACAACATGTTCAACCAGTCTAGCCTTCCTCAATAAACGGATGGGAATCCCGTTTTATTCAGAAAAGGTTGGCCGCCTCTTCTATAAAGGCTTTTGCCACTTGTCGAGTGGCCTATGCCTCTGCGCCGTTTCGATTGTGATGAACGTTATCCGCGGTCATCAAATGTCTTCTCGCTGCATTCCTGTAATATTTCAGTCGCATTGCTTTTTTGCTCCTGCATCAGATTTCCAGGAGTTGGCTCCCAATCTTAGCAGATGCTGGTGATTTCACAGGGATGTAGAGGACTCAAATCCAAGGATTTGGGCTTCCTGAACGAGTCGAGGAGTTCTCAACTCGCTGAAAGTACAGATGTCAAGTGTAACACGAGATTATAGCTCCACATTATGCAATGTGGAGCCGGGGCAAGATTATGGTTTAGACACAGCGATGTAATGTACGATTAGGACCACACACACACACACACACACACACACACACACACACACAATGGCAGAATATAATCCTGGATTATTACAGTGCAGATGCAGCGTTCGTTTGCCCAGTGCACCAGATTAAAACTACACGCACGCTGGACAGCCAGAAGAGGGGGGGAGAGAGAGAGAGCAAGAGGAAAAAAAGGAAGAATGTCAAATTAAGAGGAAGCATAAGATGGATAAGTAGGAAGGGAGAGGAAAAACGGAAATCAATTGAGGTGGTTCCAGGAGAAATGGGAAAGTGGGGGAAAAAAAGAGCAGGGGGAGCCAGCGGAGGATGAAAGAGGCCGCTTCGCCGTATGCCAGGAGGAGGTTGTCATGGACACCATTTGTATATCATTAATTTTGCCGTTTTAGTCATCAGCATTAATTAATTCAGGGCCGTTTAAATACATTTGTTGCACTTTATTTAAAAAACAAAACAAACCTAGGTAATTGGTGTACAGTCTGAGTCGATCCAAGATGCTTTATAGAGATGACTCTTCACTAACAGAGTAAACTGCACGGAGGCAGCACAATACAGGCAATACAGGTTTCCCGTTATAACGTCAGTGAATGATTAGAAAATGGTTGCAGTGTTGCCAGCGGGCTCGCACAGAACACTGAGAGGAGAGGCGGGGTGGGGGGGTTATTATTTTGGTCACCATTTTTAAATGTGCATGTAGTGGCAGAAAGCCCAGCCGGTACCATGAATTTCCTGCTGCATGCAAGCTGTGCCATTTAAAACACGTCCCCCCGCCCTGGAAGTTAGTCTGCGTAAAAAGTGTCCTCTGAGCGACTGGATAGCAACCTAACCGCTAGCAGAGCCCCAGTGCTCCCCCATGCCGGCCGACGCCAGAATGCTCGCTCAGCGTCGCCGTGACGTTGTCGCAGGGCCTCAGAATGTTTGGGACACATTGGAGCGGGGGGGCTCAGCGGTTTCCAGTCACGCTAGCTTCTCCCAGGTGCAGGCACACTCATTCCCTCATTACCGGCTGCCAGGCGCTGCACACTCCACCGTATTCCGCTGGACATGGAGAATGGCTTTATGTGCTTTTTCACACCCCTGCACCTCTGTAAAATTAGCCCGAGCACCCGTGTGTGTTCTCCCCCCCATATTCCAGAGTCAGTGGTTTTTGTGACAGCTCCGTTTTCAGTGCGTTCGGGGGATTTTGCTCGGACTCGTGCCAAACAAGACTGCGGTTTAACACAGAGACGGGCGATGCACGCACCCGTATCCAAGAGCCACAGAGCTTATTCAGGCTCACTGTCTTTTTGCAGGAGCGAGCCGACCAGAGTCTGAGGCGTGACTGGAAATGTTGTAACTTGAGCATCTGGGAATAGCAGTGAAGTGATGTTGCAAATGCACTGGTCTCCTTCAGATTCATGATCCAAACTGAAATCTTTAAGTGTTGGGAATTGCCTCAGAATGGTCTTCACTAAACAGATGAGCCATACAGATACCGTAGGTGTGTTGAACTCAAGCACCGACATGCTGTGCAGCCATTCGCTTCCAATTTTCGACAAAAAAACAGAAGAGAAACAGAAATTAAATCTGCAGAATAATGCTGAATTTATTGCCGAAACCATTTGCGGGGCGATTTGGGGAAGCAGCGAGACGATATAGACGGTAAATGCTTCGCACTGTAATATCAATAAATTGAGATGAAGGGATGATCGTGGGAGAGAGACAGAGAGGGAGAGAGAGAGAGGCAGGATTTGATTCTTTTTAGTCACACGTGGCAGACTTCCGCATTAGGAAGAGAACAGCTCTCATTCCTACCACTCAGTATGAGGGAAAGCGAGAAAAGGGGGGAAGAGAGGGGGAGGGAGAGAGGGCAAGAAAGTGTGTGTAAGAGTAGAGAGGAGAAATGGGAAGGTGGAGGTAGAGATGGAGAGGAAAAGGAGAATATAGGAGAAATATGGAGTGACAAATGTGGTTATGTGTGGGCCTCCACCTCTCATCTCATGGTCCCGCTGTCCGTAAGTGTGCATGCTGGGTAATACGTCTGAGCCGCACAAAGGCCAATGGGGTGTACTGTGTCAAATCATCCCTCAGACGGTAATGCATAGAGACCCATTAAATCATTAGGTCCAATCCATTATTAACACGCAGGCACACAAAACGGGGGATATTCATGCTCTGTGACTTAAAAGGAGTGATATAACAAGCAATATGGGAAGAGAACACACACACACACACAGGCGCTCGCTGCAAAAAAAACAACAGAATGTGCACTCAGCCACAGATGAAAGCAAGTAAGCATCCATTTTAGGAGCGCGGGCTCTTCAGCCAAACGGATATTGTTTGCGAGAGTTCGCATGCTTTTTGCTTCGCGTCTTGTCAGAGTTTGTTGAGCGCTCCCTGTCATGGCTCGAGGAAAGTTGGTAAAACACCTCATTGCACTGAAATGAGGTGAAGCCTTCAGGAGGGAGGCTTTTTCAATTTTACCCCATTTTTCTCCCAATTTGGTAGCCAATTACCCGTGTGCTTAGTTCAATCCCCCTACCCCTATAGTTCGCTGCCGTAGTCCTGTGACCGGCAGTGACAAGGGCATAGCGCTGCCTCCTCCAATTCCGGTACCCCAGAACCACACCTATGCCCCAGAACCACTCCTATGCGGACAGCCAATTGCCGCCCCGATGGCACTCCCGGCCAGAGCTGATTCTGGCGTGACGGGGAATCGAACCCCGGTCTCCGTGGCCAGTGTCGAACGATGTAACCACTGGACCACGCGGGAGGCCCAGGAGGATGCCTCTTTGATACAAACACACTTGAGTGGAAATAGCCCTTCGAGGGTCTAACCCCTTAACACCCCCCGCCAACATATATGGAAAACACATCCCCAAAAAAATCAATAGCAATGAGAATTCCATCCCAAACAAATTGCAGCAATTTAAATATATCAGCAAATATCAGAGAAGGTGGATAGAAATTATTATTTTTTATAGACCTGCACAAACCCCCCGACCTTGTCCCCTCCCCCGCTCCACCTGTGTAACTGCTGGAGGGAGAGAAGGTGGGAGAGAAAGAGAGAGAGAGCAGTGAAGTGTCCAGCACTTAAATTGCCTGTTTATTTCCAGTCACCGCATCATTTACAAAGATGCAGAGCAGGGGGAGAGGGAGGGAGAGACAAAGAGGGAGGGGGGGAAGAGAGGGAAAGAGAGAGACAGACAGACAGACAGACAGACAGACAGAGAGAGAGAGAGAGAGAGAGAAACAGAAAGACAGAGAGAGAGAAATAGAAAGACAGAGAGAGAGAGAAACAGAAAGAGAGATACAGAGAGAGAGAGAGAGAGCACTCAAAGCAGAGGCAGATGTTAACCAAACACAGGCTTAGTGATCACAGCCTGGTCATTAACAGGGAGGCAGGCAGAAAAGCACGGCCTCTGTGAGAACACTAGCTATGTGGGCATGGCGAGACGATCGAAGTGGAGACCTGCACTCCCTCCCTCCCTGGGAAACAAGAAAATTTAACTAATCATCCCCAATGTAGTTGAACCGAGGCTAGGAGGGAAAGCGAAGTCGTTCTGAGAGAAGGACAGACAGCGCCTCGAGCTGGCCAGAACAGCGCTGCCTGTCTGAGCCAGAGAAACACTGACTCACCACTTTACCACATAAAGGCAAATAAAATCACAGATATAATCAGCCCTTTACCGCTCTTCTTATTTATTTCTGCTTTCGCTGCTGCTACTCGTCATTTTAGCACTTTGCTACGAAGAACATCACTTCTGTTCGGACATGTTCACGGCGCACAGGTAGCCGTTGACATCTCGACTTTGGCAACACTGGCAGCACACACAGACATTATGTGACATCATATAGTGACTTATGCCAAAGGTGGAATTTGACTGATTTTGAGTGAAAGAGAAAAGGGAATGAGAAAACAGGAAGGAGAATAAATACGGAGGAGGAGGGAAATGAGAGAAAGCAAGAGATGAGTGAAATGAGCACACCGGAATGAGCGGAGAATGACAGAGAGGGTGTGGGGAGGGGGACAGAAGGAGGAAGGAAAAGGAAAGAAGGGAGAGGAATGGGGAGACGGAGAGAGGGAAGAGACAAAATGAAGGTGTGAGAAAGGAGGGAAGGGGTCCTTTGGTAACGAGAGAACGGGGAGAACTAAATGGAACATTATGCAGAGGGGAGAGATTGACAGAGAAATCCTGTTTACGCCGTTTACCAGTTCATTACAGTGTGAGGGAGGTGGGGAGGGGGAGTTCAATTATTTCCATAGAGGAAAAAACTGTTAAAATCAATGGGTTATATGTGTGTGTGTATACATATATATATATATATATTTAGCCGAGAAAAAAACGGCATTAAAATGAATATATATGTATGTATGTATGTACGCACACACACACACACACACACACACACACACAGAGGTGAATTATTTCAGTCGAGAAAAAAACGGCGTTAAAATGAATGGGCTATATGTACACAGCACACACACACACACACACACACACACACACAGTGCCACGGAGTGTGTTTGTGTGTGCGCCCAACAATGTGCCGGTAATTGACAGTGTTTAAATGCGTGTAGGTGGACACACTGCGCAAAGAAATCACTCAGTAAAGTTTTTCCTTGTTTATTTATTTTCCCGCTGAATTTGATTACTGTAATAACTACTCATTAAACTAGACTGAGAGCTCCATGGAATGACAGCTCATAGTGATCACAAATCTTAAAAGACAACTTGGGGGATATTGAAAACGCAAGGAGAATGCATACGGGCGCAGCGATCACAAACGATATTGAAATTCATCCCAGATCTCGCAGTAGAAATGAATAAGCGCTTGGATTCTACACTGTAACCAAGGCCACGGGGACAGAGCGATACAGAGAGCCCTGCCCCCGGAACACATGGGAACATGATTCTGGCGCCATTTCCACTCTCTGACAAGGTAGAGTAAGCAATTTCTCAAGCTGCACAGCTCACGTTCCTGTAAACAGTTACCCACCGCAGCGATTCGCGTTTATAATACGTTTGTACATTTTCTCTCAGACGTTATTCAAAAATGTTTAATAGTATGCTGCATAATACTGTTCAACTGACAAGAATGTTTAGAGAATTCCTGTATTCCTCATAAAATTGCCATGATCTGAGCATACCTAGCTAGGTTGCCATGCATACAAACCTAAGGTGTAGCTACCCAGCTAATATTGGTATAAAAGCTCCCTTAGCAGCACATACCATTCGCATTTTTGCATTGCTGCCTTGCTCGACCAGAGGCAAAGAGTGGTTTATTTTTATTCAATGACTAATAGGTTCCCTGCACCAGTTTCCATCGTAACAATCAGATGTTTGTAATTTCTGCTCTGTTGTGTGTTTAGAACTCCAGCGAGAACCTGAATTACGCTTTCAGATTCCGGCTTCTTTTCCGAGCACCAGTTGTGCACATTTAAATTCTGTCGCATGTTAAAACTGCATACACACACACACACACACACACGTTTAAGATAAGGTTAACTCAAACCCTTTACTGATAGTAGACTTCACAGGCAGGAAGTGGGCTACGGTACAGCTTGACCCCTGAAACAGAAGCCAGGGTTTGTTTTGCTACTAGCCCGTGGACTCACGGCTTGTGTCCTGAAAGGATGCTTTTGGGTGTTGGGAGGACCGGGCTGAGCTGTGGGATAGTGGAGCTGGTGATTGGCTCTTTAGAGCAGCAGCGTTTGTGTGAAGGGCCCTGTGATTAGTACTGTGGTTCAACATTCAATATTTGTCAGAGCCAGTGGAGGGGATGAATGCGACTCGTTTGGGCGCATGCTGTGTGGGATTGAGTGTTGGATGTACAGCAGTGTGTGCATTTTAATGCCCACAGTATCTGGCCCCGTACACATTAGCGTGTGCAAGTCAAAGTGTATAGCTGTGTATGAATTTAGTAACAGGTATATCAGTGTGTATACAAATGTTTATGCTGCGCTGTGTATGCAGTAGTGTATATGTATGTCAGTGCACATTCGTAAAGTGTATATAAGTAGTGTCAGTGTAGGTTTGTATAGGGGTGTAAATTGCAGGGTGGGTATATGCAGTGTCAGTGTAGGTTTGTATAGGGGTGTAAATTGTAGGGTGGGTATATACAGTGTCAGTGTAGGTTTGTATAGGGGTGTATATTGTAGGGTGGGTATATACAGTGTCAGTGTAGGTTTGTATAGGGGTGTAAATTGCAGGGTGGGTATATGCAGTGTCAGTGTAGGTTTGTATAGGGGTGTAAATTGCAGGCTGGGTATATGCAGTGTCAGTGTAGGTTTGTATAGGGGTGTAAATTGCAGGGTGGGTATATGCAGTGTCAGTGTAGGTTTGTATAGGGGTGTAAATTGCAGGGTGGGCATATACAGTGTTGGCGTAAGTTTGTATAGGGGTGTATATGCAGTGTAGTTTTGTCTAGAGAAGTGTACAGTGGAACCTCAGCAGAGATACAAACCTCAGAGACAGGAACGGTCAACTGAACACGGTGTGAAACCCCGGAAGCAGCATATGCAATTGCGCATTATCAACATCAAGAACTTCAGTTTCACTGGTGCAAAATCCAATTCAGCATTACCTCTAACTCCAAAGATGCCAAACTGAAGAACTGCAAAAATAGCCCTGCTAGGATTGGTCATTTTAGCCAGCTTGCTAGATATTGTAGCCCATTGATAAAGGTTTCTACTCTTTATTCAGGAGTTTATTCAGAATCGCACCAGAAAATTACGAGCTAGGTTTCTGTTTTCGAGGCGTACAGCGCATTTGTGCTGTTGAGAAACAACACTACCCTGAACACAGTGCTTTCTGTAATTTATGTGTAGGAATCTCTGACAGAAAAACATAAATATGTAGGCTATTGTGCTCTGAGAGTCAAACGGACACCACGGCTAACAAAATGTCAGATCTACTGCTGAATTGAATGTTATTTCTTCTTTTTAATTGTGTTTATTTAAAAAATATATATACACTCACCGAGTAGGTCTACTGTTATTATTTTCAAGAAACTAGCCTGTGCTACAAAAGGTTGAATCGGTGCATTTTGACATCACTTTCAAAGTTACGCAAGACCTCCTTTCTCGACCCGTTCATATCTCTGAGGTTTTACTGTATATTGCAATGTGGGTACACATGTATATCGGTACTGGGTATGCCCCGTCAGCTCGTAAATTGGCAGACGGGACAGCTGTCATCCTAACAGAGTAGCATATATAAGCAATGTCATTGTATTTTTGCATACAGTTGTGTACTACAGTGTGTAAATGAATGTGTATACAGCAGTGTGCATGCGGTTGTGTGTGGATAATGCATGGTGCCCAGGACTTGACAGGTTTAATGATACCCTCTCCATCTCTCTTGGGGCTGCAGACACAGCCATTAAACTGCCAGTAAAAATTTTTAATCAACTAATAATGTACCCTGTACTGTTAATTAGTGCTCCGTCACCAAAATGAATATTTAAAAAGCTCTCCCTCGCTCGTTCGCTCGCTCCATTTGTGCTGCAATTCCACTTATGCTTGCCCCCCTGCCCCCTCTCTCCCTCTCTCCCCTCTCTCTCTCTCTCTCTCTCTCTCTCTCTCATGGACGGTTTTATCCTTTCTCTTCTGTTTTGTTCCTGTTCCCTTCTCTTCCTCTCTCTGCATCTTCTCTCTTCATGTCATGGCCCTCGTTCCTGGTTTGTTTGTCTTCAAATCTGAAAACTTCCTCTCTGAAAATGTCCCTCCTTTTTACTTTTTGCTCTTTTAAAACTCAACTCATTTTCCCATTCCTCTCTTCCTGGGTTTCCAGCATTCACAAAGTGAGGTGGTGGTGTGTGTGGGGGGGTGACAGGTAAACGGACTGCACAAAGGAAGGATGCCAGAAGAAAGGGGGTAGTGGGAAGGGAGAGGGTTATCGAGAAATATCCTCCGATGACCATAAAGGGAGATGGAGTTCTGAATATGCAGAGAAGAGACAGGGAGAGTTATTTCAAAGCAGAACAGAGCGCTATCTGCTGAAGAGAGAACAGCAGTTATTCTGAGACAAGGAGTGAGGGAGGGAACAGAGAAAAATGAGAATAAATTGTGTGTCAGGCCACATATGGGTGTCTCTTAATTAACCCTGCTAAAAGCTTTCTCGTTAGGACTGATGTTATTTACCAGGAAGGCGGGGGGAGAGAGAGAGAAAGGAGGGAAAGAAAGAGAGAGAGAGAGAGAGAGAGATGTCTTACAGTCATCCTGTCCTTTCTCAAATTTCTATTTATCCTCTCTTCCATTCCTCTCCTCCATCCCTCTCTTTTTCCCTGAATGGGATCTGTGTATCACAGGATTAAAAGTCTAGTCTCATCCTTCAGTGTCTGTGTGCGTGCGTCTTCCACCGTCTTCCATTCTCGGCCTCAGTCCTGATTACCGTGGCTAATTAATATCAAATCATAGTGGCAGACTAACAATCAGACCTTTACTCACATGCAAAATGTAACAAATTGCGCAATTCTGTGGATTAGACATCCAATCTTTTGCTTGTAGTGACTAAAATAGATTTCAAGCTCCACCACGACTACAGGTGTTAACATTACACTGTGTAATAAAGTGCCTTCAAGCAATTCAGGAATATTCTTCCTTCCATCCATCCTCATCTGAATAGATTCAATTTAAAGATAATTAAAATGTAATTGTTTTGTTTTGAACTCTCATGCAAAATATTATGGAAGCCACATTCGCCCCTTGAAGTCCCATAGGATCAGAAACATGTCCCGGTTCTTCCGCTGTGAAGCAGAAACAGTGAACAGGATGTCCACTGAAAAGCAAACATTCCCATTAAATCACCGGGCCGAAGGGGCCCCCGAGTGGCGTAACAGCAAAGGCACTCGCCCGGAGTGCAAGTTGGCCACTGCGGCTGGGGTTCGATTCCCCAGCTGCAACCAGCCCGGCTCTGGCTGGGAGTCCCGTCCAGGGGAGACGATTGACTGTCCGCCCGGGGGGCTGGGCTACTAAATTTGATGAAAAGGGTAAAAATTTGAAACTAATTAAAAAATTAAAAAAATACAATAAAAATCACTGGTCAGAACGAGGTAAACTCTCCCAAATCCCTCTCTCCACTAGGCCCTGATCCATCTCGCATAGGAGCAGAGTGAATACACTGGTCCCCACAAGGCTGTTCACCCGTCTCGCATAACAGCAGAGTGAATAAACCGGTCCCCACAACTCTGTTCACCCGTCTCGCATAGGAGCAGAATGAATAAACAGGCACGCAACGGAGTGCAGGTAGACATGCATAGACACACGCAGAGAAAATGCCTTCTGCTTGTCCTCTTATGCCTGCTGTAAAATCTATTTTCTCACACTGTAAAATGAATCATTCATTTGCTCTTTAAATAAATTATTCAAGGTGTGTATTGACAAAACAGTCTTTGTTCAATAAATTATTTAACCTCCTCTGCTTATTTTGAACTTGTCAGTCACTGGTTAAACCTTTACGTGTGCTCGCTGCGTGTTGCGCTGTATCTCACAAATCAACAACGCAGAGGCCCATGAATTGCACTGGAGGGGGAGATACTGTGACCCGGTGCATGTGTGGGGAAAAACGGGTGGAGTTGATCTGCTGCGAGCAGAGAGACGTGGATGTGACACCGTGGCGGAGCTATCGGAGGCTGGAGTGCACACTACACGATCTCTATGCGATTGCTGTGCGATTGCTGTGCGTGCATCTATTCAAATCAAAGCAGGCCGTTTCCCTTGGCCCGCCTTTTATCTTTAAAAATAAAAAACTGTAGCATGATTGTTCCCTGCTGTAAACAGAGTAGGACATTGTGGATGAACTTGAAGATAAGGATACATTCTCTGGGAGAGATTATGGAGAGGAGGAGGTAGTTATGGTGTATGACTTATTTTGATAATAGAACAAGCTGATAAACACTCAGCTATAAAACCGGCACATCTTCACATTTTACTGCTGGCTGTTGACTTGCGGTCTCAGGGCAGCAGTTACTTGCCACCACACGGAGACAGATGCAGATATGCTCTCACACACATACGCTCACTCGCACACTCTCACACTCTCACACAGATACTCACACTCACACACACTCTCACTCTCACACTCTCACTCTCACACATTCGCATACTCGCACATACACACACACACACACACTCACAGGCAAGCACAAACAGGCATGTCACGTCACTCACACATACACATCAACTTAAATGGACCAGTCACACCTTCCACACAGACACACATTTACATAAATACACAAAGCACACACTGACTGACCTAACCAAACACACAGGCGAAAGGCGTGCACACACACAGACACACACACACACACAAACAAGCACACATACTCAGGAAAGAGGTTGGTCAGCCGGTCAGTCAGGTGTGTGTGTGTGTGTGTGTGTGTGAGAGAATTCAGGCTCCAGTGAATTTAAACCTTGCTTGGTCTGACAGTAATTTCTGCCTCCAAATTACATTCCAATTGGTTCATAAATCTCCCTCCATCGCCCCTCCCTCTTCCCTCCATCTGCCTCTCTCCTTCTCCTGCTCTCCCTCCCTAAATGAGAAATTGAAAGGCCGAGATGGGGAGGGTACGTGTGCTGGGTAGTTAAACAGTCTGACACAGACACACGCACACTCACACATGCAAGCCAATGCACATACGCACGCACGCACGCACGCACACAGTTCACTCAACTGGAATCTTTACAGTACTCCCTAGGTTAAATCAATGTTCCAATCTCCGAGAAGATTTTGTTGACAAATAAACAGCCCTGCACTGTGGCTTCACGAATAACATTTATTCAGCTACAAAGAAGGGAGTGAGGCCCGACCTTGTGAACAGTGTTCATTCCTTACTAATTGCAACGGGGTTAGGAGAAGAAAATAAATAAATAAATTTTAAAAAATTAAAAAGGGGGTGTGAAATGTTCTCTGAAGCGTATTACCACTTATCGCTCAATGTCTTCTGCAGTATGTTGCCCCAATACGGGGGTTGTGTCAGAAAAGCCATTAAGCCGCTTTTATTAAAGCTGTTCAAAAGCAAGTGGGGAAAAATATAGA
Source organism: Aldrovandia affinis (assembly GCA_029706075.1). Classification (NCBI taxonomy): domain Eukaryota; kingdom Metazoa; phylum Chordata; class Actinopteri; order Notacanthiformes; family Halosauridae; genus Aldrovandia; species Aldrovandia affinis. The sequence goes on from JAINUG010000049.1 coordinate 783,712, forward strand.
GAAGGAAGGGAAAACACGGAGGGGGCTGAAGGAGAAAAGAGAAGGATGGAGAGAGAGAGAGAGAGTTGTAGGAGAGAGAGGGAGAGACCACTGGATTCAGACGGTAAAATTGTCAGCAGGACGGGCGGGTTCGAGTAATGGGAGAGGGCGAAAGGAATCCTTTTCTGTACACAGCGCACACTCCGCTGCCTCTCCTGTTTGTGACTAACGCACAAGCCCTCACCGCCCCTCTGCTTGAAATACCCCGGCTCATTTTCTGTGTAAATGTGTGGAGGGCTTAATTTCTCAAAGCCAATGCGCATTGGACTTAAAATAATAGTCTTATGTTCACTCTGCAAGGTTTTGCAGAAACGTAAAGGATGAGCAAATGTGCTGTTTATTATCAGACATTATCTAAAGGAAATTCTGCCCAGATTCTTTAGACCTTTTCTGTACGGGGACACCACGTGCACTAATTACAGTTGCTTAGTTATCCTGCTCTGAATATTCCTCCACCAAACCCTAAATGCACGTGCCCCTCTGGACGAGCAATTTATTGATATTGATATGTGTTCAGCGTCTTCGGTGTCATAGCGTCGTCTCCAGCGATTAATTTCAGCTTCATCGGTATTATTTATCAACGGCGCGGTTTTCTGGGGCTTTCTGGGCGCAGATTCTGCTGGGGGAGAATAATAAAGCTGTCTGGTGATCGTGCTCAGCGGAGACGTTTAATATTAGACTCCTCTGTGTAAATCAGCTGCGTTTGGGAGGGTAAAATCCTCAGCACGACCTCACTGGAAGACAGGATGGTAATGGCTGACATTTATACAGGCCATCTTACACAAGGGCCTCACAGCGCACTTACAGTGGGGGTGAGGGTGGGGGGGAAATGCACATCACCTACTGCCAAGCTTTGTCTGTCGTCCTTCGACATGTCCATTGTTTGGATGGGATGGTAAAAACCAAGGTCCTGACTCTCTGTGGGCATAAAAGATCCCATGCCCCTTTTTGAAAAAGAGTAGGGTGTTAACCTGGTGTCCTGGTCAAATTCCCAACCAAGACAATATATACATACGTTACTGGTCAAAGGTTTTAGAACACTCCCATCTTTTACTGAAATTTAAACAATTCAAGTCCAGTGAATAACCTGAAATGGTGCCAGAGGTATAAAAAAAAAAAAAAAAAAGGCCCTTTTCAGGGAACAAGTAATGGGTTAAAGTGGGTTACCAGTCACTCTGTGCAAGTCGGCGACTCTGGATCCAGCAAAAGAGCCCCAGACCATCACACTTCCTCCTCCATGTTTGACAGTTGGTGTCACACACTGAGGAACCATCCTTTCGCCTACTCGATGGCATACAAAAACCTTTCAAAATTTCAAGATTTCAAATTTTGATTTATCGGACCTTCTTCCAGTCTTCAGTAGTCCACTGGCAGTGCTTCATGGCCTAGGCAAGCCTCTTTTTCTTATTTTACCATCTTAGCAATGGCTTTATTACTGCCACTCGACCTGTCAAACCTGCAGCTCGAAGTCTTCTCTTCACAGTTGAAACTGAACCTTCCTTACTTTGACCAGTGTTAAGCTGTGCTTGAAGCTGTTGTTCTGTTAGCCGCCTATCATGCAAGCTGTTGACTCTCAGAAACTTCTTCTGATTTTGTTGTAGCTTTGGGTCTGCCAGACCTCTTCCTGTCAGAGTTTACTCCAGTTTCCAAGTGCCTTTTGATGGTGTAGGAAACAACTCACTGCCAAAAAATTGACATTATTTTTCAGTTTTTGGTAACCTAAACTTTTTTTCTTTACCTCTGGCAGTTTACCGCTTACCTTTGTAGCATTTCAGGGTATTCACTGAACTGCTTAAATGTCAGTAAAAACTGGAAAATGGGGGTGTTCTAAAACTTTTGCCCGGTAGTGTGTGTGTGTATATATATATATACATATACATACACATACACATACACATACACATACACATACACATACACATATGGAATTCATTCATTCCCTCCCTCCTTGCCTCTCCACTGTGTATCTGATGTCTGGTGAGCTTGTACTGGCGCACTATGGTTGCCGTCATGTTCACCCAGGTGGGTGCTGCACATTGGTGGTGGTTGAGGTGAGTTGCCCTTATTGTTGTAAAGCGCTTTGAGTTCCCTGGAAGAAAAAAAAGCGCTATATAAATCCAATATTCATTCATTCATTCAGTCATTCATTCATTCTTTCCGTTTGAACCGCAAAACCCCCTCACTCATGTTGCTCTCACTGTTTCCTGCACAAGGTGGCGCTGTCCAGAGGCAATGAAAGGCAACGCGTGGAAGTGGAGCAACGAGACACCCCCTCCCCGCTGACTGAGTCCGTAACGAGTCCAGGAGGTTTCTCCGAAGCCCGCGGAAGCAGTGGTCCGCTCGAGCGAACTGACCATCCGACCGTAGACATTTAGGCTCACCTGGAGTATCGGTTTCAGCAGGAGCGCAACAACTCTTTCGCCAATTATTTTCACGGTTTCCAACAGCAAACTGGAAACGAACGGCGGGCGTGGTAGTAAGGCGGCTGGAACAGGTGCGCCGCAAAACAAGTTCCTTACAAAAACCAACGAGGAAAACTAGTATGGAATTAGGAGAGAGGAAGTAGTGCAGGAAAAAGGTCTGTCTGTCTGGACTCCCTTAAACCCATAACTAAATCACTCCATATATAGACAACCTTCCAAAGTTATATCAGCCGTTATTGATTTCCGCCGTATCAATTTCCAGCTCCCACGTTTTTTTTGCTGGGTCTGGAGGGACCGGGTGGAATGTGGCTGCCCTTTCTGCGTGTGGCGAGTCTGAACGGGGCGGAGCCAGCCAGGAGGTTTGCTGTAGGCATGGCGATGGCGGCTCTGATGGGATAAAGCAGAAAAACACCCTGATGCGATGCTTCTCCCAGTGAGCGAGTCTCCCGAGCGACCACTGGAGAGAAACCGGACACCAGCCGACTCCGAACGGAAGAGCAGAGGGACAACGCGGAGCCCCTGAGCGTTTGCCAGTGCGTGAATCCCACAGGCGCCAGGGACGGCCAGAGAGCCCAGTTCTGCTGACCGGTAAGAGAGCGCCGGACGGTAACAGGGGAACTGACACTCCAGCAGAGTCCCCTATCTGATCTCTATTCCCAGAGTCCCCTATGTGATCTCTATTCCCTGTCTGATCTCTATTCTCTCGGAGTTCCCTGTCTGATCTCTATTCTCTCAGAGTCTCCTGTCTGATCTCTATTCTCCCTGAGTCCCCTGTCTGATCTCTATTCCCTGTCTGATCTCTCTTCTCCCTGAGTCCCCTGTCTGATCTCTATTCTCCCTGGCATTATATGCTACGTTTTTGTTTGTGACATATTTTTATCCTTAAATACCTTTAGGTCTTTGGTTTTCTGGTTCTATACTGATCAAGTGAGTGGGTGAGTCTACTGGGACCACAAGACATGACAGAGAAAGTGAGAAAGGAGAGAGAACAAGGCAGACAAGGGAAAAAAGAAAGAAAAGACGAACAAAGAAGAAGGAGATTGAACTAAGGGGGATAGATATGAGAAATAGATTACAAAGAATGGGTAAGAAAAGACAGAAATAAGTAAAGGAAAAGGACCTTACATGCAGGAAAAGAGAGAAGCATACAGACTAGGAACAGATGCAGAGAAAGAGCCATTGTGAATAGAAAGAAGTGATCAAAGAAGAAAGGAAGAGGCTACAAGAGTATTGGAGAGTGATAGAGACAGATTGCTCTGCGTGTACATTTACTACAATTTAAACTATTTGATAAGGGCACCGTACAATAATGTACGCAAAAAAAAAAAGGGAAAATTGTTTTGGTTTTTTTCCCAAAAAGACATGCGTCACAATTATTCACCCCCGGTTTTCAGTACTGTGTGCGCCCTCCCCTCGCAAGGACGACACTGCAGAGTGTTTTATGAGATTGATGAACATATTGGGGGGGGGGGATCTCTGAACATTCCTCCAAACAGAATCTTTCAAGATCGTTCAGATCCTTTGGACTGCACTTGTGGACTGCCCTCTTCAGCTCAAACCACAAATTTGAGATTGGGTTCAAGTCTGAGATGGCCATTGTAAAACAGTACTTTTGTGGTCAGGTAACCATTCGTTGGTTGATTTTGAGGTATGCTTGGGGTCTTCGTCTTGCTGAAAGATCCATTTGTGGCCAAGTGGCAGCTTCCTGGTAGAGGGAACCTGTTTTTTGGCCAAAATGTCTTGGTACTTGCCGATTCATGATTTTGAGTTCATAATTAGTTTGACCTTAACAAGATGCAGGAAAACCCCATAACATCAAAGATCCACCAGCACATTTCATCGTAGGTATGACGTTCTTTTCAACATAAGTGTCCTTCTTCCAATGCCAAATCCATTGCTGGTGTGCATGGCAACAGAGCCACATATTTTGGTATCATCTGACCAGTCTAATTTTCAATTGCAGTAATGATATGTTATTAAATTCACAAATAATTCTATTGCAAGTCTGAGTGACAAATGGAAGGGTATGGGTGTTTTTATTTATGTATTTATTTTTTTAATAAAGAGAGTTGAGGGTTTGTCTCCTAAACAAAGAAATCTTGTATAAACTGGGTTGACCACCCAACAGATATAGTGCCCTCCAAAATGATTCATCCCCTTGAGAAAGATGAGTAAAGAAGGCTGTATAAAATAAACAATACAGGTAATTAACTATATTATTGTATGCTCAAAAAATTGGAAAATGATATTATTTTATAGTAATACAATTTCTCAGAGAAAAAGATTTTGTTTAACGTAACAGTCAGAGTTCCAACGCCGTTTAGTGAACTCCAGGCGCTTATTTTGCTGATTGCCCTCAAGAGGCTTTTTTCTGGCAACTCTTCCAAAAAGCCTATTGGCATGGGGGTGGCCTGATGGTAGATTTGGAGACTTTGTGTCCCCAAGATGCAACCAAGTTTTGTAGATCTGTAGATTTTGTGGCCCTGGGATTTTCTTTGCCTCCCAAATCATCTGCCTCACTGTGCGTGCGTGGCAAGATGCACTTGTGTCCTCTACCAGGCAGGTTTACCACTGCTCCACTGATAGAACAACCACTTCTTAGTTATTGTCCTAATAGTGGAAAGTGGTATCTTTTATTTATCTGTATGTAACCATCTCCTGACTTCAGAAGGTCAACAACCCCTTTGTCTTGATAGCTCTTTGCCTTTTCCCATGGTGACAGATGACAAATGGATTTTACATTCGTGTTATCTAATTTCTATACCCCAGTGAAACAAGAAGACATGGTACATGGTACAATAGATCAGTTCAGTTCCCTAGGATTGAGATTAACCTAAAAAAAATTGCATATTTATTTTTGTTGAATTTGTTTAAAATAACTATTAGGGGTGAATAATTGTGACATTTGTTTAGGGAAAAAATGTTACGTTAAACAAAAACTTTTTCTCTAAGAAATTGTATTACTATAAAATAATATCATTTTCCCATTTTTTGAGCATACAATATAGTTAATTACCTGTATTGTTTATTTTATACAGCCTTCTTTGCTCATCTTTCTCATTGGTATGAATAATTTTGGAGGGCACTATATCTGTTGGGTGGTCAACCATACTATTTGTACAGAACAAAAAAAAATACATCAAAACCCAGTTTATACAATATTTCTTTGTTAGGAGACAAACCCTCAACTCTCTTTATTAAAAAAATAAAAATAAAATAAAAACACCCATACCCTTCCATTTGTCACTCAGACTTGCAATATAATTATTTGTGAATTTAATAACATATCATTACTTGTAATGCAATTGAAAATTAGACTGAATTAAAACGTTAAAATTACCTCACTTATAATAATTCAGAGAAAGTTGGAGCGGTTGAGGATGGATCAAGGGAATTCTAATAATTCAATAATTCGCACTCAATAAAAACGGACGCGTGCATAACGTACTTAAATAACGTTGAACAAAGCCACAAACAAACCCAAACTGCTGATGTAGATGAGCAAGCAGTGGGGATCAGCATCCAACGTGTAAGAGTGAGAGGACGACTGCGACGGAGTGAGGCAGAAAGAGGGACGAATGGCGGAGGGCGGAGGAGCTCAACAGAGGACAGCGATTTGCATCCACCCCTCAGCATCAACCCGTACACGCGAAAACCGAGAAACGAGATCAGATCGCACTTCAAAATATATAATTGCTGTATGCGATGTCGGACAGGAATATAACGGATTGAACACCCCCCTCTTCCGATTCCGGGGATTATTTATTTGTTAATGGGCATGTCTGCATTTCGGTCCCAATTGGATTAAGTTATTGCTGGAAGCACCCCCCCGCTCATTTTACACAACTCTGGCGGACCACCACACGGCCGACACGTGGACTGTACTTTTCCCAATACTGCGGTAACAGCGTTTCATCATTTTAATGGAACGTATAATAATAATAATAATAATAATACAGTGGGTTATTTTTAAGAACATGATGTTTGTATTGTCTTTGTAAAAATAGATCAAAATAAAATGATCTAAACGGCTGTTTTGTAAGAAATAAGTCAACCGTGAGCTTGTGAGTTCTGTGAACAATGCTTTGGATCTTAGGAAGCACAGCACAGCACTGTACCACAAACACAAACATGGAAAGGTTTTGAAAATGTGGGATTCTGTTTCAATGCAGGAAACTGACGGATGTAAAAATACATTCATAAATGTGTATATATTTAAACATATAATTCGGATGTAATGGTCACTGCTCGCGTAATCCTGATTCATTCGTTTGATTGATCTTGATACTCGAATATCATACAGGCATTAAGATCATTGGAAATTATACTGCTAAATTGTCCAAGTAAATGCTGAATAAAGCCAAAGATGAACATGCAAATATTATTTGAACGTGTTTCTATATATACTAAATATTTTACATTTAAATATTATAAATGATAGTCCCATTCCATGAACGTCAATGCAATAAAACTATCGACATGCATTTACGCTAAATAACGAATTATGGAGAGCAATGCCACACTCTTGAAGGTCAGAATATTCTGAAGAAAAGTGAAATTTGCCCAAGTATATTTATTGCTTATTGTGCAATAAATTAAATCTTACAGCCAGGAAAGACTAATCTTTTCCTGGTGGAATTGTTAACATTGCCATTTTCTGGACAGCTATGGCCCCTTGTTAGTTTGAGATTTCCATGTATAGCCTATATTTGCTAGCCATTTGTTTTCTTGCCTCAGCTGGCATGTCAATACAGAGTTTAAAGAAACACTGGTGTGGGGTGTGGGGATTAGGATTTCCTCGAGTTCACATAATTTAGGCGCTTTTAGGAATCTCTTTTTAAATAGATTAAACAACGAAATAAATCTGCATTGCCTCAGAAAACGTCGATCTGCCGTAGCCTAGTACTTAGTTTGTTTAAAGGTACTGTTTGCCCTTCATCTGACAGCGTTACTTAGGCCTACTTGAAAGGAAATTTAATTAACATCAAATCGTCAGTGATGACTTCTCAGAGATAACCAAACTCTGATCCAGCCCAGAGTGAACTTTAACAGATTGCAGTTGGCCGAGCCAAATTAAACAGGACAAGTAAACTTTAGACTGTCACTCATAATGTTTTTTTCTGGAAGTTTTTCTGTTTCGCTTGCATCGATTTCCTTCTGACTTCATTTATCTCCTCTCCGTTTTCTTCGCATTCTAGGCTCTTCTCATCCCCCTGGCAGTATTTTGTCACCAGCTCCTGCTGCCGTCTCACATTCCCGGTCTCCATTTCTACCTCCCCCATTCTAGCCTCTCATTCTTCCAACGGAGACGCTCTGGCATGGAAAAGTCAGACCACCATCGCCAAAGCATTTAAATATAGCACCACACCACACATACAGGCAAACTCCGACCTCCCCTCCAGCCTCCGCTGCTGGCTGTAAATAAAACATCGCTGTTTTCTCTCCCGCAGTTTCCAATATCGGCATGTCACATTAGCTTTGCATGGGAGGCGACTCTAAGTAAAGGGCTGCTTTGCATACACTGCCGGAGGCGACGGTCTCTGCAGCCCAGGGTGAGCCAGCCTTCACTGTCTGCCGGCGCGCAGTGATCCAAACGCATTAACCCCTCCGCCACAGCGTTAGCCTGGAGGGCCGATACGGACTCCAATATCGCCGAGCACAGGCTCAACGTAGAGGCAATTTAAAGAGCACTGGACTTCTGCTTTCGGCCCCCTTTCTCCTCATGCAACGACACTTTTTTTCCACTGGAGAAAATCCTCTTTATATAAAATCAGGACAGAATTTCACTAGAAATGGATTCCAATCCTTTTTTCTACAATTCACATTCCCTCCCGTTCTCTCCTCTCCTTCATCGGGATTAGGATCAATTTTGTTTGATCCCTAACAGGAATACTGATTAGATGATACCTTGATCAAGGCTGTTGGACCTGAGGGTAAAGAGGGAACCATGGGGTAGTGTGTGTGTGTGTGTGGGGGAGGGGGCTACCTGCAGGCGAAATCTGAATGCACGTCACATACAATAAATTAAAAACACAAAATACAAGCAAAATAATATCTGTAGCATCTTAATAGGTTCTTTACACGTCACTTCAAAATACAACTGCAGTGCTTGTTTTAAAACTGCATCTACTGTGTATGCTATATTAAATATAGACCTGGATATATAGACCTGGATAAACACCACGCTGTGTCTGCACTATGATATATATGTTCATGTGTAACAATAGCAGTATGACAGTGTCTCTGAGGATGAAGAATGTGTGCGGTTGGTGTATGTGTGTGGTATTCCCTCCAACACCTGCTTAATGCTGAGAATCACATTAACATAAGTTTTATAATCCCCCCTCTGTTGGTCTCTCTCTCCCACCATCATTCTCTCACTTTTCCCCCTTGGTCTCTCACTTGAAAGGAGTGACCCAAATAGTCCTTAATGCTTGACAGACTCATTCGCCCAGCCGTTCAATTTCGCACACATGCCCTGTCACTTCCTGCCCTCCAAGTAACACGCGCTAATGTAACACACTACCCATATAAACACCATCATATACACACAACACACACGCACATCACACGCACACGCACACACACACACACACACACACACACACACACACACACTGTAGCATTAATGGTAGAAAGGATTAGGAGAGCTAATTTGAATTCTGACCAAAATAGTGAGTTCAAAAGCAATTAGGTAATTAAGATGAGACATGAATGCCAATGGCAGTTTGAGCCTTCAGGTGCCGCAGCTGCCCTGCCCTGTGCCGCAGCGTTGACTCAATCAGCGAGTGTACATCTCACGTTCTCTTCTCCCTCCTTTCTTCCCAACAGTGGCGTGAGGTGCACACAGAAACAGTGACGCGGTCCTGTGATCGTACTACTACTCCACAGCATTTGAGTCAGTGCTGTCAACACCCCCAAAGGAGTGAGGGGGTGGGGTCAACTTAAAAAGAAAAAGAGCGACAGAGGGTAAAGGGTGCCCTGTCAGCACGATGGCTCCTGAGGGCGTGGCGGAGCTCCGTGACTGGCTCTTCCTGCTGCTCCTGTGCCTCACACTGCTGGCCGAGATGCTGGAGCTGGCGGCTGCAGCCGCGGCCGCCGCGGAAGCCGCCCAGGAGGGGGAGGGCGATGTGGTCTGCCCCACGGCGTGCCGGTGTGACGAGGGCTTCGTCTACTGCAACGACCGGGGCCTGAGCATCATCCCGCCGCTGCCCTTCTCGGCCGCCGTCCTTTACCTACAGAACAACCGCATCGACAACGCCGGGCTCCCCACGTCGCTGGAGCGGCGAATGACTGTCAAGGTGGTCTACCTGTACGACAACGAGCTGGACGACTTCCCCATGCACCTGCCGCCTTCGCTGCGCGAGCTCCACCTGCAGGACAACAACATCCGCAGCTTGCCTCGGTCGGCGCTGGCCCGGCTGCCCCTGCTGGAGAAGCTGCACCTGGACGACAACTCCGTCTCCACGGTCAGCATCGAGGACCAGGCCTTCGCGGACAACCCGCGCCTCCGCCTGCTCTTCCTCTCCCGGAACCACCTCTCCAGCATCCCGTCGGGCCTCCCGGCCTCCCTGGAGGAGCTGCGGCTGGACGACAACCGCATCTCCACCATCCCCACGCACGCCTTCCGCGGCCTGTCTGCGCTGCGCCGCCTCGTGCTGGACGGCAACCTGCTGGCCAACCAGCGCATCGCCGACGACACCTTCTCCCGTCTGTCCAACCTGACCGAGCTCTCGCTGGTGCGAAACTCCCTCCAGACGCCGCCGCTCAACCTGCCCAGCTCCCACCTGCAGCGGCTGTATCTGCAGGACAACGCTCTGGCCCACGTGCCCAGGGGCTCGCTGGACGGCATGCGGCGGCTGCAGAAGCTGGACCTGTCGGGCAACAACCTGACCACGCTGCCCCGGGGCCTGTTCCGGGACCTGGAGAGCCTGGCGCAGCTGCTGGTGCGGGGGAACCCCTGGTACTGCGGCTGCAACCTGCGCTGGCTGCACGACTGGCTGCACGCCAGGGGCCCCTCGGTCACCGTGCGGGGCCTCAGCTGCCAGGGGCCAGAGAGGGTGCGGGGCATGGCCCTCAAGGACCTCACCAGCCAGATGGACGATTGTGAGGGTGGGGCAGGGGGTAGCGTTGGGGGGAGGGAGAGAGGCGGGGGTCTGCCCGTTGCCGCCGCCACCACCTCGACCACCCTCCCCCCACCCCAGGGCTCCCTCTTCACCCTCCGGTCCAAGCGGCCGGGACTGCGGCTCCCCGACTCCAATCAGGACTACCCTCTGGGGGGCAGCGGGGTGGGCAGAATGCTGGTCCTCAAAGTGAAGCCCCTCACCCCGGACACGATCCACATCACCTGGCGCACCCCGCAGCCCAGCCCCTCCTTCCGGCTCAGCTGGCTGCGACTGGGCACCAGCCCCGCGGTGGGCTCCATCACGGAGACGCTGGTGCCGGGCGACCGACGCGAGTACCTGCTCACCGCCTTGCAGCCGCGCTCCAGTTACATCATCTGCATGGTGCCGCTGGCCGCGAGCGCGGGCAAGGGCGCCAACGCGGACTCGGACGAGACCCCGGTGTGCGCCAAGGCCGAGACCTCTGACCCTGGGCAGCCCGACACGGACTCGGACAGGGAACGGGGCTCCGAGCAGCTGACTGCCCTCCCGCTCGCGGGGATCATTGGCGGGGCCACAGCCCTGGTGTCCCTGGCCCTGATCTTTGGCATTTTCTGCTGGTACGGGCACCGCGCCGGGTACCTCTCCACCCGAGACCAATCCACCTACAGCCGGGGCGGTGCCGGGCCCCGCGGGGGCAAGCACTACGATGACTACGTCGAGTCAGGCACCAAGAAGGACACCTCCATCCTGGAGATCCGGGGCCCGGGCTTCCAGATGACGCCCATGGCTGCTCAGCAGCCACTCCGGCCCAAGCTCCGGGAGGACTACGTCATCCACACCATCTTCCCCTCCAACGGCACCAGCCTCTACAAGAGCACGCACCACCACACAGCCAACACCGCGTACGGCACCAACCGCGGGTACCGGGAAGGAGGCATCCCAGACATAGACTACTCCTACACGTGATATAGCCGCTCACACGCTCCCGATGCTCTGTGTTGATGTAGTTGCACCGATGGGTCTCAGCCCTGGTTCCGAAGCACCCCCTTGTGCCTGCCGATTTCCATTCAGCCATTTAACAAATTGAGCCATTAAAAATACAATACAAAAAAATAAAAAGGGCTGTGATGCCCAAGACAAACAGTCTTGCTGTCACTGTTGACAACAGTTTTCACCTTAACCATAGAGAGCATTACAGCATTTCACTTCCTCAGTTACCCAACTCACTCAAGGGCTGGGCAGATAATGGCCAGCAGGCTGGCTAGAATGGAAAACACTGCAGACACAAGGGAGGGGGGCTACACTTCTGGAGTGCCGAGGGAACCGGGTGTACATAGAAATAGATGTATACGACGGGAGTTCTATGGTCAAAATTGTTAGGCAACACAGACTTTCACTCTGCAAAAAAAGAGAGGATTCTTTGTTCTTAGGCTTATTTCTGTCTTTCCAGTTTGGCTTGCCCTTTTTCGTTTCTTTTGTATATCGGAACAACGTCTTTGTTCCTGCCTGAGGAGCTGACAGTGGTAATGACGGGTTTGACAATGAAGAGACCCAGGCTGCTGTTGGGTTTCTTTTTTAACAAAGGAAAGGGGGTGGTCTTTCACTCTTGCAAGAAATCTACTGTAGCCCAAAAATAAAACAAAACAGAAACACCATCAACACTTGGTATAAATAGACATCCCAATTAAAAAAAAGAAAAAGAAAATAGTTTATAGTTTTCTTGATGTGGTTGCACTATACAGCTATAAATATCAGAATAAATATTTTGTTACGCTATTAATATTTTAGATGCAAATACTCCAGTCACGGTTTGCCTCAATATTTGTAAACGCCCTGCTTTGGAGATGGAAGATTCCAGACTTCCCTTGATTTCTGCAAACCTCTCCACCATTTCAGCTGAGGTATGGGTGGATAGCAGACATACTGTAAATCACCTGATGAAATGATGGAACAAGAAAACATGTAATGACAATCAAAAAAAGAGACTTGGATTGTCATAGACCAGGGGTTCCCAAACTCAGTGCTGTGGACCAATTGTGTGTGCTGGCTTTTGTTACAGCCAATCTCCTGATCAATTAAGGTTGTTGAAAATGCGTGTAAGTTCTATTATCATTTTCTTCTTTAATTTCCTTCAAAACACTGATGTAGGTTTGGTTCGTTGCCATTTGCTGTCATTGAACTCTTCATTTTCAACAAACAGTTTGGTTTCAGTGACCAGGTGTCCACACTTTCAACAATAAGGCCCCCGACGATTTCACCTGGCAGTCTACAATTGAATCAATTAAAAAAGGTTACCTCTTTCTAAAGGAGTCATGTGTCATATAGCACATTGCAGAAAATGAGAGCATTAGTTAGATCTGATTGATTAAAAGTGCTGGGATGTGAATATGGGACATTTATTGTTAATTTCATGCATAGCCATTTCTGACATAATATGGCATTAAGAGAGTAAATAATGATACAACAGAAATGAAAAGTGTCTACTTAAGAACAATCAACGGGTAGTTACGATTCAGAGGCTGGAATTGTGGTTGTAATGAAAACCAGTGCACAGTGCGAGTTCTGGAGGACCGAGTTTGGGAACCACGGTCAGAGGATTCAGCCACATGTAAAAAGGTGGAAAACAATACAGTAGTTATCATGGATGTTGATTAAAAATAGTCGTCAATGATACAGTAACAACAGTGACACAAGAAATGGCCTGTGACCTAATGACTAACCTGCTGTTGAACTCCAATGGTGGTGGTGGTGGGTGGGGTGTGTGTGTGTGTGTGTGTGTGTGTGTGTGGGGGGGGGGGGGTTAGAAAATTCCTTGGAAATCAGGGATAAACCAAACCGCAACACTGTGGACCTGTGCACTTGATGCGTTAGGGTGGGTGGCTAGAGGGCAGAGTGCTGGATTATTATTTTATTTTTTTAACTTGGTTTGTACTACACTTTTTTTAGACAATCTGCACCCCCCCCCCAACAACAGCTAATGTAAATGAAGCAGCAAGCATTAGACGGGGGAGAGAAACAAAACACTGACAATATGGCAGTCCGCTAGGTAAAGAATTCAATGGGCAAGACGGATGGCACAGGAGCGTGAATCTCATAAATCCATACAGGCGTTTGTTAAACCGTGGTTCTCCACACAGCAAGAACATCTGCCATTGGCCACTTGTGGAAAACCATTACTGTTCCATTTGAAAAAGCTATAAATTGCACTCTGTATCGTTGAGTGTAACACCACAGCAGCAGTCCTACAGATGAGCAGAGCTCCCCAATGGAATTCAGACCCAACAAATACATTTGTGAGTGTTATATTCGAAAGCACCCGATCTGAAGTGAAAGCATTAATGCAAAACACAGTGGCTTTTAAAACTATTTGAAAAGTAGCTACATAACACTGAGGACACTGCGCTGCGCTTGATTCGTTGCTTATTACAACTGACCATTTAAAAAAAAAAAAGGAGTGTAATGGGGGCTTGGGGGATCCATATATTTGCAGAACATTTTCAACATCATGCAAGTCTTTCATTACTGTCTAGCGGCTCTCGAGCCAAACTGGGACCAGATATCGGTGGGATGGGTACCTGCTTCTGCGGACCGTGGTCCAGTTCTCCAAAACAGCCATGTGCAGCTCAGCATCCCAGGAGCTGGCGTTCTCAAAGTATGAGCTGCCCCAGAATCCCCCAGGTGGAACCCGTCTGAACCTCTGTAGCCAGCAACATGTTTGCCTCAATAATGGCAATGTCACCGGAACATAATCATATGATTTGGCCCACCGATTGTGCGCAGGGTAGCAGTTCAGCACTGTGCAATTGTACATATGTACTTCTGGTAAAATAATATATATATTAGACTCAGATATAAATGAAGGTGTTAATGCCTTTCAGTACACAAAGCAAATTTTCTTCCGGATGAACAGCAAAAAGTTCTGCCCTACTTAAAAATGGGCTACAGAGTGTTTCCTCAACGCAAAACTGTCAGGCTTTTCGCTGAAACGTCAGTACCCTCTCACCACGCTCTCTGCACTGGGTACATGTGTGTGTGCCCGTTACTCCAATCTGCCAAAATGTGATGTGTCCTTAAACCTATTCCAATATATATATATATATCACCTATTGCCAAAGCAAGGATTTATGAGAATAAAAACTCTTAAGAGAAAAGCCGCCAATTTCTTTTTGTTGCCATCCTGGGATTTTAAGAAACTGGGCAGAAAAACTTGCATCACAGATACTAAGCCCCCCACATTGTTCACTGAATCTCTCATGAAATCTCAGTGATATATAGCTGCTGTTCCATCTCAAGCGGTGCCCAATCTCCAGCTACATCCATTCTTTTTTCAATCCATACACAGGTTCACCATGCCCTCGTAGTCTCTGATGATCTGTGACTGCTCCACTTGCGGTCGCTTTGCATAGACGTCGCTGCACGTTCAGAGTAGACCACCCCCTTCCTCGCGCTAAAAAACCTTGAATCAAGAGCTCTGAGCTCGAAGGGCTCACGCAAACAAATAGAACGGGTTATTTATTTTCAATTTTGCCTCATTTAAATAGTCTGGCAAAAAGAAAAAACTAGGTTCTAGACCGTGCCAATGTTGTGTGAAGAACAATTGGACAACGTAAGAGGATTATAAGGGTACGTGTTTGTACATGCCATTCACGCTGTTGCATCATTACTTTACCGGCGCAGCCTGGGTGAGGGAGATGGACACCCTGCTGCTTACCAATAACTTCTAAACTGTGTTCTAGGAGTTATGGTTCGTCCACGTTGGGTGAATGTGACTATTGCACCATCCATAACCCCACAGGGACCCTTCGTCTCCCCCCACCCTCCTGGAAGAGGGTGTGAGCATATGTGCCTGTTACTAACTGTTATTATTTGTATTGAGTAGATACTCTAGTGGGGGCTCTGGGTAGTCTGAGGAGACTTGAGACTGCAGCCAATACTGCAAAACAAACAAACAAACAAACAAACAAACAAACAAACAAACAAACAGGAGTCACAGCTGGGGCAAGCTCCAGAAAGTGCAGCATGGTTCATTTTCTACCGTGTCTTTTCCAGTCTGTTCTCAGGAGGTGGCAAAAAGGACGGAGACGATGCGTTCTGGTGTGTGTCTTTGGTGTCTTTCCTTAAAATATGTTTTTTCCAGCCTCTTTTTCTAGGTCTCTGCTTTCAAAGCATTTTCTCTGGACTCTGTGATGTAAATGAAAAGAGCGGAAGGACCATTTCGTCTGAAGGCCTTTTTGGTTTTGTCTTTTTGTTTTTCTATGCGATTAAAGGGGAGGTGTGCTGAACGCTGTTTGATGTGTGTTTATTAGGCGTGTGGGGTGGGGGTGGGGCAAAATTGGGGAGCACCATTCTTCTGTATACGAGACAGAACATTCAGCTCGTCGGTTCAGGGAAAAGAAACGCGAGTTGCAGGAAATTAATTCCAGGAGAAAACAATACACTCTTCAAAAGAGCTACAGGGTCACAGCCAAAACACCGGTCAAATTCATCACTGTAGGCGTCTACGACTGTGCCTTTGAACTAGTGTCTGTCATTGAGTGGAGCTGTGTGAGTGTGTGTGTGTGTGTGTGTGTGTGTGTGTATACGCGTGCGCTTCTGAGAATGTGATGTGTCTATATCAGTGCTCTTCCATTTGGGCATGCATTATTTGTACAAGAGTCATTTTATGAGTGACAGAGTGCTAACTGTCAGTCAGAGTGGCTGAGCTTGCATCTGCAAGAGCGATTTCAGCTGTCTGTCAGCACAAGTATGTTTCAGAGGGGCTCTGTTTGTGTGTGACAGTGTGCATCCTTCTCTTCATAGAGTGGATCCTTCTGTGCGAATGTCTGTACCCTAGAATCTCTCAGATGGTGGTTGATCTTGTGTGTAGGAGGGAGAGTGCATGTGTGCCTCTGTGTGTGTGTGTGTGTGTGTGTGTGTGTGTGTGTGTGTGTGTGTGTGTGTGTGTGTGTACCTCTGTATGTGTGTGTGCCTCTGTGTGTGTGTGTGTGTGTGTGTGTGTGTGTGTGTGTGTGTGTGTGTGTGTGTGTGTGTGTGTGTGTGTGTGTGTGTACCTCTGTATGTGTATGTGTGCCATTTTTCACATTTTGCATTTAGCAGACGCTCTTATCCAGAGCGACTTACAAGATGTGCATCAATACATGGTAGGAACAATCACAGTTAGCGCACGAGATGTGTGTGACATCATTGCAGGCATCTGCGCATACCTGTAACACCGGGAAGGAAAAGGTATTTTACATTTTACAAAATTCTAAAGAGTATAGTGTTGAACAAGGACAGTGGTCAATTTAGCGTGCTCTATTGAGGATCAGCAGGTGGGTCAACGTGCTCTATTGAGGATGTCTGGTGTGTGGCGTGGATCAGCGAGTGTGTGTGTGGGCCAGCGTGAGAGACAGGCTCAGGCAGTATTAAGGTTGTCTCTGAGTCGCTCCTCAAAAACACTCTAATCCCTCCACAGCGCTGCCCAGCTGCTCTCACATTGATAGACATATTGATTTCTCACAGCTGCATACACTGATCCTCGCATGCACGCACACAAAGCCGTACGCCGCTACGCACAGCTCTGATAGAGACGTATCGATTTGTACAGCTGCTCGCCCTGATCCCCAAACACAGTCACATGGACTGATACACCGCTATAAACACACACACACATCCACTGCTATAAACACACACACACACACACACACACACACACAAGGACTGATACACCGCTATAAACACACACAGCTATAAACACAAACACACCCACACCCACTGCTATAAACACACACACACACACACACACACACACATGGACTGATACACTGCTATAAACACACACACACACACACACAAGGACTGATACACCACTATAAACAAACACACGCGGACTGATACACCGCTATAAACACACACACACAAACATACACACAGACTTTCTGGGCATCCAATGTTACCGTGTTCTGGTACACAAACATATTCAGAAATACAGTAACAAAATATAATTGGTGCTGTCCTCGTCATATTTTGCATATGCCTGTATTTCCATTGATTAAAACAGCTTCCTTCCACCCAATTTAATGCAAATACAAGGAGAAAGGTGGCTTTTGAAATGCAAATCAACAGTTTGATGTTGAATGTGCATTTTCCATGCGAAAGGCAGGTGAATTACCACTAGACTTGGCAAAACAATTTGGAGCATCATTCCGGAAGCCTTATTTTAAGTGAGTAGAAGACACTTAAAATAAGTCCCCCCCCGAAACCTTTGAGGCGACCCAGTTTGCAGACAGCGGTCCTGCTGCAGAAATAAGGCCAGGGACAGACGGAATGGAGGGGGGGGGTTCTGGGCTGGCGGGCTCTTCGGGACACGTTGACAAACACGGGTCCCGAAGTGACACGCAGACTCAATGAGGACATTTTGTGCCCCGAGCGACTGGTGGGGACAGAGGGGGAGAGAGACGTACACTGCTTCTAGAGCCGGAGGCGTGCCACGCTGCCTCGCTAAATACCCCGCTGTGATAACGCCACGGTGCCTCAATAATACAACACAGTCATTTAGCAGATGCTTTTATCCAAAGCGACTTACAAAAAGTGCATTCAGCTCAAGTAAATGAACAACCCCTAACGCTATAATGTCTAAGCACATCATTCCTCAAGTACGCCACATAAACAACACCAGTGCTAATTACAAAGGAAATTAAAACGAAGTGTAACAGATAAAAAAAATATATATTTATTTGATATAAATATAGGGATGGGTGGGTTAAGATGCGAGGTGCAGTCTAAAGAGGTGAGTTTTCAGCCTGCGGCGGAAGGCTTATATTTAAAAATATAAAATTACCTCAAATATAAGCCACGTAAGAAGCCTAGGATAAGGGGCGTCCACCAAGCCAGGAAATAGACGCAACGGATAGAAATGCGCAGTGGCAGGCAAAGTAAGCGAAAGCCCTCCTCTCCCTCATTCTTACCCTCTCCCTCACACACCCACTCTCACTCTCTCCTTCTTTCTCACCATCACCCTCTCCCTCTCTTTCCCTCTTTCTTACCCTTTCCCTCACACACCCACTTTCACTCACTCTCTCCTCCTTTCTCACCCTCTCCCTCATTCTTACCCTCTCCTTCCGGTGGGGGGGTCTCACCCATGAACAGAGAGGCTCCTTCTGCATTACCACACTGAGGCAATTAAGCTAATTAGTCTCATTGAGAGCTAACGATCCAGCATTCTCCATTCGAGCTTAAGTACAGGCTGCAGGAGGGAGGGGCAAGGCTTGAGTTAAGTTTGGGGGGGCTTTTAACAAGAGGGAAAATAATGGCCCTTTTTTTTCCGCAGTATCGTTGGTTTTACTGGCATCAATTCTGACCGATTTACTGTGAGAATTGTTTTATTTATTATTTATTCAAGTCCCCCCAAAAATAAATTAAATACTCTTGTGGCGACCTTGCAACAGTCACTATTGTGCCGTCACCGATGCCAACAATGTGTGAGTATTAGGCTATTCTAGACGGAACGCATAACACGAGCAGTGGTGTTTCTGCGTACAGCTTCAAATTTCTTTGATCTGCGTGTCTGTTTTTAACCCAGAGGGCTGAAAACAAGAGCACAAGCGGTTTCTGTTTAAAATGGACGCAGCATTACCCATCAGGCAAAGCGTAGCATAACCGTTCTTGGGGTACAGTCTCACCAGAGATAGATTTCAGTCCTCAAATCTGCTCCACACAGCAAATCATTCCCCTCAGCGACTGCCATCTGTAATCATAGGTTTGGCAGTATCGTGATTGTTATCACTGTGTTTATGTGTTTAAATCAAGTTAGGTTGTTGCAACGTATGCCCATAAGAAGTCCCTTCAGCATTCGTTGGTTTACAGCTGGACAGAAGCCGTTAGTAACCGTCCAAATGTGACATGTGCCATACACCCAACCCATTTTAAAAATTTTTTTAAACCCGCACTATTTTTTAAATCACAAATTTAACCTATCAACAGAAACCAACTGGTAATCTCTTCTGACATATAAACTGCTGCTACCTTATCAAGGTTATGGAACATTGCATTTGCAAGATTTGGCAAATTTGACAAATTCTTGCATCACAAGTATACAAGACTCCCAAGATGAAAGACAGTATATTATATGATAGTAATTTTGCTAAATTTTATGGAGAAATGTTTTGTCTTGCTCTTGGTTTTTATTTTGTAAAGTAATAGAGGTAAATCATTAAAACGGTATACACACAATTATGTAATTTGGCAATGTTTCACAGTCTCTTGCGGATTGTTACTTAGTACCTATATAAATTATACATCAAACTGGTACCGGCGATGTAAAATTCACGAGCATTTCTCTTTTCCTTTATCACGGATGCTGTACATTTCATTTTGGGACGTTGTTTTAATCGTTGTGAGGATACAGTGGAGCGCCGCTCTGGGAATGTGGACCCGCGCTGTCACTCGTTAAAAAGCACGGTGGACTTATCTTGAGTGACTGTAAAGCGCGCGGGCTCCTTCCTGCTCCATCCGTCTGTCACGGGGAGCCGCGTTTATCTCCCATCATTCTCTCGGTGGCCGTTGTGAGAATCCGTGTCGGAGCGCTGTCCTTATCTGTGACCGCGGTGGGTGAAGCGGAGACAACTGAGGTACACGGCGCGGTAGAGACAGGGCCCGGAACAATGCTGTAGGAGGTTTTAAATCTGCGCACACGCACACACACACACACACACACACACACACACACTGGTGAGAAGAATATAAATTCCACCTGTTTCTGCCAACCACAGGTGGACTGAGGTAAACGGGCTGCCTACAGTGTAGCTGAAGCTCCACCATTTAGGAGTGTGAGAGGGGGGACGCTGAGTGAGCGCACATGCGTACACACACACACACACACACACACACACACACACACACACACACACACACACACACACACACACAGGTGGACTGAGGTAAAGTGAGAGTGAGAGGACTGAGTGTGAGCATCTGGCATCGCTGCTCTGGCTTCACCTGCTCTATCGGGACTGTACATCGATCCTCAAACCAAACTTCACAGAAATACGTGTTGCGGATTTTCAAACACCGGTTCAGCACTGATGTCTCATGCTCACTAAATTAAATGGACGGAGCCTGCAAGTACCACCTACACTAATATTAGAATTCACAATGCAACAAAAGCCTGCAAAACTGAATAAGTAAATTTTTTCCCCAGCAGTCACACAATCAGTCTTTATTGTGCACTTACACGATACACTATAACAGTGCGCACGCACACACCTGAACATTTGGCTCTCAAAGTACAATTCATTGAGAAACATATTTACCAACTATCCAATTAGAGGCTGTATATCTTTTCCCCTTCCTCTCCCTGTCTAGGGAAGGATGGAATGATTGAGTGGCGTAAAAAAGTCTGTTTTACCCCCTCCCATCCAGAGGACAGATCCTAAGTGCTTGTGGCTTTTTATGTTACCGTGTTTTATAGAGGAAGCCCAGGAGCCAAGTGCAGTAAAAATGTGGTGGAGGGGGAGGGAGAGGGGGAGGGAGGGGGGAGGCTAGATTACTGTAAATCCCATCTTTAGTGAGAACAACACAAACAGCCCTCCCTCCCACCTCTCTGTATATCGATCGCTCGCTTGCTCGCTCGGTGAGGGAAGGGCCAGGGCTCTGTGTGCGTCTGCATTTCTGTCTCGGCCTCTCACACACCGTTTTTCTCCACAGAGTGACTCTACGGCTCCCTCCCTCCCTCCCTCTCTTTTGGGAAAGCCAGTGCCCCTTGTCCACGCACGCTTTGCCTTGTCCGCGTGACACATCTCCCGTGGTGCTCTTCGGTCTCCAGTAAAAGGTTCATTCGTTTTCTCAGCCCCTATAAACTCTGATCTCGCTTCTCATCAGTCTCTCCACACGCGCGCAGTGGTTGCCGTTAGGAACGGGCCCCTTCCATTACGGCTCCTGGGCCCACAGTTTACTGATCGCTCCGGGACTTCATCAACTGCTTCGGCCTGAGATGAGGGGGCCCCCGTCTTTGTCCTGAGGACTCACAGATTACGCGCGGTGTGCCTCTCGGCTCCAGCGGGGGAAGCGTGGGAGGGTGCGCGAGAGTGGGCAGTCAGGCCCCATCAGGCCTGATCCCTGCTCACAGCCGCGGCCTACGAAAACCCTTGACCAAACGAAACTCCGCCAGCCCTCACCGGTGCTGGATGTTCCCGGTTTACTACGGTCCCACGAAGCCCATTAATTACCGCGAGACAGTCTGTTAATCCTGCCGCGTTTACACACAGACAGCGCAGTCAACCGATCGATACTACAGGGATAAATTAATCGATAGTCTACCATGCAAACTGACTCCCTCCCTTCAACCCCCACACCGCCCCTTTACCTCCCATTCAGCGTTCATTTGCTTCTCTTCATCCATGTTCTTATTCCTATTTGTCTCTCTGTCTCTCTGTCTCCCTCTCTCTGCCACCTCCATATTCCTTCCCTCCATGCCCCCTTCCCTCACTCTGCCACCTCCATATTCCTTCCCTCCATGCCCCCTTCCCTCACCTCTCAACCTCTCTCTCCGTCCCCCTGCCAGTCTTCTCCACGCTTCCCCTTTCATTTTTTATCCCAGCGCTGTCTCCTCTTCTCCAGGCAATCTAGCTGTGCGCTGAGCTGTGACCGACTTTCCCCTCTCCCCCTCTCACCTCCCCCCTCCCACTGCCACACCTATTCTCTGCACATCCTCTCCTCATTTCTCCCCAACACACACGACGCGACAGCCCACCCAGCATAACGGCACAGCGGCGGAAACACACACGCGCTCGTTTAACCGTCACAACTCCGTGCTCGCTTCCAATCTCCACATGATGACCGCCAAATAAAGATGGCACAAGTGATGGAAAACCAATAACAACAACAAAACAAACAAAAAATCCACGAAAAATATTCTAGACATAGCACAGAAGGTTGCTTTAGAGGAATTCAAGTCCTCCACCTCTAAGGTGCACAGGGACCCGAGTAAATATCCGCTCGCTCTGGCTGTCAAATGTCACGTGACACACAAAAAGCGACGGCCAAGAGCCAGGCAGGACCGGGCCTAGTTAGTGTTTGAATGGGACACCGCCTGGGAATAGCAGGTGCTGTAAACAGACTGTGCCTGCTGGACAAGAAACGCAGTCCTCAGGCCAAGGGCCGCGCGTCTCAGCCGGCAGGCCGCGGGACTGAATACCAATGGCGTCCGGCCACAGGGGCTTAGGGAGAGACGCGTCTTTAGTCTGCACTCTCCCGAATTGCCCAGAGGACATTGCAGAGATGGGCTGGACCTATAAATATGCTTAAGCATTTGACATTGAGAGAAACGGTACAAATAAAGGATGAAAAGTTGTAAAAAAAAACTAAACAAAACAAAAAAGCTCACTGCCCAATAAAATGCCCCTAGATTTATTGCCATGTTAAAAGGAATGTTTTTTTCCCCTATAACGTAGAAATCCTCATCATGTTTCCCCGTGTATAAATGTGACGTTATGTTGTTGTTTTTTGCGTTAACTAATGACATTCAATAGTACCGTTTTTTTATATCAAGTGATGTGGGGTCACATACAAGCTCAAGTTGTCTGGTTTTGCAGCCACTCACCGCTATTACACCTGTGAATGCCAATGTATTCACGTTTGACAAAAATATTTACTGAATCTTGAGGTCACTTAATTTAAGAAAATGTCCAAGGAGGGGGTAAATTACTTCCACCTGTGGCATTTCACAACTTTCGTAATTGTTCTTGTTGCCATTCACACCACCTTCTCATGGGATATATATACTGTATATATATATATACAGTGTGTATATATATATAGTTGTGTGTTAAGCACGTAGCTCATTTACACAGGGGATGCGATTTTTTCCTTTGATTTGCACAACAGTGGGTGGGTGCTGACCTCTACACCAGAGAACAGCAACAAGAAAGCATCCCTTTTCCATGGAAGCCAAGTGGCAAATTCCATCTCACTGCAGCTAAGAGAAGTAAGAGAACTCACCGGAGAACTCAACTTCACCGCTGAGAATGTGACGGCTTCGATCACTTCAATGTCCTAAACATATTCCACTTCCTTATGCAATGCGATGCAATGTCACACATTAACACATTAGTGTCATGTACACAAACGGTCTTGGTTTGGCCTCTCCCACGCCCGCACGCACGCCCGCACGCCCGCACGGACACACACAGACCAAAACATGGAGGTTAGGTGAACCTGAGGGGGCAGTAGTGTTCATTAAAGCCAGTGGGAGTGCAGCTTTCCCTCGGCTAACAAGCCTTTTATTCAGTTCTCCCTCTGCCCCCATCTTTCTTTCAATTTATTCTCTTGCCGCCTGCTACCTTTCTTACCCCCTTCCTCTTTCTCTGCCTGCCTTCTCTCACAGAGCAAAAAAATAACCAGGGCCTATTAGCTCAACAAACACACACACACACACACACACACACACACACACAAACTCTCAAATTCTCTTTCTCAGTCACTCACACGCACGCACACACACACACACGCACGCACGCACGCACACACGCACATGCACATACACGCACACACGCACACGCACATACACGCACATACACAGTATTTATAAATGTACTGACCACTTGGATCTGGACCAACAAAGAGCAAAAAATAATCACAGAAATGGGAAAAATGGGAAATTGGAAAGCCAGCCAATACATATTTTTCTTGGGGGGGAGGAGTTATTTATGACGGTGGGGGTTAGGGCGGAAGCCCAGTGTTTTTTTGAAGGCTTACTTGTTTGTGTAAGAGTGTGTGTGTGTGCCTGCATGTTTGTGTGTGTGTGCGTTTGTGTAAGAGTGTGTCTGTTCATGCCTGTTTGTGTGTGTGTGTGTGTGTGTGTGTGTGCGCATATGTGTGTGTTTGTGTAAGAGTGCGTGTGTGTGCCGGCATGTTTGTGTGTGCGTTTGTGTAAGAGTGTGTCTGTTCATGCGTGTTTGTGTGTGTGCGTGCAATAGGAAGAGGAATGCACATGTGAGACATGAATTGATGGCTTGCGTGTTGGTATCTGTGTGTGTATGCATGCGTGCTTTACAACCAAGAATAATGTATGCCTGCAGCTCAGGAAAATACACAGTGTGTGTTATCAATCATTTCTATCACCATATCTATGCCAGAATGGGTGCATATACCATATACCTGTCGTTGCAGCCAGTGTGCGCTAGTGTGTGTCAGCACTTGTTTTCTATTTGTATCCCAACAAGGTATGTGCCTAGCATAGAGAGAGAGAGAGAGAGAGAGAAGAGAGAGAGAGAGAGAGAGAGAGAGAGAGAGAGAGAGAGAGAGAGAGAGAGAGAGAGAGAGATGGACAAAGGAAACATGGTCAGCGCTCAAGTCCTCTACTGCTGGGATCGCCGTTGCCCCCTGCTGGTCGGTGTTGCCAACTGCAGCACATCACACATACCTGCAGCCTGTATGAAAATAATAGCAGTGGATTAATCCATGCGTTATACTAAGTCGTTCTGGTGTCTTCAGTAGACATTATTTTAAAGGCTTAACAAAAGCTATTCGAAAACAATCTCCTTATACTGCGGAACGTAAGCCATTGATCCGAGAAAAAATATTGTCAGAAAAAAAGGTAAAGATCTTATTATTGTTATGGATAGCATTAGCGATGCACATTTGCCGATATTCTGTCTAAAAGCTGCATTTTATGTTAGTGAATGGCCTTTATAGAGCCATAAATAAGGGTGGGAATAAAGGATGGAAAAAGAGTAGCGAGAAGGGTCCCTGACTGCAATGCTAATTTGATTCGATATAATTATTGGTGGCCTCTGCTGCCATTTAGTGGCTTAAAATGAGAGCTGCAACTCATTGTAACTGCTGTGCATTGCTGCCAAGACTCCAGAGCTCAAATTTGCTATTAAAAATATAAAATACATATATTCCAAGTTTTTTCAACAAACTGATACTAAATGTATGGCCAGGGTGACTGCCGCCACAACAAAACAAATTGTTATTGTGAGTGTTCAACTTGCCAGAATAATTAGCTGATAATTTTGTGCCAGTTTCGGGGGAAATCTAGTTAATAAATGATACAAATCGAGTGCTTATCATTCTCAGTGTTCTCGTGTGTCATTAAATATGCCTACAAACACTCTAAGCTTAAAACACTGCTGCTTATCTAAATTGGGGCTCTCGGATTAATAAAACATTGAGTGATTAAAAATCCCGGAGAATCTCACTGGTACATTTCACAGGGGTTTAGAGCTGGGGCAAATTGGCCATGTACTTCTAGCTAAAACAAGGACAACTGACTTGAGGCACGGAAGCAGAATTAAAACCAGGAAGCAGCGCAGCGGTTGTCCAGCGTCTTGCTCTTACTACGTCCGTCGTGCGTCCGGGCTGCTCGCATACCATCGGCGTGTTCGTGGTCTTCCGAGATAACGGGCAGGTAGCCCTGTCCAGGTCGACTCCGTCAGACCACCTTCAAGCTTGGAAACACATCCAACCCTTTTGTGCAACACCAATGGCAAAACCTGCCGTGTTTTTCCAAGCGTAAAACGCACATCAAAAGCCTCAGGTTTGGGCCTCCCACGAGGCGTATCGGAAAGAGCGTCCGACCGGGGCGCATACTGCCCACTGCGACTGGGGTTCGTTTCCACTGGTCACGCCAGTTCGGCTCTGGCCGGGAGTGCCACCAGTGGAGCGGCAATTGGCTGTCCGCCCCAGGGAGGGGGGAAGGAAGCCGATATAAGCTCTCTGTGTACAAGGGTGGCTCTGTGTGTACCGGAGATACAGTTGACGGCTTGGCGAGTTCCGGCTCGGAGGAGGCGGTATATCGTCTTTGTCACTGCTGTGTCTCAGGACTACGGCAACAAACTCACAATATGAGGGAGGGGATAGTTGACATGAAAAAAGGGTATAACTGTCTACTAACTTTGGAGAAAATGGGGAAAAATCTGAAACAAACAAAACAAAACAAAACAAAAAGCCAAGGCCCTTAGGTTTCCCCTGGTCTGGCTAATAGTAAAAACAGCTATAAGCCAGAACTGGGGAACCCCAGAACCCCCTCAAGCCTCATGTCAGCATGTCAGCACACTGTCAGGCCAGGGGCGCAGCAGAGCTAACTCACAGCTCAATATCAACTGACGTTCAACTCTGTTGTGGCCGATCCCAGGCCAGCAATACAACTGCCATCTCCCTGATCTTCGCCAGGACAGCTGAAAATAGAGGAAACGGTGTAAAGGCATACTGGAAGCCAACGGTGCTGTAAAGACACCCCAGACTTCTCCTGCATGGAGAACCACAGGGGTAATGTGTAGTCTCCAGCGATGTAGAAAGGATACCAAATGCCCTCCATCTACTCCAGGTTAGACCCCCACAGTGGGCCCCTGCTGGATGGGGGGGGGCCTGGTACATTGGACGCCCCACGGATTGCAGCAAGACAGTATGGCCATGGAAACAAAGTAATGAAGGTGATCTCACATCTCATCAATGACTGATATATGACACCACCAGCAGACGCTTCCCCATCTGAAGGCAATAGCCCTGATTGGCTCTACTCCCCCTAATCAGCTGACAGAAATGGCCCCGATTGGCTCGACTGACTGCTTATAAGCCCCTTACACATGGGGCTCCAGTGACTCTGCACAGACCTCCCACCCCAGACAGGACGCCACCCTAAAGATACAGTTACCCTCGAGACCAACTGGTCCCAGAAGGCATTCTTCCTGAAGGTCAGGTGTAGATATTCACAAAGTCCATCATAGTGTGACACTGCTTTGACATTACCAGGGAGCTGGCTGGGCTGCTGTGGCAGCTCCCCTGCAGTGAGAACCATCGCTTCAAATCGTTACACATGCTGCAACCCCAGGGGAGCCAGCTGGACGACCACTGTCATGAGGCAACACCGTTTGGCTGGAGTCAATACCGTTTCAATTTAGCCAATTAACTAAATTAAATTAAATTAAAAATAATTAGCTGAAAAAACTCCCAAAAGAACATTACGGCCATTTTTATTTCCAAAATTGAAAAAGGAATTGACTCCAACCCTGCATGAGGTCCAGCAGCCTCTGACATCATTTCACCATCACCTGCACTTCCACAGCGAGGGGGGAAAAAGGCTCTCAACTAAACACTTGCCTCCTCCCAAACAGTAATACGCATGGGGCCTGAGTTCAGGACTACACTGATCTGCTCTTTCGACTAAGCTCCTGAATTGGAAAAGGTGCACCACCTTCGCATGGCTCTGGTCTTGTATCTCCCGAGGAGTGCACATCAGTCCGTCACCAAGGCAGTTCACCATTACAATACAAAGATCGTGTCAGGACTGCCAGACTGTATTTTGTTTTTATGTCTATATTGATTACAGTGGGTATAAAAAGTATTCCCCCCCCCCCAGTTTTCACATTTTATTTTCTTACTTCATGGAATCAAAATGGATTTAATTATGATTTCTTGCCACTGATCAACACAAAATACTCTTAAGTCAAATAAATAAATAAATAAATAAAAAGCTTTTTCTTAATTAAATACAAATTTAAAAAAAGAGACAATAATTGATTCCATAAGTATTCGCCCCTTTTTCTAAGATGCCTAAATAACCTCTGGTGCAATCAATTGTCTTCAGACGTCATGTAATCATTTGATTTGGAGTCCACCTGTACACAATTAAGGTGTTTCAAATTATTTCAAAATAAATACACCCATCTGTCAGAAGGCTTATTTTATGATTGCAGGATGAATTACCCCCCGCTGGGGATCAATACATTTGATCCTATTCCACTCCATTCTATTCTAAACACCTTTGTAGTGGAGCAGCACCAGGGTTGCGTCCACACATTTCACCGATACAAGGAGCGAGGGCGAACTTGAAGGGGACCGTTGTGCACTTTTATGCACTGCCTTGATACAAGACATTTCTTCCCGATGGACTTGGATATGCATTTAGACATGATCTAGCTACCCAGCCAGTTCTGACACTCATACAAAGTAGCTATGTATTATTTTAATGTTCAAGTCCTTCGGAGAGTTTGATTCCAAACTCAAATGTGGATGAAAGTTTTCCTAAATATCTTCAATAGCAAACCCATCTAGAATCCCATCACAGTGAGCTCCGGAATCCTTCTGACGTTAACAACAGGTCAAGTGTCCCAGTCCCATCCTAATCCCAACAATTTAGTGTATGATACGTTATTGGCACAACGAGACAGTGTTGGACAGTAAGGTACAACGGGTGACCTCTGTTGCAGCGCAGGGATGTGCCATGTCCATTTACCTCTTGTGATCCTCAGAAACCCTCCGGCACCAATTACACACTTTTTTTTGCAGGTGTGAGAGAAGCGAGCATGAAAGGATGCGTGGGACGCTCATAACCTCAGGACATGTGACAATGATTCTTACCAGCGTTGACGATCGCATCGATCTCCAGTTTTGTGATGTCGCCCCGAAAAATTGATATTTTGGGGTTCAGCGCCACATTGGTTGGATATAACGCGTCATCCGTGGGCAGTCCTGCAATAGAAACATGACACCCGCCTTGTTTCAAAAGCTCAGCCGGCCCAAACAAAAGCACTACCGCATTGATTAAAAAGCTCTGCGATCTGTACACAGCTATACTATGCAGGAGGGCAGCCGGAATCAGTGTACACACACAACATCTGCTTTTTTGATTTTGGATAAAGGAATACAGGGCATTTTAGTCAAAAATGATTCCAACCCTGTCTGATAAAGTCACCCAGCTCCTGTGTACATTCCACAAACTTTTTCAGTGGGTAGAACCATTCCTGCTCTTCGATGTAGAGAGACATTCGGCTCACCTGATGGAGTCCAGACGGGGATCTCCTCCAGGGGGTGGAAGCCAGAGGTCCTGTACAACGCCCGCCTCTCAAGCAGGGTCGCTGAGAGAAGAAACTCTGGGACAAGAGAGATCAGAAGAGGACAACAAAAATGGCCAGTGAGAAAACTATACCAAAAGACCAAACAATAACGCACACACACACACACACACACACACACACACACACACACACAGTCTCTTTAGTATATAAACCACATTGTGACAATATGGAGTCTTAGTCATAAACTCTAACGATCTCGATACCTTATCACTAGAAGGTTCAACTCATAAAAGGGGAACCGCAATCTCAGCCATTTTTTTGGTGGACCAGTAGAGGAGTTTTCCCTCTGGACCAAACAGAAAGACAATGCCCCTATGCAGTGGCAGTGAACGAGACATCATGGATGAGATATGGGCCTAGCACATTTTGGCCATTACAGATCCCATGGCGCTTGCAAAGAGTAGGATGTCCTGGTAAAATTGTCATCCCCCAGGTTATTTGCCACATTGCCAACACATGCTGCACCCATTGTTGCCAACCACATTTAAAAATAAAAATAATAATTTTCCCTTACAAAACAACACACTACACACAGCTACACATACGTTCAACTCATACATATCTCATGACGGAAAGAAGCCTGCAGTTAAAGCTCTGCTGGTCCAGCAGGTTCCAGACTGTCCGTCCTTCAGGATAATGTGACATACGAGGGCATTCATTTTACTACTGTCTGTGTAACACAGCGAGGGGGTTGTATTTAATGGATTAGCTCATATAAATCTCACAAAATGTCGTTGCTAACTTTTTCTGATTATCTTTATTTAATATATATATATATATATATATATATATATATATATATATATATATTGAGTGACGACACTTTTCCGTTCTTTCATGCCAACTTTAATGTTGCAGACAGTGTCCTATCGGTTAACCTGTCACACCCCTGATGCAGCTCCGCTCGACAGTGACAGTGTGTCGTCTTGATGATCACTCACTTTTCGCCTCTTTCCACTCCGTGTTGGCTGAGTCCAAGTTGATGGAGTCGGAGTCTGTGGCCATGGCGCACAGCGAGCTGGTGTGCAGAGAGACAGCTATTGTGGAGAGACCAAGGGCACCCAGCAAAGCGCAAAAGCCCTGTCTGGCCGACCGAGCCTTCCCGTGGGAATGCGCCCCACCACCGCGCGTCTGAAGAGACCGTGACACCGCCGAGCTGGTCGAAAACTTCCCTGCACTTCGCCCGGAATTAATTACCCCTGGACGTAGTGTGGGCTGACACACGCTCAAACGTCTAGTAAACACCGAGCAAGTTTCTTTACCGACACCCGAATTCAGCAAATATTTTGACACACGATTCACTGTTGCAACGTTAACGTTGCAGATTAAATTGAGGTTCGAGACCGCACCGAACAATTTAGCGCTGCTGATTCCACGAGAGTGGGTGAGTGAACCGAAACTGGCTGGGATTTTAATACGACAGGCAAGTATTGACATTTGAAACGCCATACTAGTGACACCGAGAGACATGCACTATCGGGTTCACGCAGCTAAATAGGTATCGAGCTGGCGATTGGTTTCGGTTTTCTCGGAAGCGCATGGGCAGCCCACAATCGCGCCGCACCACCAGTCCGCTTTCAAATATGGGGGACTTCTGGCCTGACGAACAGAGAGTAGGAGGGCCAAGCAAAAAACTCTTACAAGCTTCCCACAACCAATCACATGTTGAGATATAGCCAGCTACCTAGAGGTGAAAGTCCCCTGACTTCACTGTGGCTATTTAGCTACAAATCTAGTCAAATAAAATAATAAATGATAATAATAAAGCTCACTGAAGCATGTTTAAGCGTTTAAACTAAATATCCAGACATTACAGTGAAACGAACAAGTTTGTATATATTTCAGGTATTAAAGTCTATTTTACTTGTCTGCCTTCATGAATTAACCGAGAACTGCCCTTAAAAATACACGACTTCCGACATCCATTCAACCAACAAAATAATCTGTTTACTTCGCTCCTTACACTACGCATCCAATCGGAAACTATTACGCTTCAATGTCGCGAGTAGGTTGGCGCACCGTTTCGGTGTCCAATGAAAATCGCCAATCAGATTGGAAGAAGTTTCTAGAACAGTGGAGCCCGATAGGACGAGAAACTTCTATTTGGTCCCGCCTTAACTTCTGTCACGTGACTAAGCAAAACGACTCTCAAATAATTTTGACAGCAGAATCAGCCAATAGGCGGCAGCGATTTCCAATATGACTGACAGATTTCTCCCCCTACCACACAGAGTAAAAAACGCCTTCGTCACGGGAAGGCGGAACAACTTCAGAGCAAGCCAATGAATATGTCAAATTCGTGTATTTGTGTATTCAGCGGCCAATCGTGGGGAAAAGCGTCTTTGACTTTCCGCCTCTTTATGGTTCGTCAATATTTGCTGGTAGGCGGTGCAAGAGGTTGTCATCTCACAGTAGTTTCTGGAACCTCATGGTATCAAGATGGAGAAAGTAAGTATAGATACCGGTAGCTAACAATCTGAATCGTCAGTTAAGGTTAAACTTTTGGTTCCGATTAAATGTCACGGAGATATATTTATTGCCAGAACAAATTATCCAGGTTGAAAAAGAGTGTTCGCAAGCATTTTTCTCGTGAACTGAATCACCCAGCAAGCTACGAATTCAAAAGCTAGCGAGTTCGCTAACGTTAGCTTGCTCTCGATAATGTTACGTTAACACCATCGTAGTCCAGTCCCTTTTGTTATAGCGCTAACCGGCTAGCAGCTATCTTTCATTTTGATTTCCGGATACGGTCATTGGCTGGCTAACTGCCTATACATTTATTTTGTTGCTACTAAGCTATTTAGCCGTAACGTTAACGTTGCACCTAGTCTCAGATTCGTTGCCCAGACTATAAAAACGGACAGCTACCGCTAACGGTGGTCGGTGGATGGTACAACCGTTTGCTATCTAAATTGGCTGGCTAGTTCAACTTCGTTAATAAAGGGTGGCTCCACAATTTTGAGAACCCTGTGACTATCTTTACAGTTATATTTCTGACTAGCCAGCCAATTGACATTTCATTTTATTGGCTAACGTAGATGGCTAACTGATGTTAGTTCGTTGAATTGAACAGTGTGGGCATAATCATTTTTCAGTTAAGGTTATGTCAGTTTAAAGGTACGGTTTTGTAACTGTCTAGCTGACCAGTGTTCAGTAGCTTGCGAGCGTTCTCTAGTTAACGTTATACGAGTGTCTCAAATTGGCTTGCTAAGTTGGCAATAGTTTGCTTTAGTAGCTCTTAGTTGGCTAACGTTAGTTAGCCATCATGCTCGCGAGAAGGGTGGGGGTGGGGGTGGGGGTGGGGTATTGGGCACGTGTAGCTAGCAATCAAGACAGAGAAATATGACACCAGCTTTTCACCAGAGGGAAAAAGTAATCGAATTCAATTGTACAATAAAATATGGTATTTCAATGTATATTTAATGGATTTGATGTAAGGAAAGTTGAAAGGAAACTTCAAACTTTGTTGGCTTGGAAAGGATATAATTGTCCACTCTGAATTAATATTGTTCACAATGTTTTGTTTTTATCCATGTGGAATTCAGCACACCTATACAGAGAGCTGTACTAGAGGCTGCATACCATAACCTATAATAACACCCTTGGCTCTTGGCCTGGTCACATTTTACCCCGTCTCTGTGTCCTGCTCAGGTAGCAGAGTTGAAAGATAAGGGGAACAAGGCGTTGAGCGGAGGACAGATTGAGGAGGCTGTCCGCTACTACACTGAGGCGGTGACCCTAGACCCCTCAAACCACGTCCTCTACAGCAACCGCTCCGCCGCCTACGCCAAGAAGGGCGACTACGAAAGCGCCCTGCAGGATGCCAGC
Organism: Aldrovandia affinis; assembly: GCA_029706075.1. NCBI lineage: Eukaryota > Metazoa > Chordata > Actinopteri > Notacanthiformes > Halosauridae > Aldrovandia > Aldrovandia affinis. The sequence goes on from JAINUG010000049.1 coordinate 816,943, forward strand.
AAGACGATCCAGATCAAGCCAGATTGGGGCAAAGTGAGTAACATCGTCACCGTTCTCTTCACTCAGGTCGCATGTCATTCAGACCGAGATTAACCTGGATGTGAATGAATGGAGAATCTCACCAAAAATAAAATAAAAAGACCCTGTCTCGCATTACCTCTTCAGGGCTATTCTCGAAAAGCTGCTGCCCTGGAGTTCCTTAAGCGGTTTGAGGAGGCCAAAGCGACCTATCAAGAGGGACTCAAGCATGAGCCGTCCAATCAGCAGCTGAAGGAGGGACTTCAGAACATGGAGGCACGGTTAGCAGGTAGAGAATATTGGATATTTCACAACATGCAAGTAAAGCCCCCCTCCCCAAACACCATGAGGTGGCATATAGTGTCTGTCTTCAGGGGGAGTGTGACCGGTTTTTTGGAACAGAGAGCAGTTTATCAATACTATTTCTTCTGTTCTGCAACCTTGTCTCATAGAAAAAAACATCCCTTGCTCTTGGTTGTTTCGGGTCAAATTAATTTGAGACCATTATGCGTGGCGCTGATTTGATGAACGTGCACTTATGGTGACTCATGCACAGAAATGGTAAATTGAATGGTTCTCCTGGTCAAACAAAACAAATCTGTTTCTTCCAGAGAAGAAGATGATGAACCCCTTTGCCGTACCCAACCTGTTCGAGAAGCTGGAGAGTGACCCTCGGACACGTGCCCTGCTGTCAGAGCCTGGGTATAGGGACCTGCTGGAGCAGCTAAGGGAGCGGCCTGCTGACCTTGCCACGTGAGTGCACACTTGCACATGCGCACCCACGTGCACACTCGCACTCGTGCACACTTCGCAGTGGGGAAAGCTTTCTGTCCTCGGATGGAGTGACGTCAGACATATTGACATGCCTCAATGTTTTGACGTGCTGAGATCTTATCATATTTAGTGACCGTTCCATCTATTCATTTGAAGACGGTAATGTGCACTGATAAACGTATCCATCCATAAATGCATACTGAGGCACTAATATATTGTGATTCTGTACGCTTTGACTCTCGTGTTTCTTTTACATAGACACTAGGCGTGACACTAGGCTGAGGGATTGGCGGAATGATGCGTATTGACATTTGCAGGTGGTTCTGCCAGGACTGACGAGCAGGGGCACAGGAGGGCACTGTGCCAGTTGTACTCTGATGTAGAAATGTAGGGAGCAGTGAGAATGTCCTATTGCTATGCCAGTGGGGAGCACAAGCTGCTTTACCCATCAGCAGGGACATTTTGCTGAAGTGGTCCAGTACAGCTCCACCAGAATTGGTATGCCATAGATTTGTTTAAGCAGTACAGTTTTAACCGTTGCAAGCTGCCTTCGAAAAGGTCTCACACACACACACACACACACACACACACACACACACACACACACACACAGTCAACTCCAAAATATTCACACCCTTGATAAAGATGGGCAAAAAAGCTGTATAAAATATACAATACAGGTAATGAGCTGTATTGTATGCTCAAAAAAGTGGCCAATTATATTATTTTATACTAATACAGTTGCTCAGAGAACAAGTAATAGAGGTAAGAAACCGAAGTTTTAACAGGTCATGTTTTTTTCCCCCCGAAAAAGAGATGTCACAGTTGCTGATGCTGATGTTTCATGAGGAACAGTGGCTGAAGTAATGTTGGCAAGTCTGAGGGAAAGACAACTGAATCAGTTGACTGCAAATATTATTCTAGGGCGTGAGCAAGCAGTATCATCAAGAACAGTCCATCGAGAACTTCACAGAGAGGGATACTCTGGTTGGGTTGCAGTGCATAAACCCCTTATTGCACCCAAAAATACACATTTGCGAGTAAAGTGGTGCAAAGAACACAGGTGATGGTCTAGTGAGCAGTGGGGGGGAATCATTGACGAGTGCTATATATATATATATATATATATATATATATAATACTTCTTTCAGGAAGCTGCAGGATCCTCGTGTGATGACCACTCTGTCCGTCCTGCTGGGCTTTGACCTGGCCGGGGCAGACGATGAGGAAGATGAGCCTCCCCCACCCCCAAAGCCCAAACCCCAGCCAACTGGTCCCAAAGAAGAGGACCTCCCAGAGAATAAGAGACAGGTGCGGGGGGTTTGGGTGCTCGCTGGACTAGTGCTGCAATGTTGCTCAGATTGCTTACTGACTTCTGATCCAGGATCAGTTGGAAACGAGAGCTGTGCGTGCCTGCGCTATTATTTGATTCTACGATCTGCTGTAGTGTGTACCGTGTGAACAGGATCTGAACGTTGTTTCTTGTTGGTGCTACAGGATTGTGGGCGTGCATGTGCAACATTTCTGCATCACTGTCTTCCTCTCCCCAGGCCGTGAAGGAGAAGGAGCTGGGGAATGAGGCGTACAAAAAGAAGGACTTCGCTGTGGCGCTGAAACATTACGAGGCGGCGATGCAGCACGACCCCACCAACATGACCTACCTGTCTAACCAAGCAGGTACCCTTGCACCCCTGCACGCTTCGGCCTTGCTCACAATACCTTATCCCTGCCTGGGCCATTGGCGGCCTGTGATTCAGTGACGTTTTTGACAGACGTTTTTGTTTCTCCTGTCAGCTGTGTTTTTTGAGAAAGGGGAGTTTGAGAAGTGCAGAGAGCTGTGCAATAAAGCCATTGAGGTGGGCAGGGAGAACCGCGAGGACTACCAACAGGTAGCCAAGTGAGTCACCCTCTCCTTTATCACGCCTTCTGTCTCTCTCTCTCTCTCTCTCCGTCTCCATCCCTTTCCCTTGTCTTCTCTCGCCCTCTCTCTGTGGGCTGCTGCACTGCTGAAGGACTGTTTGTTGGGTATTATGTAAGGACTGTGCAATTATGAGTCACCTCTGACTATCAAATATATATAATGGGGGGAAAAAAAGAAAAAACTGCCGGTCCACACATTTTTAGTTTCGGAGACCGACAAGAAAAAATGAACGAATCTCCAATATGACGTCATATTTTATTTAAACATTTATACTGTACCACCTTTCCTCATTTGCTATCTTGCAATATTTTAAGGCCCCCAATGTAATTGATTGAATCATCTTCGGTTTAGTACAGACAGTAAAACGTGTTACATAATGCACCTTGTAAAGACGAGCCGTTTGAAATTGGAAACCTGTGAACCCTTGGAACGGGGGAGGAAAGTGAGACCATTGTTTTTCATATCACTTTCGCTACAAGTGTTCGCCTTGTGGAAACAGGTTTTTACAACATGGTTTGTACAGTTTGCAGAAATGCTGTAATTGATTTCACACTCCGTGTCACTGCACATAGGTACGTAGTCTGATGTAAAATGTTTGCGCTTTACTGCTCTCGACCCTCTCCCCGGCCATCAGAGCGATCACTCTGCCCTGTAAAGCAATCTTGTGGCAGAGGAGTGCCATGTCGATTGTTCTTACAGGGGCCGCATCATATGTCCAACCAAAGCACTCACGGGTTTAATTATTATTATTATTAGGGATGCTAATTTTAAAAAATTGATCGATCATTGCCCACATTACAAACAATTAATGGGCGTTTTTTTTTCCATCATTCAAAGCTTTATTCAAACTTTTGAGACGGGCCTATTTTAACATCATAGAACAATAAGAATTATGATGGAAATTAAACACCATTCAGTAGGCCTAACAACAAAAACAATATTCCTTTTGAAATGAAAAGGGCTGTCCAACAGCAGAGGTTTGGCAACTTACTTCTTAACTCGTCCGCTTACTGGTTTTTATTTAAGAATGTAAGCATATCCACGTGTTCAGGGGTGAGCCGTGTGCACAGCCTGTTTAGAGTAAGATCAGCCGCTGAGAACACCCGTTCCGACAGAACCGATGTCCTGGGGATTTTTATTATTTCACCAAAAACTCAGAGAAATGCGGAAGTAACGTTAGGTGTGCTTAGCGAATTCAAGAGACTTATGAGCTGTTTAAAGGAGGCTCCTCCTGTGCTTGTTTTTCTTTTTCACTACTTCTTTATTTTTTTTGCTTTCTGTTTCTAGCCCCAGATTTTTCTGAAACAAACTCTCCCTGCTGCTCTCTCTTTCCCTCTTAGGGCTTACGCCAGGATTGGGAACGCCTACTTCAAGGAGGAGAAGTACGTGGAGGCCGTTCAGGTCTTCAACAAGAGCCTGACAGAGCACCGCACCCCAGAAGTGCTTAAAAAATGCCAGCAGGTACAGCAGTGCACCCCACTCATCTCCCTCCCCTCACGCTCTGAGCCCCACTGTTGCTCCCCTCCCCTCCCCTCCTGTTTGTCCAATTTTATTATGTGTTTGGCCTCCTGGCCAGGCCGTAACAAATTTGTTCTCAATTAACTTGCTTGGTTAAAGATTGATTAAATAAATTAAAACTCTGAGCTCCGGCGTCCCTCCCCTTCCATCATACTCCTCCTCCCCTCCGTCTCTGCATGGTCCTCAGGCCGAGAAGATTGTCAAGGAGCAGGAGAAGCTGGCCTACATCAACCCGGACGTGGCCCTGGAAGAGAAGACGAAGGGCAATGAAGCCTTCCAGAAGGGTGAGGAAGAGGAGTGTGCACAAGAGTCCGCCAAACACAACATACCCGAGGACTGCACCGCACACACACTCACAGCTCAATGTTTACACTTGGGGTGTGCCAGTCACTATGTGGGTAGAGGTATTCCCCACATGTATAGCTGCTTGTCCTAAACAAATAATGTGGCCATCTATCCATGCTCTGGGTGGGGGTGGGAGTAAAGGAAATCACTTCCATAAGTTTAGGAAGTTTTATATCGCAGAAATTTGACCTGTTGCAGGATCAGTTTAAGAAGGTAAGAATACATAATGACGAGAACAGGCCATTCAGCCCATCTAGGCTCGTCATGTCCTAAACTAAAGAGTATCTAGTACTACATCTAGCCTCTACTACCCGACCTGGCAAGCTGTTCCAGGCATTGACAACTCTCTGTAAAGAAAAACATCCTAATATCTGCGCGGAATTTGCCTTTTAAGTTTCATTCGAGACAAACCGCATCGACAAAAATGCATTTTTTATTTTGTGTTTTAGTGTGTATGACACATGCTGTGCAAAATGAAGAGGAAATGTGAATTGGCTGACCCAGGTTGTTTTGTAGATTGTGAGATGGTTAGAAAGCTAGTGGATATGGAATGCTTTCTTTAGCTGTAGCTCTCCCTGCACAGGTGGCATAGCAGTAGCCTGAGGCCCAATTGGTGATTCCAAACTGGGGAGAGAACAGGGAAAAATGTTTGTATATATATATATATATAATGTTAAATATATTTGTGAGAAGAGAACTGTCAGAAGAGAACAACCCAGTGGTACTATGTTTTGTTCTATGTTTTGTTTTAACAACAAACGCTTGTCTCTACATGGCAGTCAGTATGGGGGGAAAAAAGTTAAATAGAACTTTGATCATTAAAGTGCCTCTCCCCCCCCCCCCCACCCCACCCCTCCAGGTGACTATCCTGTCGCAATGAAACATTACAGTGAGGCCATCAAGAGAAATCCCACCAATGCCAAACTGTTCAGCAACAGGGCGGCCTGCTACACCAAGCTGGCCGAGTTTCTACTGGCTGTCAAGGTACGGTGGGCTTACGATGGCACGTCGTCATGTGACCCGGGCTCAGGTGATGTGATTGTCATGTGACCTGGGCTCGTGTGATGTCATGTGACCCGGACTCATGTGATGTGATGTCATATGACCCGGGCTCACGTGATGTCATGTATCATGTGATCGTCATTTGTCCTGGACTCGTGATGTCCATATGTCCTGGGCCGTGTCCGAAACCGCTCACTCGTTCCCTATTCCCTATTCCCTATATAGTATATACTATATAGTGTACTATTTAGAGAACGAAAGTAGTGTTTTCGGAGACTACAACTGAACGTCATTTGCGTCAAAAAAAAAAAAGTGCCGGATATTCAGGTGACGCAAGTGGATGTGCTCAGTATCATAAACAAACCGAGCACTCATGGCGGCAGGTTTAAATGTGCTAAAGTTTTGAGTTTCAAAGACGGGCAAAATTTTGTGTAAATGTAAATAAATGTAAGTAACGTCACTGTATTTCTTTCTGTCGCCATTCTTTCCCTTCTCTCCTTCGGTATGACACGACCGCATTGCATTGTGGTAGACGGGATCAATTCTAGGGTAAAGTAGGGTACAGTCGATGTACACTACAAATCACGGTGAATTGTGGGTATTTTCTCGTTCCCTATTTAGTGTACGAAATTCACATTTTAGAATTCGTCGCACTCTACAAAATGGCGTCCACACAAAGTAGTGTACTAAATAGGGAATAGGGAGTGGTAGGGAACACGGCCCTGGACTCATGTGATGTCATGTGACCCCCATATGACCCAGGCTCATGTGATGTGATGTCATGTGACCCGGGTTCATGTGGTGTCATGTGATCGTAATTTGTCCTGGGCTCATGTGATGTCGTGTGTCACGTGACCTGGGCTCATGTGGTGTCACGTGACCCGGGCTCATGTGGTGTCACGTGACCCGGGCTCATGTGGTGTCACGTGACCCGGGCTCATGTGGTGTCACGTGACCCGGGCTCATGTGGTGTCACGTGACCCGGGCTCATGTGGTGTCACGTGACCCGGGCTCATGTGGTGTCACGTGACCCGGGCTCATGTGGTGTCACGTGACCCGGGCTCATGTGGTGTCACGTGACCCGGCTCATGTGGTGTCACGTGACCGGGCTCATGTGGTGTCACGTGACCCGGGCTCATGTGGTGTCACGTGACCCGGGCTCATGTGGTGTCACGTGACCCGGGCTCGTGATTGTCATGTGACTGGGTCTCATGTGACGGCGTCTCATGTGACGGCATGCGTCATGTGATTGTCATGTGACCTGGGCTCATGTGACGTGTCATGTGATCGTTATGTGACATAATCACGGATGTCACTGGCTTTGCTGAGAAAGGGATATGGCCAAGTGTTTGGTCTGCCACAGCTGAGGCTCCGGCGGGACACTGCTCTGATGTGCTTTCAGGGGCAAACAAACGCAGCTGAAACCGCTTAGCACATCCCAGGTCACACTCAAGGTCAAGATTTATAAGTAGCAGAGAAGAGCGGAAATATGATGACCAGCCTTAAAGTTAAGGAAGTTAATTTATATTCCATTTATTTAATGAATTGACATGATATTTAGCCATTTATTTCATTGTTCCTTTTATTCCAACATTTAAATGTATGTCTATCTGTTTACGTAACATTCACACAAAATATCCTCAACGACCAAGCAAGTCCAGTTTAGAACCACTCTTGTGTAGGGTACTTGTACATTTGACTATCAGCTCTGCTATAAAGACACTTGGACCTGCGAGTTCCAAGTTGAGCCCATGTGCCAGGGTTTCTCTGTTTTTTTTCTCCGGTTTCTCCGTGGAATATTCTCATTTGAATTCCACATACTGGTACTAGTTTGTTTTGTATAGTGTACCATTGAGGGTGTACTGTGTATTTAGGGTGCTTATCCACATCGGCTACATACTCACACCAGTGGACCCCAGACCGCGTTTGTAGATGAGACTTTTGTCCGTGTCCGTTTAAGCGAACCTAAACGTTGATCGATAAGGTTTGTCCCGGGCAGTCCTGACATTTTTTCTCCCCTTTCTCTCACAGGACTGTGACGATTGCATTAGGCTTGACCCAAGCTTCGGTAAGTACCATCTGCCTCGTTTAATCCGGTTTCAAAATGTCTCCAATCGAATTCCATGGGAACCTCTGACCCCCTTTCCCCCCTGTGTTCTCCATTCTGTCGCTCTCTGTCGTATTCGTTCTGCCCCTCTGCAGTTAAGGGCTACACTCGCAAGGCCTCGGCCCTGGAAGCCATGAAGGATTTCACCAAAGCCATGGACATGTACCACAAGGCGCTTGAGCTTGACTCCAACTCCAAGGTACCCCAGATACTACAACGCAGCGTTTAAACTCTCTTCTTCCAGATAATTGGTCGTCGGCCTTCCCGTATTCTCTCCTCTAACTGAGCGTCAAAAACCGGGACTATCGGACGGTTGAACACGGTGCTCTGAAACCAATCGCTAGCTGAAAACTGAATCACCGTTACAATGTACATTTACCACACCAGTGTCACGTTTAGTGGACATGTACGGCAGCAGTTGAGCTTAAGCACCTCACTCGGAGATCCAGCTGCGCTCGGAGATCACAACTCGCAAATCCAGTTCCTTCAGCATTGCCCCACTCTGCCGCCCCCCCCACCAGTGACTTTCTCTTCAGTCTTCCTCTGTGGTGTGAGAGGATTAACGGAGCCTGTTGTTGTAGTCCTGTCACTGAGTCCTCCTCTCTCCCTGGGCCAGGAGGCCACAGAAGGCCTGCAGCGCTGCATGATGAGCCGAGCGGGGCAGAACGACAGCCCGGAGGACGTGAAGCGGCGGGCCATGTCCGACCCCGAGGTGCAGCAGATCATGAGCGACCCGGCCATGCGCATCATCCTGGAGCAGATGCAGAAGGACCCGCAGGCGCTCAGCGAGTAAGCCCCGCCTGAACGCCCGCCTACTGCGTCGCCTTCACGTTTAACAACATAAGAGCCCATCTAGGCTCATCATGTCCTGATCTAAAGAGTATCTAGTACTGCATCTAGCCTGGACTTGAATAGCCCCAACTGACCTGGCAAGCTGTTCCAGACATTGACAGCTCTGTGTATAATTTTTTTTTTAACTGCCTAAGATCCGTGCAGAATTTGCCTGATTTCCACCCGTGGCCTCTTGTTCTGCTAACCAAACTTATCTTAGATCTTTGGTAGTTAATTTACATCCACACATGCATTCAGTCCATTCTCCACTTTGACCTGCGTGTCCACACAGACATGCATGCTAATTTTGTTCCCTTTCTGTTTGTCCTCTCCAGTCACCTGAAGAACCCAGTCATCGCCCAGAAGATTCAGAAGCTCATTGACGTGGGGCTGATAGCCATCCGGTGATCAGAGCAAGGCCACGGCCAAGGGAAAGGGCACAGACGGGAGCAAGACAACCATTCCCCCTCCTCCCTGTCACACACACACACACACACACACATCCCGACCATCAACACCAGATTATACTCATCTCACACACGCGCCAAAACCTCAGTTATAAGAGACCAGCTGCCGGGTGCAGAAGACTCGTAGACATCCACCCCCCTAAAATGGTTTCTCAAAATGCATGCCTTATGTCTTTGACCAGGGGCTCATTTGTTCTGGCAGTCTGGGGCAAATCTTTAAGCGGAACATTTCAGTTTGTTAAATACGTGATCCGCTGAGATTATTTTTGGATAAAAGTCCTGAGACATAAATGGAGTTCTGCAACGGCACTGTATTTACCTTGCTGGAATGATTTGTATTGCCAATTTAAAGCGAATGTTGTCCTTTTTGTATGAGCTCTGCCAGTCCTAGACTTCTATCTATCTGGTCATTCTGAAATGACCCGGAGTGGTGTCTTGAGTTAGATTCGCGTGTCTCAGTCAGCTGACTGGACCATTGATTGAGCTTGTTAATAACCTGAAATGGTGGGGAGCGGGGGGACAAAACCAATCAACACAGTATTTGTACATCCTGTGAGTAGTACATGCGAGTTTAATCGGGTAACGAAAACCGTGTGAAGTGAAACCGTAGGTGTTTTGAGACCCCTCCACAACTGAGCCCCCAGTCTGACGCAGGTGGCATGCTTCTACATGATGTCAAGATTGTCCCTGACAGTCAGCTTCTGAAATCTGAGCACTTAAAATGCTGCAGGCCTCTTTCGTCTGAATGTATTTATTAGTCTGTAGCAGTACATATATATATATATATATATATGAGTGTATAATTTTGTACCAATTACTCCAAGGCGGGGAACTACAGGTCGATGTGGGTGTAGCAGTTTAAAGTGGCCCGTTTAACACCGTCGAAGTGCCGACAACCAAGTGCATCGTCGTCGAGATACAGCCGCTTTGTGGTTTTTTAACTCCTTAACGCCATGTTTTCGATCATAGTTTCCAATGAAGCGGTTCCTTTGCAGCTGGGCAGTGAAACTGTTGTTTGAGGGTTACTGTGAAAGGGGTTGGATGTGGGGTTTTCAATAAAATAAAAAAAGGCATTTGTTTTCATATTTGTATATTTTTTTCATAATCACTTCAGGCCTTTTATTTTTATTTTTTAAGCAAATTTATTTTCGTTTGAAATGAAAAACAAAAGCATGAAATGTTATGATGTACACATGTTCTTTTTCGCTTGCCCATCTTTCCCTGTTTTGAGCGTACTCGGATTATGGAAGTGTGGTTATTTGCGCTGAAGCCACTGTAATTGCATCCAAGTCAAAGTCCAAAGAAACCCATAGGTAGGTCCCGCCGTGTCGCATCAGTTCTGACCGCTTTGCTCAAAACATATTTGGCCTTTATCTGGAGCAGTGATCTTCATCCTCGTGTGTAGTGGCGTAAACGTTCAGCATGCCAGGTTTGCCTTCTCTGGAGTTTGCTGACGAAGGATGACCTGGGGAAGAAAAACGGATTGTCTGAAGAGCCAAGACAAGAGGGAGGCCCGCTCTAATTTAATTTATTTTTGTTACGATCTGGGTGAGGCGGAGTATCTCCCACTCTGCTCGCCGCTGCTGCTCTGTTTGACGGCCATAGGAAACTTGGAATTTCCAGCAACGCTATCGATTGTTTACAACCTTACACATTTAGAAACATGCATAACAGTTGGTGCAGTAATACGTGTGCCCTGGAAATGTTAGAATCTTCTTGCTTACAGAATTAGCATGCGGTGTGCTGCATCTTGGTAGAGCACATATCATGAGATAGAAATGGTGCCCTGAAGTTGAAGGCTACAGGGGTGGGGGAGTGACAGCCACCTCGTCAAATGGCGTCAGTGGTTTCGCGGTTGTGCTCTGTGTTGAGATTTGCGTCGGGCCTTTGTACCGTGGTTCTAACAACCTGCAAGTTTCCTAGTCGGCCATGTGGAGTTGTACAGGCCTGCTTGCTGGGACCTGTTATGTTCCATTGGCTTGTATTGATCTTGTGTCATCAAATTGGACTTTTGAGTTCTGAAGGTGAGATGCGTCTTGGTGCCGAGTGAACGAGAGCTGTAACATCTTCATCTCCCCTGCCTCTTGACCAATTGTGAAGAAAGTATATAATATTCTTTTGATGGTTTATCGTGTTCTTATATGGCTTAAGTGTGTGGCTGTTATTCCGTTGGCAATAAATGAAATTTCAAAAGTCATGTGTTGTGTCTTCCAGTAATCTCCTCAGCATGTGGCCTACAATGATCCCATTCATATAGAATTTGAATGTGTTCAAATTCTTAGAGAATCCAGAAGTATTCAGACAGTGTATACAACCATAATATACAGTGGGGTCTAAAAGTACCAAGATCTGTTTTGTTTTCATCATTCATGGAAAACAAACAAAAAATACTCGTTATTCAAGAATGTCATAAAACACTGATACAAATAAAAAAATGTTTGAGAAAGGATGGTATGAAATTGAAATATCTAAATATTTTGTTTGCACACCATTGCCTTTCATTTCCTCAAAATGTGACACCTTATTTTTCATTTAGATTTTAATGCATGGACACTCCTAATACACAGTGTGAGTTGTTTTGGTCTTGTTAACAATTAACACTGGATATTTATGTAATTAATATGGTCCTTTATGTGTTCTCGTTGCTACTGCAGATGCTTACATCTTGAAAAAGGACACTTCCTTTGCAAGAGTTTTTGCGTTTGTAATTGTCAGCAGAGCTTAGTGAAGTAGAGGTCAAATTGTTCTGAGTAAAAATGTTGTGTTAGTTTTTGATGAATGATGAAAACAAACAGATCTTGGTAGTGGACTCAGACTTTTGGACCCCACTGTATACATGAGCTTGTCTTGTGTAGCAAGACAAGTGCAGATGATCAGTATGAGACTACCTGTGATTGCATTTTTGTTCCATTATGGGGCAGTGATGTTACATTTGTATTTGGCTTTGTAGCACTGCTCTCAGAGATACCAGGTTGTTCGAAACTTCCATATTTATGAGGGTAAATTTATTTGACGGTTCAAAACTAAAATCAAGACTGTGGATTTTAAGAACATTATTCATGAGTTGTTTTCAACGTAGGGTTGGCCAATGAGTCGCTGATGTGTGTTTGAATGGAGGCATAGCGATTTGTGAATGGTTGCTGCCTATATAATGAAGATCAATGCACTTTAATCTGTCCAAAATTCTCAACTTCAAATGATCATGATGCAGTGTCCAAAATTCTCCACTAAAATTGAATGAATATTGATTGCTCACCCTACATTTTTTACCTTTTGTCAGGTTTAAGCATTCTGAAAGCAAATAAATGCACAATTACAGAATAAATAACCATCCTGAAAAAACCTTGTGAGGTAAAATAAAGAAAAAGAGAGTTTATTCAACTACTACTGCTATGGCGCTTATTATTTGAATGGTCAGAATTGCAGCTAGTTGATAACAAGCAAGTTTGTGGATGATTGTGAACTGGCTTAGATATGATTTTATTTTTAAGTGAGTTTAATTTTTTCTACTTTGTTTCAGATTTTCTCCCATTTTTCTCCCAATTTGGTAGCCAATTACACCCGCTATTTTCTGGTCAATCCCTCCCTCATAGTTTGCTGCCGTAGCCCTGTGACTGACGGCGACGAAGGTGAAGTATCGTCTCTTCCAAGACACCACTCGCCAAGCCGACAACCATAACTCCGGCACCCCAGAGCCACTCCTGTGCGCAGTGAACGTCTTGTCGGCTTCCCTCCCTCCTCCCTGGGGCGGGCAGCCAATTGCCACTCCCGGCCAGAGCTGCCTCTTTGTAATTAAAATGAATAAAGATAAATTATTGAAACAAAGATTTTGTATTTCAATTATATGTAAACTTGGATTACAGTTCTTTGTTCTTCTACAAAGAAGATGATGATAAATTGATAATGGGACAAATTCATTAAGTAATTCTAGGGTAGTACATATTTATACAATCTTTTATTCCCCATTTTCTCCCTATTTTTAGTTGCCAATTATACCCTCTCTTTTTCAAGTCAATTATCCCCACACTCGTATGAGAGGTCACTGCCGTAGTCCTCCTCCGAACCCGGCACCCACCACGGTCACCGTAACACAGTACGACTCATATATGCCGCAAACTCATATCGGCTTCCCTCCCCCTCCCTGTCACCCCCTAGTGGCACACCCAGCCAGAGCCAAACTGGCCTAGGTGGAATCGAACCCCAGTCACAGTGGGCAGCATCGAACGTTCTTACCGCTACACCGGATAGTACATACAGTGGGGAAAATAAGTATTTCACCCCCTGCTGATTTTGTGAGTTTGCCCCCTTACAAAGAAAGGAACGGTCTATAATTTTCATGGTAGGTTCATCTTAACAGTGAGAGACAGAAAATTACATTATATGAATTTTAAACATTTATTTGTGTTTTATTGAGGAAAATAAGTATTTCACCCCCTAGCAAAACATGACTCAGTACTTGGTGGAGAAACCCTTGTTGGCAAGCACAGCGGTCAGACGTTTCTTGTACAGTCCTGGCCAAAAGTTTTGTTGCATGAGTAGACAAAGGTGACAATTGCTAATTACCCAACTCTTAATTAGCTAATAAAGTTAGGAAACAAAACAAATTAATCATAAGTGTCTAAAGTTTATTTAGATACCATCAAAACAAAAATGTCATAGATGCTTATAAGGTTTATTGCTTGATAATGATGAACAAGCCAGTTTCTACCTGGACGAAAGTCTTGTCGCAAATCAAATTATAATCAAGAAATTTTATCTTTCTCAAAAAGTAAATAAAATAACAAATGAAAAATCAGTCTAGTATTTCATCATGGACTATAAGTTAAGAAATTAATATCTTGTATGGGTTCCTTTGGCCTGCAGAACAGTTGCCATCCGGTTTGGCAGAGAGTCGTGGAGCTTGTTGATGAAGTCGTCGGGGATGGCATGGAAGGCCACCTTGCAGGCATCCCAAAGCTCCTCCAAGCTTCCTCCTTCATTCTTCCCCAGATATGCTCAATAATATTCATATCTGGAGACTGTGCTGGCCATCCCTGAAGGACCTTGATCTTCTTCCCCCTGAGAAACTTCATAGTGGAACCTGAGGTATGGCGAGGGGCTCCATCTGTGAGGTACAGGATAAGGACCCAGACGCAGACCAGGATCAGGCAAAAAGGAACGTTTAATTCAGGCAGGGGTCAAAACCAGTAATCAGAAGTAGCGAAGGTACAGAATCAAGAAGCAGAGAGTAGTCACAAAAGGCAGTCCAAAAAGTCAAAAACAGGTAGGCAGACAGAATCGCTAGGCAGGCTCGGAGTAGTAAACAGAAGGGAAGTCTCGGATAAATCAATAAACACTGGCTGAATAAGGGTAGGCACAGGGAATAAGGATCAACGTACTGACAACGAGTGAACGAAAACACTGAACATATATACAGGCAGAGACAGGAAACACAATGGAAATCAGGTGTGACTGGGAGGAGAGAGAGGTAGGAAACAGGTGAAAACAATGGGAATCGTAATCTAATTACGAGGGGAAACGAAAGACACGGACTGGGAAACATACAAACATATATACAATAAACGACCTGGGAGATCAGGCAGACACGTGTATAGCTAGAAGGGGAGGAACGCAAAGAGAGAAGCTGCGTGTGTATGAAAAGAAAAGTGAAAAGCTAATCAGGGATACGATAATGAGAGAGAATGAGCGAAAGTTAGAAGCGTGAGATTAGTGATTAGTAGTGTTAGTAACTTAATCTAAATCCCTAACGTTAGTAGATTACTTGGTTAGTACTATACACATCTAACTAATATATACAAAGTGCAATCTAGAAAGTAAGAAGGAAGAAAACGAGATAATAAGCGAAGGCGGAAGAAACCCGAAAAGTATAAACTCCCGAAGTGCATGACAAGACAAGGAGTGGATCTCGAAATAAACGGAACAGGAACAATAACAGACAGGGAGCAGAACGTGACAGAACAGTGAAAATGCAATACTGAATAAAGAATAATGAAATATGACTGATGAAAAATAAACAAAGTACAAAAAACAACAGAACAGATACTCAGAATATAACACCATCCTGTTGAAAAATCTGACCCCTTTTGTAGTTGGGAATGTACTGGGAGGCAAGAATCTGTTGATATTTGGCACTGTCAATGTTACCATCCACCTTACAGATCTCCCTGGCACCTCTGTATTGGATTTAACCCCAAACCATAATCTTTCCACCTCCAAATTTGACTGTCTTCTGGGTGAACCGTGGGTCCAGACAGGCCCCAGAGGGTCGTCGACAATATTGGCGGCGCTTGGGATGGAGCTCAACTGACGATTCATCTGAAAAATCTTTTTTTTGCCACTTTTCTGCTGTCCAAACTTCCGTCAGGCTATGGGCCTTAGCGTACGCAACACAATTTCTTAGCTGTCTCTTGTTTAGCGCTAGTTTCTGGGCAGCAATACAACCGTGGAGACCATTGCGAGCAAGTGAGCTGGCGTCCACTCCTCCTGGAGCTGTGAGGCGGTTGACATGGGGCTGGATTTTGACAGTCGGACCAGCAAGCTGTCTTCTCGAGCAGTTGTCTTGTGCGGTCTGCCCGACCTGGGTCTGTCATGGACGTCGCCAGTCTCTTGGTAGCGCTTGCGAATCCTCTCCACCTGCCGTTTAGACACATTGAAGATGTCTGCAACTTCAGCAGGAGACTTGGACTTGAGATTCTTGATGATCAGCACTTTGGTTTCTGGTTTGATCTTGGGCATGTTGACAGAAGCAATGTTGAGCATGAACTGATGGCTTAAAGTGTCAAATTTCTCCTTTTATAGCTCAAAGTTACCTACATCTGACTAATCAAGCCCCTTGTTTGTTTCTTCCTTATTCACTGTGGCCTAGAAATTGGAGTTGGCCATTGCGACAAGACTTTTGTCCGGCCAAAACTGACCTGTTGATCATTATCAAGCTATAAACCTTATAAGCATCTATGAAATTTTTGTTTTGATGGTATCTAAATAAACTTTAGACACTTATGATTAATTTGTGTTGTTTTCTAACTTTATTAGCTAATTAAGAGTTGGATAATTAGCAATTGTCACTTTTGTCCACTCATGCGACAAAACTTTTGGCCGGGACTGTAGTTGGTCACCAAGTTTGCGCAGATCCCAGGAGGGATTTTGGCCCACTCCTCTTTGCAGATCCTCTCCAAATCCTTAGAAATCCATTTTCAGTGTCCTGGCTGAGGGAAGGAGGTTCTCACCCAAGATTTCCCGGTACATGGCCCCATTCATCCTCCCCTCGATCCGGTGAAGTCGTCCTGTGCCCTTAGCAGAGAAACAGCCCCAAAGCATAATGTTTCCACCGCCATGCTTGACGGTGGGGATGGTGTTCTTGGGGTCCAAGGCAGC
Source organism: Aldrovandia affinis (assembly GCA_029706075.1). Taxonomy (NCBI): domain Eukaryota; kingdom Metazoa; phylum Chordata; class Actinopteri; order Notacanthiformes; family Halosauridae; genus Aldrovandia; species Aldrovandia affinis. The sequence goes on from JAINUG010000049.1 coordinate 833,300, forward strand.
TTTTTTCTTCCTCCAAACACGGCGAGTTGAGTTGATGCCAAAGAGCTCGATTTTAGTCTCATCTGACCACAGCACTTTCTCCCAAGCCTCCTCTGAATCATCCAGGTGCTCATTGGCAAACTTCAGACGGGCCTGTACATGTGCCTTCTTGAGCAGGGGGACCTTGCGGGCACTACAGGATTTCAATCATTTAGGCGTAGTGTGTTACCAATGGTCATCTTGGTGACTGTGGTCCCAGCTGCCTTGAGATCATCAACAAGCTCCAGCCGTGTAGTTCTGGGTTGTTCCCTCACCTTTCTCATGATCAGGTTCACTCAACGAGGTGAGATCTTGCGTGGAGCCCCAGACCGAGGGAGATTGATGGTCAATTGGTGTTTCTTCCATTTTCTAATTATCGCACCAACAGTTGACTCCTTCTCACCAAGCTGCTTGCCAATGGTCTTGTAGCCCATTCCAGTCTTGTGCAGGTCTACAATTTTGTCCCTGATGTCCTTAGACAATTCTTTGGTCTTGCCCATTGTGGAGAGGTTGGAATCTGATTCATTGATTGATTCTGTGGACAGTTGTCTTTTATACAGGTAACGAGTACTTAATTAGGAGTACTAATTAAGTAAGAGGACTAATCTGTGTGCCTCCTGGTCACATAACCAGTCTGTGGGAGCCAGAATTCTTGCTGTTTTGCTAGGGGGTGAAATACTTATTTTCCTCAATAAAACACAAATAAATGTTTAAAATTCATATAATGTGATTTTCTGGGATTTTTAAAAAATATTCTGTCTCTCACTGTTAAGATGAACCTACCATGAAATTTATAGACCGACCGTTCCGTTCCTTTCTTTGTAAGGGGGCAAACTCACAAAATCAGCAGGGGGTGAAATACTTATTTTCCCCACTGTACTTAAGGACATATATTTATATTAGACATTATTGACCATATGAAATTGCTAGGGATGCCCTACTGACTGAAACTCCTTGACAATGCTATAACCAAACTTAAACTGTATAACCTTTATAGTAGCACAACTATACCCGCAACAGGACAATCCTTTCTCTACAAATTTATAGCATATTAAATATCAGAAAGAAATATCAACAAAAAACATTGTACACAGTTGTTGCTGAGGACCAAATATTGGGAATCCCTGCATTAAAATGTCAGAATACAAAGCAACGTGAACATGGGAAAAGATGCCAAAATGGCCAACAATTAGAGGAATTTCTGATTGCTGCTATAGCAACGGCTTTATTGAGTTTATCTGAGCAGTGTAAGTGTTTATTTGGTCGAAAAAACACAATATAACATTGATGAAAAGTAACAAAAACGAATTGTGTTTTTAAAACAAGGCCTCCCTTAGAATGCATAACTGAAGCAATTCTCTTTGTTCAATTAGACTGTTGTGTAATTTTTGTTAAATAGTCCTGTGGTAAATTCTTCCAAGCTTCTTACAGGATTTGTCATAACTCTTCTTTTGACTTTTGGCTGCTTTTTGTTCTTTTCCCTGTCCAAGTAATCCCATACAGCTTCAATTATGTTGAGGTCGAGGCTCTGAGGTGGCCAATTTAATACTGTGTGATATCCTCTATCACAAGATCTCAATAACCTTTTGGAAAATGCAATAAAATCATATTTTTTATTGTGTTAAATGTTTATTTGTATTTATTCTAATGTTATATAGTGTTTTTCCAAGCATATAAACACTGCCCAGATAAATAGCTTTAAACATAGCTTCAAACATTTTCTTGGGTGGCCTAAGACTTTTGCACAGTACTGTGTATATATATATACTGTATATATAAATTGTGGGCCTCTGTAGATACATTTATGCAACCAAAGAAAACACATGTAATAAATGTCCTTCGATCAAACTGATATATACTGATATATGAGATCAACAATGTATTCTGTATTTTTTAAGTGTGACAATGCACTCTATTTTCTGACCGTCACTTGGTCCTTCTAAAAGTGAAGAAATACCCCCAAAATGAATGACAAATGCATGCCCTGCACACCCACAAACATGTGCACACCCAGTGACACACAAGCACATTGTCACACACAGTTCTGCTGCAAAGGGGCTGATTAAAAAAAAGGAACACCCATTTTTGTCAGCATCGGTACATAAACCACAAACTTCTGAAATAGTGAGAGAGAGAGAGAGGGAAGTGACACAGACACATTTCAGAAACTGCACGGTGACAGAACAACACCGATTCGGAGAGAGGGCGGAGGTCCTTTCAGAGAGAAGCTAAAACCCAGGACGTTTATTGGAATCCAAAGGAAGGTAAGGCAAAAGAATAGCGATGACGGTGTTTAGCGTGAGTATTTGATGTGTACTTGGCTAAGAGATGCAAAGGAAAAGGCGACGTAGTAGTAGTAGTAGAGATGGATTTCATTTTTTTTGGTAGGCCTCGCTTCATACGGCCTACAACAGAAATGAAAGCTGTGTGTTTTTTTCCTGAGTTTGTGAGTGTGAGGTTGATGTACATTTGAACATCTTTAGCTTTCACTTTGTTGGTGAGAGATTAGATTTAAAAATGTTTTACACACAAATACAGTGTACAGTTTGACACAGGTGGAGAAAAAGATGTGGAAGTGTGTAGTCACTGTGAAGTTGTAATGTCACTGTCTGTTTCTCTCCATGTTTTCCTATACCGTTAGTAGCAATTTAGTTATGAGGACAGTAACTACGACATTGATACATTATAGTTATTGTATGAAAAATATACAATATTTTCATTTTTACTCAAATGAGATACAGTGTAGTCCATAGGAAAAAAATGGTGGTGTCTAGTGGAGAACTGTCTAACGCAAACTTTAGTATGTGTGTGCACACGCGGGAGCTTAGAGAAGGGTTAGCCAGGCATGTGAGACTGTGTGTGGTAGGGACTGTGTCAGTAACTGACTCAAACGGGAAGCATGGGGCTGTGTGATTGTGGTCAGGAACAGGAAGCGGTTGGTCAAGACAAAATGATAGGGTCACACAGACATGTATTCCAGGGTGTGTGCTCTGTCAATCATAGCACAAATTGTTATATGAATCCGCTCCTTCTATTCATTAGTCCATGTCCAAGAGCCATTCAATGGTGCTGTTGTGTACAGGCTGTCTTGTGTACAAAAGTGTACAACCTCATGACTACACTTCTGGGCTTAGGAATGAAACACCACTCACTAGTAGGGCTACTAAAGTGCAATGTATATAAATACGTTTTCCATCGGATTCTTTCTTTATTTCTTTCAGTATGGCAGCGTGGGACCTGTCTGTTGCAGTGGAGGAGTTGGGCCCTGAGGCCCCTCCTCTCTCTGTCAGCGTGACCTCTGACCTGCACATAGGCGGAGTCATTCTTAAAGTTGTGGAAAAGACAGGTGAGTCTTCAAAAGAAAAAGTGCATATGATGTTGTATGTCTATTCAGAGACTGAATTGTACAAAAGTATCCATCAGTTTGTAACCTGCAGCTGTCAGTGCGCTGCTCTACTTAACCTGCATTCTCAAGCAGAGAAGTACAAATCCACATCTCCAACTTTCTTTGCCTCTCCCTGCCGCTCCACAGAGATATCGAGGGACTGGTCAGACCATGCGCTGTGGTGGGAGCAGAAGCAGCAGTGGCTCCTTTCGCCGGCCTGGACACTGGACAAGTGTGGGATCCACGCCGACGCCCGGCTCACCTTCACGCCTCAGCACAAGCCCCTGCGCCTGGGCCTACCCAACGGAGTGACCCTGAAGCTCCGGGCCTGCTTCTCGGGGCCTGCCTTCCGCACTGTCATGGGCATCTGTAGGGTACTGAGTAAGTGAGGGGGGAGAGACGGCCATCAGCTCAGCGGTGGGGTGGGCCAAAAAATGACATCCAGCAATAACACAATGTTGCACAAGGACACAAAGGTTCTGCTGGGCATTCTTCGCAAAATATAATATATATAATATACACTATATATAATATACAATCTACCCATGTTCTCTATCTGTACTTAACCTATTTATGAACCTGCCATCATTTCTCTCTTTGCTCTAATTATCCCCTTTCCAAAGACATCCGGCACCCTGAGGAGCTATCTCTGCTCCGGCCAGTGGAGGAGAAGAAGAAAAAGAAAGATAAGGAGACAGCAGAGGAAGTATATGACCTCACAGGAGTACCTCTGACCTCAGGTGCACACAGCTGTCTTGCCAACTGGGCCCAGAGAGTTGACCTCTTGTTGACCTCTCCTCTTGTTTAATTTAAGTTTTGATTGTTATTTCTTGCCCCAGTTGCTGGTCTAGAATACCTTTCATTATATTTTAAGTCTGGGCTTAATTCATTGTTTGATAACCTCTTGGAAGGTCTGTTTGGCAAATCTGAAGTATTTATGAGCAATTCTAATTACACAGAAGTAATGCAACAGAGGCAAGTTGGGGGCATTGCAGTATAGTTGCTGAATTGAATGTCTTGATGGAGACATTTAATTCAGCGAGACCCCTGTAATCACATGATGCTGTATGTCCTCTAGTTTCCATCCCCAGCCTGTACAATGGAATGCCTGCTCACTTCGCTGACTCCCCCCAGACTGAGGCTGTATACAAGATGCTGTCCATCACCCAGCCAGCTCCTGCCCCTGAGAACATAACCAAGATGTACCGTCCCGCCAGCGTGGTGGACAAAGCCCACATCCACAGCAGGTGGGACAAACTACCAGCAGTTTGTGTCTCTGAATATATATATATCTTATATATTTTTAAAAATATTTTTAATTTCCACATTTCTTTTCTCAATTTAGTAGCCAACTGTACCCTCTTTTCATGTGAAGTATCCCCCCCTTGTACTGCGAGCTCACTGCCGTAGCTCTGGGCAGTGACAAAGGCGATAAACCGCCTCCTCCGAGACATAACTCTTTAAGCCGTTGACCGTAACTCTGGTACCCACAGAGCCACTCTTGTACGCGGCTTCCATCCCTCCTCCTACGGGGTGGGAAGCCAATCGCTGCCCCGAACAGGACTCCTGGCCAGAGCCAGGCTGGTGCAGCCGGGGATCAAACCCAGACTGTAGTGGTCAATGAGCACTTCGGGCGAGTGCCTTTACCATTACACCACCCAGGGGCCCCCTCTCTGAATGTTTTCTGTTCAAATATTATTGTGATACATTAAAGGTATCTTTGGACTAGGGCATGTACTAACTTATTATAATAACTTCTACTGGCATACTGAACATGACAAAAAGTATTATTCTAATTGTTATTATATGAGTAACCAGACACCATAAGACATTGACACAATATATCAAAATGTAATAGCTCTAACTCAAAAAGTATGGACTTGCAAAACAGTTTTAACTTAAATTTAGGCATTTTCATGGCAGCCATAATTGCACATCAATGCAGCAAATCATTTTCATAACTGTTTCATAAAGATTAAAAAGAGCAAATAAAAGAAAGCTACACGTCAGTCAGCCAAAAGATTATGGAAAATATCCAATGGCCTCCTTATTTTAATCAGACACAATATTTCTTTAAAGTATATTCAAGTTTCAGTCCTCACTCAGTCTGCAAGGATCATGAAGCAATTTGATAAATATGGAACAACGATAGTAATAAAACTATAATAATAATAGTGTTTAAGTATCCACAGTGGTTGGTCCATTGATAATCCAGTACAATCCAGTTCAGCCTTTAGTGTAACAGCAGAGCAATGTTAATACACAGTGTTTGTCACATTGGTATTTGTTCATATATAAAGCCATTTTGGGGCAGCTGCCAACTTACTTAAGCACTTTACTCACAAGAAGTGGACATTACAATCTAAGATCATATCCTATATTATATTTCCATCACAAAAACTGAGTTTGGGACTTGCTGCTCTTTATTTATGACTTATGTAATGTTGTTTTATGTGAAACCTTTTGTATGCTGCCTTCTTGGCTAGGGCTTACTTGACAAAGAGATGCCAATCTCAACATAACTACCCTGATTAAATAAAGGATAAATAAAAAATAAAAGTGTTGTGTCCTGTTTTCAGGTGGCTGGACTCATCTCGTTCCCTGTTACAGCAGGGAGTGCAGGAGAACGACAGACTGTGGCTGCGATTCAAATACTACAGCTTCTATGATCTGGAGCCCAAGGTGTGTGTACGGCGTGTGTGTGTGTGCCTGCAGAGCAGCCAATCTCAGCTCTCCTCTCGGGTGTATGTACATGTATGCATCTGTGCTGTCAGGTAGCATCCACACAAACTTATTTCTCTCCCTCTCTCTGTCTCTCCCTCTCTGCCTTTTTCAGTACGATGCCGTGCGCCTCACCCAGCTGTATGAACAGGCTCGGTGGGCTGTCCTGTTGGAGGACATCGACTGCACAGAAGAGGAGATGATGCTGTTCGGTGCCCTACAGGTAACAGGGAGTTGTAAATGGAACTGCCACATTAAAACAAAACCAACATTATCAAGTGTCGGTTTATTCTGTCACCTCAGTACCAACTTAAATATTCTCTCTCTCTCTCTCTCTCTCTCTCTCTCTCTCTCTCTCTCTCTCTCAGTACCACATCAACAAAGTGTCACAATCAGAGCCGCAAGGGATGACATCATGCCCGGCAATGGACGACCTGGACTCAGCCCTGCAGTGTCTGGAGGTCAAAATGGATGGAGAGACCAGCTCCATGGATATGCTGGTCAGTCTGCATCGCTTTCTTTGTGATCAGTCCAGTCTCACATTAGACTCCAGTACTGCCCAGTAGTGGGCAACCATTGCAGGTTCAGATTTCATGCGAGACGCCACTGCTGTTGCACTGCTGTTGCACTGTTGTTGCACCTGAGGAATATGCTGTACTTTAGGCTACAATTGCGTAATTAAATGTGTAGCTGTATACTGTGAATAACGTGTAAACTGTGAGCTATGTAGTCTACAAATTATGGTGCATACTGTCATAATGCATAATGCAACACCAATCCATTCTGCACCTGTGTGAATTGTCTGATTTATTTCATTTTCCATTTTCACGTTCATATTTAAACCGGCAGATGAGTGTCAGATATGTCTGGCTGAGAATAAAGTTTTCAGTGTTGACATTCACAAAACTCTAGGAACAATGTAATTATTTCAAATGCCTTCACAACAGAATGACAGATAGATTTACTCTCTTTTTTCTTTTCTTTTTTACACAGGAAACCATGACAACTGCCCCAGAACTGCATGATTACCTTAAAATATTCCGGTAAGATCTGGCCAGATAATACATGAATGATATCGCAAGCCACCTCTCTGATGTGTGATTTTCAATCTGTTCATCAATATACTGCACTCCTTTATTACACAATTTTTCCATCTTCCAAGGAGTTTCCAAGGAGGAAAACCTTTGTTTTGGGAAATGAATGAGATAAAATGAAACATCATCACACCGAAAGCACGCACTCATGGAAATGTCAATAAACCATCTCCTTCCTGTGTGTCTCTCTCTCACGCACATGCATGCTTATTTCTAGACCAAAGAGGCTGACACTGAAAGGCTATAAGCAGTACTGGTTTACATTCAAGGACACCTCCATCTCCTATTATAAAAGCAAGGAGGAAGGTTTTGGGGAGCCGATACAACAGATGAACCTGAAAGGTACGGAATAGCAATGCGCACACACAGCAATATTTCACTGTCTGCACTAATGTCAACGTAAATACACACTAGCCCACAAAGTACCCACATCCATTCTCTGATACGTAGGTTTACAGACAGACACACAATTTGAATTTGGCACAGGCCCACACACAGAAACACAGGAGGACAGTAACATGCCAGCATGTACACATATACCTCTCCCAGGATGCGAGGTGGCACCAGATGTTAACGTGGCGGGCCAGAAGTTCTGCATCAAGCTGCTGATCCCAGCCCCGGAGGGCATGAACGAAGTTTACCTGCGCTGTGAAAATGTGAGTGGGGCTGCTGGTCTGTGCCACCATCCGGCTGCAAAAACCTCTGCCTGTCAAGTTATTACCTATTTCCGTTATTGTACTGAGTGCCCAGCTCTCAGTACAGAATCTCCAATGGATGTGGAGAGCTGGTACATGAGGTTGAATGTAGAGATGGGAACCGAGGTGAACATACAGTTTTACTAAGGACAGAATGTTTTTTTGAATTGTTCAAGTAAGTTACTGACTGGGAGCACATGGTAGCTCCACCCATCATCTTTGTTGTCTCTAAGAACTACAGGGCTTACTTGGACTACAATGCAAAGATTTACAAATGCAATATTAATTTATTTTAACTCAATACATGTCTTATTAGAAATAAAGAAATTATATTTCATTTAAAGCATTTTTGTTTTGAGTAATGCACTTTTGCTGTGTACAAACCTGTCTGTCAATCTAAGGCCCTCTCTTAAACTGCTGTCCACTTTTCACCAGGAAAAACAGTACTCCCAGTGGATGGCGGCCTGTCGCCTAGCCTCTAAGGGGAAGAATCTGGCAGACAGCTCTTTCCCCACTGAGGTGCAGAACATCCAGGCCTTCCTGACCATGCAGTGCCCTAACCCGAAGTCTCAGTCCGCCCAGGCCGATGACAGTATCAACACACATAGCCTCGTCTCCCCCCGCTACCAAAAGAAGTACAAGGCCAAACAGGTTAGCCACTAGGCCAGTGGTTCTCAAACTCGTTCCTGGGGACCCACTGTGTATGCTAGTTTTCGTTCCAACCATTATTGCAACCTCTGAATTGTAAATAGTTGTTAAATGTTCTTAATTAAACACGTTTATATTAAAGCATAATTGAATCTGTTAAGGTCATGTTATGTCAGAAATAATTATGCATGCCATTAATAATAAATGCCCCATGTTCATGAGTTCAATGACAGGGCAACTGGCAATGAGCCAAACTTGCATTGTGTTAAAACAAGTCTAAGGTAAAAAAAAATGATGGTAGAATTTACACACATGCTTTCAACAGCCTTAATTGATTGTGAAATTGGCTGTAACAAAAACTAGCATACACAGCGGGTCTCCAAGACTGAGTTTGGGAAACACTGCTCTCGGCTTATTGTATTCATAAACCACACCAATACAGATGGATAATTGCAGGTGTTTCTGTAGTATATAGCCAGATCTAGGTATGTTATTATTCACCTTGCTTCCATTGTTATAGTTTAATTGCTAGACAAATGTTATCACTTGGGCTACCTTACATAGCTTACATTTGTTTTGTACAGATGATTTTTTTCCTGACGCATTTCAGGTTAAGTTATTACTCAAGGGTGCAATGGCAGTGTTCCACCCAGGAATGGATCCTGCACCCTTTGGTTACAAGCCCAGCTCCCTGGTCACTATGTCACATTGCTACAGCTGATATCTGTAATGTGTCCTCCTTATTTTCAAAACATTACTTATGAAGGTAGACATTTCTAAAAATATTTTTTTTCTTACAACCACACCACAAATGTGTTTATCTCTCCAGTTTTGCTTTATTTCACATACATTATACAGTCCAAGATCATAATATCCTAAAGCGTTCATGTCTGTCTCTCTCTTGCCTATACAGCTAACGCCTCGCATCTTGGAGGCCTATCAGAACGTGGCTCAGCTCTCTCTGACCGATGCCATTCTCAGGTTCCTCCAGATCTGGCAGGCCCTGCCCGATTTTGGGGTGTCCTATTTTGTGGTGAGGTGAGTGGGGCTCACAACACAGCACAGTACTTTTATTGATTGTTGTTAATTATGGTGGTGTTTGGTCACACTGAAACTGACCTAGGTAGAATTGGGTGTTGAGTCCAGGATTGGAGCCTAATGAGCTTGTACTGGAAGCCCAAAACGGACTAAAACCATATTTGCTCCACCTTATCCACATACATCCAGGAAGCAGAGACAAACTTCAATAGAATGTCAACGGTGTGGTAACACTTAAACTACATGCAAACACAACATCTCATTAGGCCATGCACAGCTGATTGGTTACGCAATCCCTTGTGTTCGTTGCGCTCATTTCCATATATCATCACAGCAAAAGAAATGTGTTCTGTGTTGACCTTCCTGTTAAATTAAAATTCATGGTGTTCATTCTTAATATCCACATGGCCCGTTAATTATATTCATGATCCCTCGCAAACATTAACAACTATTTATTACAACTTTCTTAAATCACCATGGAGCATTATGCATTGCATGAACTTTGCTGTCAGGGGTAAAAAGTGACTATGAGGGTTTATCAAAGATTATGTAGGCCTGTGAAGATTTATGAATGCATTATATATGTCAAAAGAGAACCAATACAATTGATAATACGATGTCAATACGAATTATAAATTGAGTTGTAAATTGGCTTGGACCGTGTGCACTTCCACCGTGACACAAACATGGCACAGCAGAGGGGCAGTTGATGAGCTGAGATGTACGTCGAGCATCGGATTCCCAACTCGACATGGCTAACCTCGGCCTTTTGCTTCTCCGTAGGTTTAAGGGCAGCCGGAAAGACGAGGTCTTGGGCATTGCCAACAACCGTCTGATCCGCATCGACCTGGGAGTGGGCGACGTGGTGAAGACCTGGCGCTACAACAACATGAGGCAGTGGAACGTCAACTGGGACATCAAGCAGGTGGGATATCGCCAGGGTTACGCTATTCGTCTTGACTCATAATGCGGTGGTGCTGGAGGATAGATGTGCAATAATTCAGAAAGAGCTGGAACTGAATCTCAGAAATGCTCTTTTAATCACCAAAAGAGATGCTTTTTTACTGGGAGGTCTGGATTCATTAAATATTTCACGAGGCCTTGATTATGTAAATCTGTACCGATTATACAGACAATAGACTATTGTTTGATCACGACCCATTTCTCCATTGCATTGACTAACCAATGCACCTAAATCATACATGAATGTTTTTATATCGGTTTGAAGTCTACCCAAAGGTCCCAATGTATTCACAACATGATTTTAAGGAGAAACAGGAAATCACAACATTTATAGATTGTTTGCAGGCGTCTTTTCTATTTCTCTGTCATACGCCTAGCTACTAGTGCAAACGCGATGCGACTGCAACAAACCAGTTGGCCTCGCCTCACCTCACTATCTACTCTTCCTCTGCCTTTTCCAGGTGGCCATCGAGTTTGATGGGAACGTAAACATTGCGTTCAGCTGCGTGACGGCCAACTGCAAGATCGTGCACGAGTACATTGGTGGCTACATCTTCATGTCCACGCGAAGCCGGGAGCAGAGTGACACCCTTAACGAGGACCTTTTCCACAAGCTCACTGGGGGCCATGATGCACTGTGAGACCCCCAGGGACCATAAAATCACCTTCCCCAATCCCCGTGTCTTTGTGTACCCTGGTGCACACTGTGTATACCAAAGACTCTAGCTGAACACATCTCATTAGTTTGTGCTCATCAAAACTGTGCCATAGTTGTCAAACCAGGCCCCAGGGGACCACTGAATCTTTTAACGTCTACTCTTATACAACTTTATAACATTGAGTCAATTACGAGGCTTAATTAATCCCCATTAACTGACTTCAATTATCAGTCAATATCTTTCTAACTAAATAGAGCATGAAACTGGAATCATGGCAGGGAGTTGGGTCAATACGGTAGAGGGGTAGAGGTAATTGCTATGTAGAAAGAATGCAACAGGTTTAAAGTATTAACATGTTATTTATTATAACAGCTGTCGTCACCTGTCAAGTTGTAGGACCTTTGATCACATCCTATCAGCGCTTACCAACCGACAAAAAAATAATCTGCTGTCGATACGATTGTCGTTTTCAATTCAATATCTCAATCCTCAGATTTAATCTGTGCAGGTATTTATGCTCTAACACAAACTGTCACACGTTATTTAATCACATCTAATCCTGTGTTTGAATTGTAATTTGATTGTTTGCAAATGCTATGCAAAAACGAAGTTTCATGATTAAAAATATCATGTTTTCCTAATTTGAATTGTAAATACAATATTTCACAGATGAATGACTAAAAACAAAACATTTGTATGAATGTGGTACAGAAGAACTTCACAGCTCTGATACAATTTCACTGTGTCGTTGCCTTGCTGTTTCTGTGTAATCCATGTAAACAATATTTATCAAATAGAATTCATTGTTTCTAATAGATAATGAATCATTCCACTAAAATATGCAGGAGTATTATCAATATAAAGTAAGCTGTGCATTTGAGAAAGAGGAATAATTATTCTTAATGCCATTATATGTTGCATAGAATTTAATACCCGGTCACAGGTGTGCTGGATAGACATAAAACTCGAGAAAACAGTTTGATAAACTCTTTTATAATACATGCTCATAACTTGACTTAAATGGTTGTCCATTATTTTGATATTGTCAAAGTAATTAATTATCTCATGCTCTTCACAGATTTATAACAGTAACGTTTTTTAAAGCCCACCTGCTGCCCACTTGAATTGACCAAATCAATAAAATATTTTAATACAATAAATTTGCCTTTCCAGATAAATTTAAATGTTTGGGAAAATTCTGGTCAAAATTTTCATGAAAAAAAAGAAAGCCCTCACCAATGCCTTCAAGCACATAAAATAAAACACAAATACAAATAAAACAAATAAATACAACACAAATAAAATATTTGTTGTTGGATGTAACATCTTTATAAAGCTATGTGAAAAGTGGCTCCTGGGTGGTGTACTCAGCGAAAGTAATACCTCAGAGACGCCAACAGTGGTGGGGATTCCCTTGAGATGAAACACCAGTGGCCATAAAATTAGAGAGGGAGGGAGGGCTTCATTTGACTGGGTATTCTTACCTCATCATGCAATCAGAACTCAGGTCAACCGGGCACCTACAGTCTGCCTGTGTCAGTTGTGTACTCTTGATGCAATAACTACACGAAATTATACTGGTCAGCTGCACATTTTGAAGGACGTGTGTGCTAGTGTGAGCCCTGCCTTAATTGATAGAAGACGTTGCAGTGGTTGGATGGGGCTACAATGGCCATTGGACATTACAAATTGGGAAATAAAGAATGGGGATTTAAAAAATTATATTAAAGAAATAAATATAGCAGGCTTTATGAAGGATGATATAACTATGTCAAATGCTATTCTCAAGTGTGACATAATGCAAGACGTCACTTGACTTAAGGCTAAGGCTCTGAATAATATTCCTGCTCACTTATGAATCAATTAGAAAGAGGTTATGGAGAGTTAATGAAGCCATTATACATGTTTCATGAAGGCTTTAGGAATACATATTTAATGTAATATGAGCACGTTATTATAATGTGGTTTGTTTTATAAAACACATTTCCAAAGTTAATCTGTCCCTGAACCCACAACTAGTCCACTTTGTCTTAGGAATGCCATAAATATAATATAACTAAGGAGTGCCTATTAAAGACACTGGATTTTGAGTAACGGAGGCCCAGGATTTGTAGCTCTTGTGTGGCTTGCATTGCAATAATTAGCTTAGTCACTGAGTACGAATGGAAGCCACTTTCTCAATGCTATTCTGCAACTGCACAGGAAACCACAGGCACCCTCTCCAGCAGTGTACACTGCCTAATATAGACATACGGTTTCTCTCTTTCGCCTCACCATCTGTGAATCTCCCACACTTCCGGTCTCCTTTTTACATCACGTATCCGAGGACAAGTTATTATACAGCGTGTGTGTATGCATATGCTATCAATGCATGTTAAGCATGTTTGCAAGTTTGGCCTTATGTGCTTGTGAGAAATAATCACGCAGATAATCCCAGAGAACGATGAGGTATTACTGCTCTCATTTTAAGGTCTCTTAACTTGTGACCAAGCCACTCTTTTTGTCCAGGCACCTCCCCCACTGTTCGAGTCTCCATACGATGTATAACTTCCACCAATCAGCGGATCCAGCTGTGCTGTGCAGGTGCAGTCATACGAGTCCTGAACCAATCCAAATCATGTCCCTTCTTCTATTCCAGTGAAAGTTCACATTCTGAAAACAGGAAGCAGCCCATAAGTTATCATAATGAACATGTAACGTTTTTGCAATGTCATCTGGGCTTTACAATTAATTTGTGGGAGCGGCCCTCACGTGGCGGTTTCAGTTTGAGAGCGCGGGTGAAGTATCGTGGAGCCAGTGCCCCTTCAGAATCTCCAGGTGTCAGCAGCACCCTGTTTTCTGACCAGTAGAATGGAATTCCATCTATCAGAACACATGCAGTGCAGACAGACACACACACACACACACACACACACACACACACACACACACACACACACACACACACACACATACATACATAAATACAGACACATACAGACACACACAGACAGACACAGACACAGAGACACACAGAGACAAGTATTAAAAATACGAAGTTATGAAATAACAAGTTCGTCATCCATTGGTTTCAGTTATCTTGTGTTTCCTTACCAGTCATAGCTTTGTGGAGGTCAATGTAAATTACCAGGTCACAGTTCTTCCTCATGCCTGGGCAAAGTAAAAAAAAAAATCCACCAATCATAATCAGTCAGGAAGTGAATTGTCCTACTTCTATTACCTTCATCCTCTCCATTTGACTGATTCTATACCAGACTATAGCCACTGACCCACCTTCGATATAATTTAGCTCACAATCCATTGCTCTCCCTTGAATAATTTTTGCTTTTATGTTGGATCATAGGATATGCTACAGTAGTAGTCTGGCTTCTCCTTACTACTGTTTACAACTTGTTACTCCCTCTGCTGCCCGAGCTTACCCGACACAACAAACCACATTTCTTCCAAAATTCTTCAACCGTGTCAGAGTATCCCCCAAACTTATGGGAAAATACCACTAAAGCAGCAGCAACCAGTACTGGACATAATATAAGTCAAAAATGTACCGTTGCAACACTCCCACAGTGCCCAGACACAAGTCTCTCTTCTGCACTACATCCTTTTCCCACTCGCCATCTGAACCTGAGCCGTCCTTTTCCCTCTCCCCTGACTCCTTTTGAAATTTAGTTTATTTTTTGTTGTAGGTTGTATGTGCTGTCCTGTCTGCACCTCTGTTTAATTTCTGCTGCTGTTTTGGTCAGGTCTCCCTTGCAAAAGAGATTCTGAATCTCAATGGGACTTTTACCTGGTTAAATAAAAATATATTAAAAAATCCCTCTTCCACTGACCACTGATCACCCCTCCGCCCCCCGGCAACCCAGGGGCAAGGTGGATGTGGGTGCGCTTCATTCTCCTAAGGCCCTGAGAGCGAATGGATGGCCAGTGCTGGAGGTAGGAGCCGTGCACTGCTTCCCTGGGACAGTCCGGGGCATCAGGCTGAACCGCCCTCAGCTCCAAATCTGTTACCTGGAACAAACACAGGAAAAGGGCAATGACAGAATTTAAAACTATAGAGGCGGAGTAGGCCTTGCACGCTAAAGTTTAAAAAATTAGGGAGCCTCTGATAGCGTAGCAGTCTAACGCACTCGTTTATTTATGGGTTGAGCTGCCTATCAAAGTTGCGGTTCGAAACCCAACTGTACCAGACTGGCCCTGGTGGGGTGGTATTTGGCTGTCCGCCCCGAGAAGTGTTAGGGTTTCTCCAGACCGTGTGTGGGAGAATTCCATCTGAAAGGAAGCGGAGTTTGCTGCCCTCTGAGAATTAGCTCGCTTTGTAGAGACAGGCGGCAAGTTTGTGTGGGGAGGGCAAATCTAAATAATAAGTAGAGGGTATAATTTGCCACTAAATTGGGGGGGGGGGAACTGGAAAAAATCTGAAACAAATTACAATCTAAAAATTGTCTAGAACAACAATAGGGACATTGCTAAAGTCCAAAAGGGTGCATAAGATAAATGTGGCAAAAATACAGGGCAAACGTTGGCATTTACTTGACTCCCCTCTGCTACAAAACAACATGTTAGAGAACACAATAATATAGACCAGGACACAAAGGGGTCACTTGCACTTTAAGGACAACTGACTTTTCTGACTATGGAGGAAGTATTGAAGACTGAAGGGCTTGTCAACCCATAAATAAAGTTAGCGGACATTGGCCTCGGCCAATAGCAATTCTGCTAATAAAAGTTCACCTGCACAGAGTGTCCCTGATTGGCACGGATCTGTAGCCGCCCATCTTCGGGATGTGCACGGAGCTTGAATCGCTGTTTGTCATTATTGGCCACTACGCTTTCCAAATCTTCGAGTGAGAAGGAACGGAACTGAGGGTGTGACAGCAGATCCTCCACCAAGATGAAGCCATCTAGTGATGAAACAGAAATAACCAGTTGACTTAGTTCATCTACAGTTATACACTATATATACTACTATATAAAATATGATTGAACTGGTTATGTGTGAGAAACACATGAATTATGGATTGTATTATTATTATTGTTTTTAGCTTGCTCTATCCCTTTATCCTTTATTAATGTTGTCGTTCTAACATTCATTGTGCTCTGTAATCCATTCATATAACCGTATTTTAAGTGTCTTGCTCCAAGGTAACGGGATGATTCAGCCCTGGCTGTGACCCTTAAATTCAGAGTCCTATGCCATAGCCTCCTTACCTGAGCTCATGTCCAACCCCATCTGAGCAGCTCCATGGCGCAGAGCGAAGGACAGAGACTTTGACAAACGCACGTCCCTGTCCTACAGAACACACAGCAGAGATGGTTACTGTATCGCTCAGCAGAGAAGCACTGATACAGGATAAGACAACTCTACTCAAATCCTAACCTTCACCCTTAGGAAGAAAAACGCAAAACTGATTTCAGGCCAGCGCTCACAGGCAACTTCCACCTAACGTTACACCTACTGTGACACTAACATCATCATGCCCTTTAATGACAACAACTAGCTATTACATGGAACTCCTCCTCTCACCTCCCCACCTCGGTGACCATGTCTTCCCCTTCCTCCTCCTCCTCCTCCTCCTCCTCCTATTCGTCCTCTTTTCTGACCCTCCATTCGGTACCCCCCCACTCCGGGCAAGTAGCTAATTTGGGATTTAGGGCCTAAATAAATCAAACAGTCAGTCGGGCAATGACATAGCTTCCAACCAATATAACTTTAAAATAACGAATTCAAAATTGCGCCGGGGAATCAGTGGTAGCCTTCAGCGGAGACAACAGCCACACTCACACACAAAATAAAACTGCCTCTCCTAAAATGCACAACTGTTTTCTATAGGAACACTGCTGGTGTGTGACGACGGAGAGTCATTCAGGCCAGGTTTGTCGATAGTCGAGCAAGTCGAACAGTCAGGCGAATATGATTAATTGAGAATCCATCCAATCAAAGCAGCGCATGGGAACCAGTGGGCCGGAGTTAGACTTATTTTATTACGGAGGGCAGAAAAAACAGTTCACGGTGGGCTTCTCTTTGAAGTGAGAGGTGAGACTTTTATTTAATGTTCATTGGCTTGGCTGTCTGGCTAGCTAAATGTACTTTGTAAACATACGCGCGGGTGTATGTATGAACGTAGAACTGTCCAGAAAAATGTGCCTCTTAAAAATTATAGCCCGTGTAGATGTGCAGCTGACACAGAGGCTGTCGGAGAGAAAAAGGGCCGATTTGTTTGCTTAGCTAGTAAGATAATATTCGCTAGCTAGCTTGCTAGGATGCATCCATTGGTTTAGCAGTGACTTATGCGGTTGATGTAACGTTAGCTCACTTGCTATTTAGCCAATTGCGGCTATGTATTTATTGAGTCGTTGGCTAGTTGGCTACACAGCAGTGTAATTGAAATTTGAGCCATAGTTAAGGGCTTGAGATCGCTTGCTATAACCTTACCAAATCTATTGTCGGTAGGACCACTCATACGGTCCCCAAGGTTTTGTCTTCCAAGCTAACGTTGGTTATCTAGCTATTTTATACAGGCTGCTAGATAGTGTTAGCATGTTAGTGCACTCCGTGTAAGAACTAGTTTATGAACAGAATACAGAACGAACTAGGTGGTCGCTTTTGGTAGCTAGGCAACTTTACCGAACTAGCTAGCTACTAAATCTATTCCATTCATTCTGATATTGCTAGATGTTAGCTAAAGCCAAATATGCAACGGTTAGATAGCTACTTAGCTTGCCACAGCCAGCAACAACACCCACCAGCCATCTATCATTTCATTTTAACGCTATGAATTACAGGGAGGATTATTGAAAGAGAACGTCAATTATCTGTTCGCTAGCTGGCTGTTGATATGTATTGAGTTTTCTGCTCCGGTAGTAGCACAGTAGTTACACAGTAGAAACATTTTCCTAGTATTGATGCCAGTATACATTTATTTCATATATAATCTCCTATCTGTCGTCGTCACGACAAAAAATATTGAACATCAAACGAAACTGCATCAATTTAAAATGAGTAAGGGAGATGATTTGGTACAGCTGACGAGGTGGTTTTAACCTGATAAATGTCAGGTCTGGTCAAGAAAGGAACGCACAGAAATTGTGCCCCAAAGGACCATAATGTATGCTAGTTGCTGGACAAAGTCAAAGCTCTTGCTTGGGGTCAGGGCAGCCAGGGAATTGGACTGATAAACCACCCTCAAAATTTGAGACAGGCATTATCGTGCTTCGTATCTGTTAGTTCTCGCCGGCCCAGCTCTTCCTCACAGTTCACAGCTGTGAGGAGGCGGCTACACTGTCATAGTTTGCGGGCCCACCTTCGTTCATCAGCGCAGTGGCATTAGTTTGTGTCACCAGTCACCTTCGATTGATTTGTCAGCAGTGCAGCCGAGTCAAGGATTTGTGTTGGGCGCCTGCATGACTGTCAGTGCAGGATGACACGCTAATAGTTGGTCACAACGTGCAAGTGTGTATAATTGCTGCAGAAGAGATTGTAGAAACTTGTAGAGATCGATGGCTGCCTGGTTGCTTGCCATCCTGACTATTTCGATGAAGTCATTCTAGGGACCTCATTTATCACCCTTGTGGCAGGCTCATCCTGACTTTTCAGCAGAAAAGCACACATCCCCATGCTGCTAATGTAACAACGGCTCTTGCAGGATGGGAGTGCAATGGTTGTGCCATGCATACTCAAATGGGTATAAGTTCCTTTGAACATGTGTAATGAGCGGGGATGACATCTGGAATCTAGGACTCCGAGACCAGTATGTTGATAAATCCTGTTGATGATAATGTCCTTGCATTCTTAAGAAGGTAAATGACAGCCTGTTGAAAGTGCTGTTAATTGTAAATAATTATAAATGCCTTGCCTATTAAATTATCTTATAAAACCTTTTCAATGTTTTGTTTGTTTATTCTAACATGCTGTATTGTTTTATTTTACAACCAAGAGGAATAATTACTGCTGGCAGAAAGAGGATGAAAAAAGCATCCCTAAAGAAAACATAGTGAAACACGTACATTCATTAGGGAATACAAGGTCCTGATGTCTACTTTGAATGTCTATTTAGTTGCCCCTGTCACATACAGTTCAAGATCTCAATATAACAAAATTGGGTGTATTGTCCTCCAAAAACAAAAGGCTCTAACTGAAAAGGTGGTTTGGCCAAATGCACTTTTTCTGAATGGCACATGGCATTCACCTCTCATCCCCTCTCCCTTTTTTTTCGATTGTAGGCTTTTGATTTAATTAACTTATTTAGTGGGGGAGGGGCTAGACTGCCAAATAAAAAAATAAAAAAATGGAGGCAAGCATCTGCACACCCTCAATTTTTCTTCTTTAGCAATAGTACATGCCTCTTTGTCTAATATTCATAGTACTTTTATAAATGGAAAGTCCATTTAATGCTCACCTTTTCATTTGCATTGAATAAACTTGATAAGGTGTAATTGCATATGCTACTTCTGGATTTATACCCATTAGGTTGACATCTGGTTTATCAGCTGCAGTTGGCTTTTTTAAAAAAACATTTTTAGTAACATTTAAGTGGAGACATGAGTAGTTTAACCAGATACCTGGACCATGGCTGCTGTAGAGTCATGTGCCATCTGTTCTTTCTATGTACAGACAATTGTTTCATCTGCCTACGTTTGTATATCCACTGTAGGGCATGAGTGGTGGATTTCATTTGATACACAGTGTTGGTGGTGGCTTGTGTCCTTGTCTTGATAGATATGAAAATGGAAAGTTAACAATTGGCGTGATATTCCTCATCTAGGTCAATATATAAAAACTGAGAAACATCACTAGTAGGACTGCGGATATTGCTGCATACTATCTGTAACAAAATGTGGATCCTGCCAGCATCAATTGTACACATTTAAAAAAAAGCAAACTGCAGTGTCTGGAATCTTCAGAATGGTGTTCTAACATTTCTGCAACTTTGTAAGAATTGGTTAGCAGGGGTAAAGTCTCTTAAATGAAGAAAGTTTGGGTTTAAAAAAATCTCTACAGGCAGTTTCCTGTTAAGAGAATATGTATAAAAAAACAACATGGAATTAACCTTTTTTTTTGTTTTCAGATTGCTGTCCCCTTCCTTGCTGGTCTTCAGGGAGGGGGAAGAGAGAGGTGTTTGGATTTCCAGCTTTCCACTCTTCAGTAAAGCTAGTCACATTGAAAAGGGGGCAATTATAAACGGTGGAACTGGCAGTGACGGCTTTTAATCACTTCCTCCTGTGAAGTGGAGGAAGAAGCAAATCCTCCTGCCCAGAGTGCACAGGAGAACGAGCACACTTTCAGGCATAAAACCCTCACTCTTTCCCATCTGCCATATTTTTCAAGCTACCATCTGCTCCAGCCATCTCCATTCTCTCATCTGCCCAGCTCTGCCTGCCCGCCGTAGTGTTTCGCTCGGATCTCCCGGCTCTTTCCTCCTACGTTTGTCTGTGTGCCTCCCGCGCTCCTCCTGGGGTGATG
This sequence comes from Aldrovandia affinis, assembly GCA_029706075.1. Taxonomy (NCBI): domain Eukaryota; kingdom Metazoa; phylum Chordata; class Actinopteri; order Notacanthiformes; family Halosauridae; genus Aldrovandia; species Aldrovandia affinis. The sequence continues at coordinate 853,978 of JAINUG010000049.1, forward strand.
GAGTTTCCCCAGCACAGTCAGCACCTCCTGGCCAGCTTGCGTGCCCAGCGCCTGCAGGGCTTCCTCTGCGACTGCACCGTCCAGGTCGGCTCGACCCGCTTCCTCGCCCACCGGGCCGTTCTGGCCTCCTGCTCGCCCTTCTTCCACATGTTCTACTCGGAGCAGCCGCTGGGCAAGAGGGAAATGGTCACGATCAATGGGGACATCGTGACCCCCCTGGCCTTTGGGCTGCTCTTGGACTTCATGTACGAGGGCACCTTGAAGCTGGCCGCCCAGCCGCCACCCGAGGACGTGCTGGCGGCGGCGAGCTTCCTGCACATGAACAACATCGTGAGGGTGTGCAAGAAGAGGCTGCAGGGTCGAGGGCTGGCGGAGGCGGACAGCACCAAAGCAGAAGAGGGGTGCGTAATGGTGGGGGCGACGGGTGGGATGGGCGGGCTGCCAGTGAGGCTGTGGAAGGACGAAGGCGGTGAGAGGGTTGAGGGAATGACGGGGTCTGCCAAAACCACGCCAGTGTCAGTGGCCCAGTACCCTCACCACAGCCAGTTCAATTCTCTCAGGTCTGAAAAGAAAGCCGAAGAGCCGGGGGAACCCCCAGATCTCAGTCCCGATGACTCTGACAAATTCAGCGGCCCTGCCAGTCCAGATGTCGCCGATACCACGCAGCCAGGCATGGATTCTCTTCCCGCAGGGGATCTGGGGGCATCCAGGGTTGATTCTCAGCCTGGGTCCGCTTGCACAGGAATACAGTCAAGGCCTGGAAGCCAAGGGGAGTCTACACTCGCTAGTCCCTGCAGTTCCACTGAAATGTATTCCAGCAACCATCCGTCTTCATCTTCCTCTCTTGTTCCACATTTGTTCCCAAGCTCGGAGATACAAACCAATGTGACCACCAAACTCACAGCGACACTTGTGAATGACAGGAGTGACGTCAGTCCAGAGCAGGATGGTGTGTACATTTCCGGCGAAGATTCACCAATGTTAGTGCAAAGAACTGGTCTGCCGGCCCAGGGAACACCACCCATCCTGGCTCCTGACTCACCCCCGACACCACGGCCAACTACCCATTTCTCCCTGGCTGCCCCTCTCCACTCTCAAATCCAGGCTCAGAGTGTGGGACAGGTGCTATGGAGAGAAAGGGTGGAAAAGCAACCAAGCTCAGACACAGAATCTCACATTTTGACACGGGAATTGAGAGGAGGGAGAGAGGACGATGGGGTGAAGGTAAAAGTGGAGGCTATTATCATATCTGACGAAGAGCTGGACGACATGGAAGGGATGTTTAGTGGACATAGGGTGCGGGGGAGAGGCACAGAGGGAGAGAAAGGGAACGAGTTTGACGACGGTCCCCAGGACGATGACTTGACCAACCCTCATTTTCTGCCCCACCATCACCTCTCCCATCACCATGAAGGCTTCGCCTTCCCCCTCTCCCCCCATGGCCCAGCCACCTCTGACTCTCCGTCCTTCCCTGCCACCCTCTTCTCCTCTGCCCACCACCAACCCTCCTTGCAGTCATCCGACCCACAGGCTATATACTTTCAGGACTTCCACGACTCCCTGGGCACCTATGTGGAGGACGTGCCCACATGTGCCACGTGCGGGAAGACCTTCTCCTGTGCCTACACCCTGAGGCGCCATGCGATTGTGCACACGCGGGAGCGCCCCTACGAGTGCCGTTACTGCTATCGCAGCTACACCCAGTCTGGGGACCTTTACCGCCATATCCGCAAAGCCCACGACCATAGCCTGCCTGCTAAGCGCATTCGGGTGGACGGTGAGCCGCAGCCACCACCACCGGCTCCACCCCCCACCACCACCACCACCACCACCACCTCTACCACCCCTACAGCCATAGGAGGAATGTCCTGGGGGGGTGGAATGACTCATGGTGGACAGGAAGTAAGCTAGACAGTGGAGAAGTGGTGATGTTCAAAGGCAACAAAGCATTCATTTTTAGGTACTTACGTTTTATGGAAAAAAGAAAAGAAAAAAAAGTCCATTGCCGTACTGCTTTGGGACAGTGATGTGGGCTCGAGTCACGAGGTGCACTGCAGAATATTCTGAGACTCATCCTGAGATCTGGGGCTTGTTTCACGAAAAAATGCAATGTGCGAGCAAATATCTGCACAATGCGGTCATATTGCGCCTCTTTTTTCTTTTGAATTGTTTTTGGCATGAACGCATCACGCAAAGAGCTTGTGAGAGTGATCATTTCCAACGCACTGCCTCGCTTTATTTAAATGTCGACTAGTGAGCTCACTCTTTAACACGTGACCACTCAATGAATTCCATTCATGGAGAATGGTCCCAGTAGGTTTGAACATTTACATTTTTTTTACATTTTACTGTAATATTTGATGTCATAGGCAAAACAAAACAATCCATATTCAAACTAATTTTAAAAGGAAATGGCATCACATTCGCTCATTAAATGGCATGATGAGCTAACACAATACATAGCTGAGTTGCCAACGATGTTGATTGGTCCAGGTTTTTTGGGGCAGGATGGGGAATCACTCAGCGTACTGCAAAAAGCATTCAAATGTTCCCCCAAAACTCCCAACACAACCCATATAGCAGGGTGCACAAATTGTTGACCACAAAACTTTAAAATTCTGCCATAAAAGTCACCTCTTCTTTTTAAATGTGTGAGAAGGTAGTTAGGCCCAGCAGGAAGATGCAAAAATACTTCATTTTAAACATTTTTTTTAAAGATTTTGAAATATTTATTTTTATTTTTATAAATGATTATATATTAAAAATATTTTAATTGTATTTTATTTATTCTAATAATGGCAATGATATTAATACAAACATAAAAATAGGCATAATAACGTTGGTATATGACAGGGCTATTCAAAATAGCGGTCCGTATATATTTCAGCGTCAGTATGCCTATTTTTTACGTTTGAATTAATGTCATTGTTAATTAATGCTCATTGTTTTTAGAGATTATTATTCAAATGTTGAATATTTTTTTGATAGTCTTTCTGCTGGGACTAACTGGCCTTTAACGGATGCATTCACCTGTTGTCTTCAAACCGCATTTTAAATTATTTAAGTTCGCTTAAAAGAAAGAAAAATCCTAAGGCATAATAATGTTGCAATACTGTTTGTGAGGGAGGTTTTAATGCTTTTGGGAGTAGGCCGATTGGTTTCTCCTTTGTCTCACCAAATAAGGGAAATATGCAAAAAATGGTGCGATAATGCACAGCCATGCAGTTTCTGACAAATGACATATAAAGACAAAGGGTAAAAAAAGAGCAACGCCTATTTTTTTAATTTATTTAAAAAAAAATAATAATTTAAATTATTTTTCCCCCGTTTTTCTCCCAATTTTGGTAGCCAATTATACCCTCTATTTTATTTTTCAATTCCCCACCCTCACGAGTCCGCCGCCCGTCCTCCGGGAACGAGATTCGTATTCCTGGACCTATTTCCCCGCCTTCTTTCGAGACGGAGATCTTCCACGGACTCCATTAACCTTCTCCTCGGCGGACTCGTGCTTTCATGAAACAAGCCCTAGGTTGGGATAATGCACTCACGAGTACTGTGGCATCATCTGCAGACTCTTGTTAAATATTCATGTCATTTGCTTTTATACATCATGAATATAACGCGTGAAAGTTCTGAAGTGGAGCAGATTTGATGGAACCTAAAAAGCCGTGATATTACTCATATTTGCTGTGAAAACAGGTGTGTACAGTACTTTATCATACATGTTTATACTGGTTTTTCTATTTTGGTTTTCATTAATGAAATTACAGGAATAATTATGAAAAAGATTTTCAGTGTGTCGATTTTTGAATATCATGTATGATTAACCGATAGCCATACATTCTGTTATGGAAAAATTAACACCATGTGGTATTGAGACTACACAGTACAGGTTATTCCAACCGGATATGCATCGGTGCACTCGTAGTGTTTGCAGTTCGAGATTCAACCAGAAGCAAGTAAATTCATTTGGAACTCTAACAAGCTTGTTTATATGTTGCATTTTGTTTTCCTGTATCGTTGTACAATGCTTTAGCACAGCCAAATGGCTGGCATTAAGACTATGCAGCTACTAAGAAGGAAAATGGCACACAACACTTTATGATAAACATCAGCACATTTTAATGTACGTATGAAAGCAGTTCATTTTCACAGATTTACAAACCATTGTGCAGTGCAGGCCCTGTCATTCAGGATATACATTACAATCACCCCAGGTATGGGATGGGCGAGATGAGATTCTCTGGAGTGCTGCTATAGGGTGTTTCAGTTATAGGGCTGGGCAGTCGATGCAAACCATCCTCTCGTATTGCTCAGCGTAACTGTGGCACAAACAGAAGAGAAAAGAGTGTGAAAAGACTGGCTTTCACCGTGCAAGTACATTTGAGTCCGACTGCCACTGCCGTCACAAACAGAAGGCATCCGTGAGTGGAGCGATTGACTGTGTTCCAAAATAACCCTTTAGTCCCCGAGCTCTTGCTCTTGCAATGCGGCATGGTGTCAACTAGCAAATCGATCAAGGGGATAAGGGGTGAAGGAGTAAAAACCGTCCCATTTGAAAAGGGTATAACTCCTTCACCTTCACCTCGTTTCACTCGCACTCCAAATGAATGTTACTCCAACTCTCACTTGTGTGACGTAGGAAAGAAATGTTGTTTGGAGTCTGCCTCTGCCCCCAACTTAAATGGAATTCAGCCAATGTCAATCTGGCGCTGCTACCATCACCTTTTTTTTTTAAACAACAAAAACACATACTATTAAGATTGTGTACAGACTTATGGAGAGATTTGTATATTCAAGAAAGTTGGCTTTTTTGTTGAGATTACCTACATTACCTCTTAATCTACATTGTACAGCATAGTGGAAACACTGGCAAATGACTGTAATAAACCAAGAGCTCAAATGTACCCCAAAATTGATCAAATACATATAATTCAAGCCCTGCAATGGTGCCAGGAATACAAATCTACCCAGAGGGGGAATTCCCTATCCACTTTAACTGAACTGTGTGGCACCTGCTAGTTTTATATCAGATAAAATCATTCCCAATGACAAGCTGTCTGAACTCTAGTAAACTACAACTTTGTTGGTGAGGAATAAAAAACAGCCCTGAGCTCTCTGGGTTACGGGAGGGGACTATCAGAGTTTTGTCAGAGTTTTGCATAAGAGCCCATTTATTTCACTAGGTTGTTTTTACTTGAGCCTTTCAGGCCATGCAACCAACCCAACTCTCGGTGCTGTGTAGGTAAAGTGTATTCCCTGCCAACCTGTTCATTATGCACCACTACGGTTGTTCTAGGAGTCAACTCTAGGGTCACCAACTCTTAACTGCTTTGATTACATCTACACACTCAGAATTTTCAACTGCTACTCATGGCACAATGCTTTTCATTTAATATACAACCAGGGCAACTATTGCTACGCTTCCACAGCTGCATTACGCCATTGGAAATGTTATCTACAGCCTCTTCTCTGCCCCCCCCATGTCAGTCTCCATACTTGGGCAGGCAGCAGGTGAAACAGTGTGTCCGCAGGCAGAGAGAACACTGACGCTGGCACTGCACACAGACCACCTTCTCACACCGTCCACAGGGGGAGCCACTGATCAAAGGGCTTTCGCACAATGTACAGACTGGGGAGGAGGGTGCACTGCCTGAGAATGGGGAAACAGGGAGCAGGTGAGGGCAGTGAGTTCTTTAAAGTAACACTTATTTTGTATGAAATACAGAAAACATTTACTTTCGCCACTCCTATATAAATACCTAGACCATAGCAATGAGACAAAAAAGCATAGTACAATCATGTGACAGCAACACATAAATGAACTGCTTGAGTACAACGTATTGTTGGCAGCATCATAAAAGCCAGCCTACGTGAATCCTAACACATGGGAGCACTATCTGCACTCACCTGTCTTGTGTGGGCTCAGCAATTCTCCCCTGGGTCCTAATCGCATTTGACCCCCCTTAACCACACCCCGTTGAGACGGGGTAGTGAGATGACAAGACGGGCCTGGAGAGAGTGGCAACGAGCGAGCACCAGAGAACAACAGAGCCCTGGTGCGTTCTGTGAGACACAAAGATGAACGCACTCGTTACTTCATTTATTTTCATAGCAAAAGCCTGTCGGCAAATTGACATGCAATATTTGCAGTGCCACATTTGACACTTTGTTTAACCCATTAATATGGGTTTTACTGGAGCCATAAAGAACCATAATGACACAATGCTTTGGGGCTTTGTTCCACTGGAGTAAATTAAAACTGACTTCTGTGGAATAATATGGAAAGAACTATTCAATTTGAATAAAGGATCATATATTAAAAACAAAAGCATTGAATGCACATGTATTAAATTATAATTGAATACTACTCCATGTGTATATTGTCCACATATACCATCTCATGTGTTTGGCTAAATTATCTTTGTCACTAATAGATCTTGAGTGTCCCATCTCACCAAAGTCCGGTATTCAGTGGGCTAAACATTACCCCTCCATACTTTTACAAAGTTGACAGATGGAATGAGGGTGAGTGAAAGGGGGGTAAAAGAACACATGCAGAATTGGAGGACAGTAAGGAGGAAGCTTAAAGTGAGACAATAAATTGAAAGTGCATATGGTATGGTATAAATATCAATTTTGTGGAATTTATTGGTGACAATGTTAATTGACGCAAATAATTGTTTTAATTTAATTAATAATTGATCTGTGCTACTGGGAATGAGGGTGTGAAAGCCTCGCACTCACCATACACTGCCTTCTTTTCAGCTTCCCCGGCAACTGCCCCCTCTCTCACACATGTCTTCCTCTGGGGGGTACAGTCTGACCAGGGGCAAACTCGTTTGGACATCTCTGACCCTTGTCAATAAAATACAGCCAAGTCATATAACTAAGAAAATGAGTACGGGGCATGATATAATGACCGATGTAACATCTGGTCTGTGTCATTTTCTCTCAGTTTATTTTTGCATTTCGACATTAGCTAACGTCATGTGCTTATTACTGTGTGGCCGATGGCGACACCTCTGATAATTACATCAGAAATACAGAACATACGAAGCCGAAATTGCAAAGTTATTACATAGTATTGCCAAATCATTAATGAATCGTATGCCTAAAGCATGGCAATTTGTATTTCTCCCATCCCCGTGACTTACTAGCTGCAGATTGAACTATGCTGTTTCATCCCATCGGTTTCAGGTGCAGGCTGTTTACTAGTTTAAGATTCCAGTTGTTAAAGGTATTTGACAGGAAACACAACCACATTGAGCTCAGAATATAAGCGAGCCAAAACAAGTATGAACTTTTAAACGGAGTGATCCAAGTGATGTTTTAGGGTGACAAAAAGGAAGTCCTTGTTATCTCCCACAATGCAACGCGACATCCAAATCCGAGTAGGATACTCGGCCTTGAGTCATCGTTTGTTGTTGTGTTTCTGACACAGACGAGGAAGATGGCGGACCCGGTGAGTTCTTCTCTGTGGCCTGTTTTTGTGGTTCTGTCAAGTGCAGTTAGTTATGCTTTTTTATTCAATTCAAATATAATACGAGTGTAATCTTTCAATACATTCTTTATTAGCAGGCTGATGTTACTGAAGGCTGTCGACTCCCGGTTCTCAGAAAAAACCAAGAGAACGAAGACGAATGGCGTAAGTAACGCTTTTGCTAGCGAACAATATTTAGCTAGCTTCTTATGCATAACTGGAAGTGCATAGTTAACATTCGCTAGCTAGCTTTGGCATGGTGGTGGCTGTGTGTGAAAACAGCCAGGCAGAGAACTGTCAGTGTGTGGTACATGGAAAATGTAAACAGTGCTGTCAAATTCGGACAAACTACAAAGCATTGCCAGCCGTTATTTAGCAGCTGGCTAGCCAAGTTAGTTAACTAGCTAGATAAGGTTAACATGCTAGTGACAGCTGCAACAATAACTCGCTAATGTTAGCTAATTAGCGGAAACAATTAAATTAATTTACGTTACAGTAAAATGGAGAATATAATTATTTTCAGCGAGCTAACAAGCTGTAATCGCTATCATAATGTATGGTGGATAACTGAACGTTACGTAGCTAGCGACCGTTAGCTAAAATATCCAGCCGTAACGTTAAATTAATGTACTGTTAAATGCCGACAACGTTCGATTAAAAAAAGAAGAACATTAGCGTGTTAAATGTTTAGTTAAATTAATACTGTCTTTAATATCGTTAATTTATGTTCCCTGGTACTTCTACTTTGTATGCAGTGATCCATAGATAGAAGACATAAATATCCACATTGATGGATAGATCCCAGAATTGTGCAGAAATTAGGCAGCTAGTTAATGTACCATCATCGATTGTTGTACAGTAAATAATTCTAATTTTCTTTAAATAATGTACAAAAGCATCACAAGTTATAATTTTTAGATGCTGAATGAATGGGGTTCACCATAATACATAGATAAACACCTGTCTGACATTACTCATTGGAGGAACAGTGCAAGGACAGGTGTCTCTCATTTTTGCAAATTAAAAAACCCCAAAACATATTATTCACTTTTCCCCTCACCAGCCCTGGCTGAAATTCTCAGTGTGAAAGAACTCACAGGGAGGAAGCTCTACTATGTCCACTACATTGACTGTGAGTATTCTTCTTTTGTGGTACCCAACATCAGTGACATCAGCATTCTATGTTGCATAGCAGCGGTTTTGCAATTCTACAACTCATTAAAATGAGTAAACTGATAAAAATGACAGAAGGTTTTTTGGTTTAAATGGATCCAATAGCCATTTGTACCATCTAAGCCTCTTGCTGGATTTCACACGGTGTGTGTCAATCTGAAAACATTACTTACTTTTTTTCAAAGTCAACAAGCGTCTGGATGAATGGGTGACGCCAGACAGGCTGGACGTGAAGAAACTCCAGTTTCCCAAGAAGGAAGCCAAGACTCCCACCAAGAACGGCCTCTCTGGGTCTCGCCCCAGCTCACCCGAGAGGGACCCTATGGTAAGCGCTGTCAGTCACGCCCCTAAGCCCCTCACTTTAGCATCACCCCATCATGCACAGATTTGATATAACAATCAAATGTCTGTCCAGGGAAAACTCAGATTTTCTTTAGTTTTTTAATGTATAAAGAATGGACTATATACTGTAATATTACTATATATAGTTTAGTGCAAAGAGGAAGTGCTTCATTATCTTCCTCTCAAAATTGACTCCTATTAGTCAGGGTTGCAGTGTTCGCATAGTGGTTAAGGAACTGAGCTTGTAATGCAAAGGTTGCAGATTCGATTCCCAGGTGGGGCACTCCCGTTGTACCCTTGAGCAAGGTACTTAACCTGGATTGCTTCATTAAATATCCAGCTGTATAAATGGATTGTATGTAAAGAAATGTGAAACTGTGTAAGTCGCTCTGGATAAGAGCATCTGCTAAATGCCTGTAATGTAATTTAAAGGGAGTTGGGCCCTCCAGTACCAGGGTTGAGCAGCTCATCTGTGGAGGATGCATATCATTCTGAGCTGCTTCTTTCTGTAATCTAACTCATTATGTATGACTCATTAACTTCAATATAGTCATTCACCGCAGTGAGGTATTAGACCATATAGCAATGCTGAATAGGTGAAACGTCCTAAAAGGTATGGTTGTTTGGTTTTAATGTTAAATTAAAGATAATCACACTTTTATGAATGTCTTCTGAATTTCAATTTGTATTTAATGTTTCTTGGCTATTTGATCAGTTATGTTAATTTAGATAATTTTCAAGAAGTGTTTCAGTAGCACATACTGTACAGTGCAATACTGTGCTTCTCTTTATATTACCATGGCTTTGCCTCTGTGATGAGTGGTGCAAATAAAAAAGTGGGGGTGTTTCTAATAGTATCCTCTCATCATAGAGGATGATGAGAGGATTTCTTCTGGTTGACAGGACTTGATTTTTCATTATTCATACAGTAAACGACTTGTGTTTGAATGGAACTACCATTATTGCGTGGAAAAAGGGACGTTTTAAAGCACGTGCAGGTGGCATGTCTTCTCTTGGTTTCGTAGATGCACTCACTCAGAACACTGACAATCAGCTCAATAGTAAATAGTACATTTTGGCTTTGCCAGAATGCTATGGCTTAGCCCGAGAGTAGCACTTTTCAGTCTGTTGACTCAAGAGAACTATGGCATTGTGCTGTAATACAATGGTCCAATACACAAAAATCTGCAATAAAAATGTATTTGAATATAGATTAAAGATCATAGTCCATTTGTAAAAATGGAAATACCATTAATATTCTTTAATTGCGATGCAGTGGATATGTAGATTTGAATGTGAATGCCAGTTAACCCCAACCTTTCTGTTCAAATTCAGAGGAAGAGTCTAGATCTCAGTCTCCAAACTGCTACAGCACCGTCCAGAGGCAAAACCGTCCCCACACCGGTACAATTTCACTTTACCCATCTCCACAGTTTCAGAGAAAACCGTTTTGGCCGTGCATCATTTCAGTATCTTATGGGTTGAACTGCTGAGGGCGAGACCAAGATCAAGGGGTCTGAGACAAAGTCAAAAAACAAAGGCTTTGGCTTTAGTCTGAGGCTAAGACCACTAGCGGAGCCTGACACCACTCAACATGTCTGTACCATACTCTCAAAAATTATTCACAGCCTTGATAAAGATGAGGAAAGAAGGCTGTATAGAATAAACAATACAGGTAATGAGCTATATTGTATGTTAAGCAATACTGGGTGAAACTTCCACTTGCTACCACTGTTGCCTTTTCCTGATGTCGTTTTTCCTTCTTTGATTTTCAACACTGTTCCCCTTGACACGTTAAATTATTTTGCTGTTTCTGTGACTTTCATTTAAAGCAGAAACATATTGGTAATTAGTATTGACATTAATATGAAACACTTGTGTAGACACCTTTTTAATTGCGATTTAGTTACTGCAAAATATCCTTCATTTGGTGTTTACATTATTTAGTCTACCCTCTGTATTTCACTGCTCAACAACCCTTCTCTCCTGAGAGTTCTTTGCCTTTCCCCATGGTGATGGATGACAAATGGATTTGACCTCATTTTTATACCCCAGTGAAACAGGAAGCCATGGAAGGCACAATACAGTTCCCTAAGATCAACTTTAAAAAGTAGCATGCTAATGCAGATTTATTTGGATTTTATTTTAAATAATTATTAGGAGTGTGAATAATTGCGACGTCCTTTTAGAGAAAAAATATTACTTTTAAAACAAATTATTTTAATTAATTAATAATTGTATTAGTATAAAAAATATCAAATTTTCCCATTTGAGCATACAATATAGCTCATTACTTGTATTGTTTATTTTATACAGCCGCCTTTGTTAATCTTTATCAAGGGTGTGAATAATTTTGGAAGGTACTGTAATGTGTGTAGTTAGCGTTGCTTTTTAATAAGACTAAAGACCAAAAAATCTTTTGAGACCAGGACAGGTTATTAGTACTCTCAGACGAGGCAACTCCACCACCTTCCCTTTTTGGAAAAGACTAACTTCGGAAATGCTCACTGATCACCAGTAGATGAAGTTCAAAATACCTCACAGTAGGTCACCTAGTAACAGTGAATTATGAAAAGGGTGGCATACATTTATTTCATTCTTCACATTCATTGTCTTCTGGTAGTCCAAATATGAGGACTGTTCCCACCTACTGTGGTAGTCCTATTGTTTATCATTGAAGTACGTTCAGCCGTAGCCCATCAAATACTGAGTTGTCACTAAACCTTTCCCATGGAAAGACCTGTTTTCTAATGGAATCATGGATTGCTGAAGTTGAAGTGGGTCTTGTGGGACGAGTGTTGATCTCGCCAGGCCCAGTGATGCATTGCCTAAGCCCAGCATGTCGTGGGGATTTTGAATGGTTTGGTTGTAGGACTGGTAACCCACCATAGTGGAGGATACAACCTACAACTGCACTGTTGTGCATTTACTGCTGGAGATTTCCACATCTCATCAACATTTCTGGATCCAGTTATTTTTCTATTCTCGTAATGTTGTGCCTGTTAAGCCTCTTGTGTATTAAGCCTCTGTTTGTATGCTGTCATATATGGTGCTCAGATTCTAGTATTTGGGAATTAAATTCTGTGAAAGTCTGCAGGCCTTGGTCAGTTGCAATATGTGGTGAGAATTACAATCTACCCTGTATTATCTGTAATGTTTTTAATGCAAATAGCCTCAGGCAATGTTTAAATCAATCACTTAAAATGTAATTCTACTGTCCTCTGTGCTTTTTACATTTTAAACTGCTGCAATTCATTGACTTGAAAGAGATTCTCAATTAATTGTTACACGTGTTCATGTTATTTTCAGTTGTGTTTTCAGGTTACACATTTTTTAGTTGCTATATATGTACTGTATGTCTTTGTCTGAATGTGCATTTGGAATATTATGGGAATGGCAAACATTAATATTGGACATTCATATGAACCTATGTAATGTGTACAAAAGCAGCAAAGTAAGTCCCAAAAGCTTGTGGCCATCCTTGCCTTGGCGCTCCTTTTTATGTTTGTGTGTGTGTGTGTGTGTGTGTGTGTGTGTGTGTTGTGTGTGTGTGTGTGTGTTGTGTGTGTGTGTTGTGTGTGTGTGTTGTGTGTGTGTTGTGTGTGTGTGTGTGATAAAGATCTAACTGCTGTTACTTCCATTTTTCTTTGGATTACAGAAGAGGAAGGCAGAGTCTGCATCCCTGGCTTCACAGATATCCCCGGCCACACCTGTGCCATCGCTGCCAGGGTCCACGGAGATGACGCAGGCCTCCGTCTACCCCGAAGCACGGGACACCAACACCTTCAACCCGAAACTGAACACCCGCGATGACCACGAGCAGCTCGCCTCCCTCACCACAGTAAAATCACATAATCACGCCAACACAGTGCACAACGCAAATGGCCAAGAGGCTTGCTTAATAAGTGGCCCTGCTTGAAAATTAAATGTTCATTGGCATACACATGGGGAATATCTAGAGCTTTCAGTTTACCAATTACAATTTCCTCTGTTCACCAGTGAAAAGCATTGTGTACCCAAAGCAGTTTTTAATTCAACATAAATTCCCACATTGTTAATAAAATGTATATGCTTTCAGCATCACCCATGTAAAATAATAATGAAATAACAAATAATTAAAAAAATGTTTTTTTGGGGGGTGGGGGGTGTTTTCTTTACAATTTTTTCCAGAATGGTACTGCCCGTCGTCTCATCTCCTCTCAGCCAGGCAGGAAAAGGAAGGCGAATTGTGTGGGTACTGATGAGGTAAGCACGTAAGCACCATTTTCCAGCAGGTGTATCCTGCTGCACCTTTATTGCACCTGGAATCCCTTAATCCTGCAGGACAGGATCCAGATGTTAATGTCAAGAGTCAAGAGAATTCAAAAAGGCATACTTCCCTCTTGAACTAGACCTGAACTAGGCTACTCTGAGGGAATGGGGCTCACCTGCTGATGTGAAATATATCAGTACTGGTACCCTACCCTGTCCTTGGCTGTAGTGAAAACCCCTGACTCATATTTACAGCTTAACAGGGATTTGTACATTTTATTTACCAAGGTGCAGATGCAATGTTTTCTTCCACTCTTCCACAAAATGATATCCAAAACCCTGCAACCCCCTTGTGTCTCTTCTGCTAGATGATAAAGGTTTTCCAGTATAACAGCCCTCGATGCGCCAGTGTGTATCTGCCACCTGGAGAGGTCTGTCTGGATTTCCTTCTCATTGCCTTGTGCTGTGTGTCACTGTCACTGGGGAACGAACGCAGGAGTGGTTTTTAGGGGATCCTTAATACAGTACGAGTTCATCGGCTTCTATTTGCAGCCATTTAATTGTTAGAATCTTTACTCCCCGGCAAGCAATGAGGAACCTTTTTAAACGTGTCCATAAATCCAGGGATGACACACATTTTGGTCCTGATCTGATCTTTGTTTGTTTTTTGTTTGTTGTTTTTTTAGACCAAGGCCTTAACTACTTGTTAATGGAAGAGAGAAATCCAAAGTTTGGATTGTTGATTTACCAGACAATTGGAGGAGGCTGCTTGTGTTGTGAGTGCTTCTGTAACCATTTTAATAAAATATCCCCTCATCGGTGAACACAGGTCATTTTCTCCACTTTGTGAACATGCTTTTCTCCTTTTTGCTGTAAAAGCCATTTCAAAAGTGAATTTTTGACAAAACTGAGAAATCGGTACCGTTTTTGGTGCAAATGCAGAATTATAATCAGTAGCGTGTCACTACTTCACGCACATTTACTTTATACTGTAGTTCTGCTCGATACAGCAAAAAAAAATGGCTTTGGAAGAATGAGGATTCTGCCCACTTCACTACCAGCTAGGCACCAGTAATGCTGCTTAGTAATGTGTCAACAGTTATGTAAAAATGAGTGCATGTTTGTGGAGTTCTGGTTAAGGAGCTGGTCTTCTGTAGGTTTGATTCTCTGGTGGGACACTGTTATTTTGTCCTTGAGGAAAGTGCTTTATCTGTCTTGCATCAATAAAAAAATATCCAGCTGTATAAATGGATACTATGTTACATGTAAGCATAAGTCAAACTTCATAAGGGCGTTTTTTTAGGCCCATTGTTAAAAACACAAAAAAATGTTGTTGGTCGCTGAGAAGCTTAGTAATGACGTTGTTGTGAATTTCTGTCATAGAATACAGTTTCCATTATTGTTTTGAAGCATGTTCTTAAAATCTGTAGAGAAAGAGGGGTGACGGCATGTATATGACAGTGGGGAAATACAGTGATCGGTATTAAAAGTCAATATTTGTTCAAAATGGTTTCAGAAGCCCTTGAAACACAAATGTCAAGTTATGGGCAAGCAAGTCTCTGTGAACCAATGTTTGGAGCAACCAAGTGTTGTCTGTCTTTGATAGTTTTGAACCAATTACAATGTTTTGTACTTCACGGAGTCATTAAGACCGCATGAGGACTCCATCATTAAATGGTTCATGGAGCATTTTGTACTTCATCACTAAAGATCTCCTCACCCGTCAGCTGAGTAGTGTTCCAAGGCTTCTTTGTTTCGTTTTTTTATTAAATAAAATAACACTTTGCGTTACTGTGGCCTCGTATCTATGTTATTGTTTGCAATGTTTTAAGTATTGGCTAAGTACACTTTTTTTTTTTACACAGCGTGTGCATTGTGGGGAAAAACCCTCAACATGAAATATAATTGCCCACGTGTACTTGTAGAACAAAAATGAACATAGTACATGGATACCAAGCTCACTGTAATCTCAAGTGTGGCCAAAATCAGTTTCCTGTGATTGAACCTTGAACACGGTTGAAAGCCCTGTCCACCTGCGCCCGCCTGTCTTTTGGCCAGGACTCTCAGGACAGCTCAGATGGCATCCCCTCTGCCCCTCGCATGACAGGAAGCTTGGTGTCGGACCGCAGCCACGACGACATCGTCACCCGCATGAAGAACATCGACTGCATCGAGCTGGGCCGCCACCGCCTGAAGCCGTGGTACTTCTCCCCCTACCCCCAGGAGCTCACCGCCCTGCCCATCCTCTACCTCTGCGAGTTCTGCCTCAAGTACCTCAAGAGCCTCAAGTGTCTGCAGAGGCACCTGGTGAGTGAGGGAAGTGATCGATCTGTATTTTTACCTCTGTTACATTTCCTGTTCCTGTGGACTGTGAGAGGGGGATTTGGGGCCAGATTTTCTTCGTATTAACCACCCCCTCTCTCCCTGTTTTCTTGTCAGACAAAGTGCAACCTTCGCCATCCTCCGGGGAATGAGATATACCGCAAAGGGACCATCTCCTTCTTTGAGATCGACGGCAGGAAAAACAAGGTGCAATTTAGATATCCCGCTCCATGGCATCTGTCCTTGCATGGTGTAAAATAAGCTCTGCGATCAAATGCATAGTAAGTTTTAAAAAAGAGGGTTGCTTTGCATTTTAGGTAGCTAGCCGGATCCTTTAACAGTAATGTGGTTACAGAAAACATAGCAGTCTAGTAGCCAAATCATAAATATTCTTTATCCCAGATTGATAAAGTTGCTTTTGGAAACTTGGAAATGGCTCAATTATGTCCAGTCCAAAGGATTGGTTCTTGTTTAGCCTCAATAGAATATAAGCGTAAAAATATGTAAATCAATATTTCCAAAAAATGTATAGTTTGTGGTCATATCTCCATTCAAGCCTGCAAAACATGACTGGGGGAATACTGTGCTAAATTCATAACATTCAGGTCCAGCTGCTACCCAAGTGTCAGGTTATAGTGATTGATTGGACGCAGGTTTCTAACTGAATAATAAGAGCATAATGAAGAATACATAATGACAAGGAACCAATGTTCAGCCCATCTAGGCTTGTTATGTCCTAATCTAAAGAGTATACAGTACTGCATCTAACCTGGACTTGAATAGCCCAAGTGTTTCTGCCTCAGCTACCTGACCTGGCAAGTTGTTCCAGGCATTGACAACGCTTTATATCCGTGCAGAATTGAACCAATTTAACCTTTAACCAATTTCCACCCATGGCCCTCTTGTTCTGCTGACTGAACTGATCTTGATCCCAAGGTTTATCTTCACAAAAACTTTTGACTGATAGAATCATTGTCTTGTAGATGTACTCGCAGAACCTGTGTCTGCTGGCTAAATGCTTCTTGGACCACAAGACTCTGTACTATGACACAGACCCTTTCCTCTTCTACGTCATGACAGAGTATGACTCCAAGGGCTTTCACATTGTGGGCTACTTCTCCAAGGTAAGCCCTGCCTCTCTGGCCTCTCCCTGTACTTCTCTCATTCTCGTCTGCTGGTGGCTGTTGGATGCGCCTCCCTATCCTCTACCCTATGTCTAGTGGTGCAGTGTGGTATAATGGTTAGGGAACTGGGCTTGTAATTTTAAGGTTGCAGGTTCAGTCCCCAGGTGGGACACTGCCATTGTATCCTTGAGCAAGGTACTTAACCTGAATTGACCCTTCGCTAAACCACGCCCCCCTTAGTTATTGTTGCTAAGTCCGTCAAGCTTTCGGAGCCAGCATTGCGCTACCGCTGTCGTTAACTGCTCTCCCTGGAGAAATCTTATCCAATTTTTTGAAAATAGACAAAGAGATTTCCGATAGAACCAGACAGAAGAGCCTACAGTATGCTTTCGAAGGTTATATCCTGGATATCACAAATACTCTGCAAAAAAATTACGCAAAAACAATTAGGATAGAAGGGATAGCCTACAGATCACAAAGTAAAAGTGAATCACCTGGCGATTGAGACAGAGGACAACGACATTAAGGAGCAACACTGTTCCTGTAAAGCTGGGTAGGTCTTTATTCACTTTATTCACTATTACAATCATTAAAAAGCAAAAGCAGTAGGCCTATATAACGTTACATTCAGTAGTAAGTTCGCTAGCATTAGCTAACTAACGTAACATTAGTAGCCTGTGCTGTAACGACATTACTCTAGTTAGCTCCACAGGTTTCTGCGCCCATTGACAAAGTGCTGAAAT
Source organism: Aldrovandia affinis (assembly GCA_029706075.1). Classification (NCBI taxonomy): domain Eukaryota; kingdom Metazoa; phylum Chordata; class Actinopteri; order Notacanthiformes; family Halosauridae; genus Aldrovandia; species Aldrovandia affinis. Next base: position 871,416 of record JAINUG010000049.1, read on the forward strand.
AGTAATGATAGTAACATCTTAACGTTAGCAAGCTGGCTGGATCACGAATAACAAAGCTAACATTTAGTCTAACTTTACCAACGTTGCAACCCAGAGCTGTATATCCAGACCGTAGCCACGTTAGCGTCGCTGGCTAAGCTTGCTAGCGCCACGGATAGCTACGAACCTTACGATAATTTAGGTTAACCAGCTAACATCTGATAACAACAGCATAACATTATTTTACGGTTGATAAGAGTAATTACTGACCTTGGAGCAGACAAAGCTGTGCTTGTTGATCTTGGAGGTGTTCAACTGGGCATGAGGACGTCCACATAGCTTTAAACACAGTCTACACTTTTCAGGATTTGATTTAGGTTTTGTAAAGGGAAAAAAACGTATATCTCCTTCAAACCTCTCTGGGTAACGAGTGTCACTGTTACATGTGCCCCAGGCACAACGTTTAACCATAATTTGCAAAAAATCCGCAAAACCAGCTCGAAAATGAAGAAAAATTCTAAATTTTGCGTGAAAGTCAACGGAGGGCAGCAAAAGACTGTCGGACTCTCTGTCGGAGTATGTAAAACACGGCGCTGTGATTGGCCAGTTTGCATTTTGGGGTGTGGTTTAGCGAAGGGTCAATTGCTTCAGTTAATATCCAGCTGTATAAATGGATTGTGAAGAAATGTAACCTGTAAGTCGCTCTGGATAAGAGCGTCTGCTAAACGCCTGTAATGTAATGTCTTTAACTCGTTATATCTTTGTTGTTGATCATTGATCATTGTTTTCTTTCTAACTTATTTTCTTAAAGCAGAAAGGTTAGATATGAGATCATATTATAGCTTTAACTTTTTCATAATTAGAAAACAAATTGTGAAAAATGGAAAAAAATGTGTTGGCCTTGTCCATTCATTGTGTGATGTTGGCAGGAAAAAGAGTCGACGGAAGATTACAACGTGGCCTGCATCCTGACCCTGCCTCCCTATCAGAGGAGAGGATACGGCAAACTGCTGATAGAGTTCAGTGAGTCGCATCTGGTCCTCAACGCGTCTACTGTCCCTCGGCACGTCACTCAATCGCTATTGTGTCCGTTTGGACTGCACAATGTATTCTAACTATGGTTCTGTGGCTTTCATGCTTTTCTATAAATCAAAATTCAAAATTGTTTGTTAAAACAATGCTAAACTGTCTGGGGTTGAAACCCAAGACCCAGGATTCATTCATATAATTCAGAGCTCTAGTCTTAAAATTAAGCTTAAATTGGTTCTATACTCCCTTTGTCAATATGTTGCTGTCCCAGCTAGCAACACAATAAGCATCGAGCTGAAAAAATGGAGCTGAATTATAAGCATACAACATTAGCATTAGTGGTTATGTGTGGCTCAGTACGAAGAGCATGGCGCTAACAACGCTTAGGTTGTGGGTTCGATTCCCATCGGGACCACATGTACTGAAAACTGTATGCATTCACTACTGTAAGTCGCTTTGGATAAAAGTGTCTTCATGGCATATATTATATTAAACCGCATTTATCACACATAGAAGCCTAATGGTGCATCCCCACATCCCCACTCAGGCTATGAGCTGTCGAAAGTGGAGGGGAAGACGGGGACCCCCGAGAAGCCCCTGTCAGATCTGGGTCTCTTATCGTACCGCAGCTACTGGTCCCAGACCATCCTGGAGATCCTCATGGACCTGAAATCGGACAATGGAGAGCGGCCACAGATCACCATCAAGTGCGTTTTTTTACATTTTTAATTTGATTTATCTTCTCTCAGTTGCGATTCCGCTAAGAATTTTGCACAGAATGCAAGCTGCCCACTGCAGTCGTGGGTTCAAAAAGCCAACTGCGTCAGTCCGGCTCTTGCGGGAGCCCCGATCAGGGGTGGCTTTTGGCTGTCCACCTCAGGGGGTAGGGGAGGGAAAGCTGGCACGAGCTCATCGAGGAGCAGTAAAGCGACCTAGTAAAATAGTTGGGCGAGTCTCAGAGGGGGCGGATCATTGCCTCGAGGTATTAGCTTGTCCCGTAGGGGCGGGCAGGGAGTTTGTGAGGGGAGCGTAGATCGAAAGAAATAGAGGGTATTAAATTTATTAATTTGGGAGAAAAAACAGGGGGGGAAATCTGAAACAAATAAAAAAGAATTTAAAAAATTAGGTACCCACTCCAGTCTGTTGAAACTACGGTCACTTTGCTTTACGTTATATTGGGTTAAGATAATAATGTTGTACCCTTGAGATACTGTAAGTGGGTCACAGAATTTGTAACAGCTACAGAGATTGTAAACCTTGCAGGTAAGTGTCTGCTAAGCAAATGGGAGTATTGATTATTTGGTAAAACTTGAATATTCCCGGAGGTTTAATTATAACTAAAGGAGAGATTGTTTCTCTGGTTCTGAAGTACATTGTGATATTATGTGTGGGGGTGGGGACTGACGATAGTTCAGGTGGTAATTGAAACAGCTTATATATATCCACAACGAAATCTTCTTTTACAAGAGCAAAACCAAAGTTAAATCATTCACTAAATTACTACGGTAAGAAAACTGTTGCTCTGTCACTAAAAACCGCCCACCAACTACCACATTAAAGAAGATGAAAATGATTCTATATACGTCACAATGCGAAACCGACCTGTCTTACAAGTGACAGTAGCCAGAATATTATGAACATAGATACAACGTAAAACAAAAGGCTTCCTATGCTCGTCTATTGTAAACATTATTTACATTGCAAAACTTATACAATTAATTATTATTGTATATAATAATGCTACTGTTTCTTATGAACTGCATATAAAGTGAACGTAAACAGCAACATTAGAATATGTCTAAAGGTGCCTTGGCTCCTACATTATGTATTGTTGTGATCAATGGAGTGTGTGAGAGAGAGCAGGATGACGTGTTATTACGAGTATTGTTCGGGAGGTAGTGATTTAGTTACAGTGTGCGGGGCTGTGTTTTGACAGCCATTTTGTTTTTGCCTGGGTGTGTTATTGTAGTGAGATCAGTGAAATCACCAGTGTGAAGAAGGAGGATGTCATCTCCACCTTGCAGTATCTCAACCTCATCAACTATTACAAGGTGAGACCGCAGCATGTGGTGCACTGGTTAGAGCACAGGACTCCTGTGTCCAGATTCCATTTGGCCCATTGCTTTTCTCGTTTTAAGAAACATCCGGTTATTGTCATGATATGTAAGATTGTAAGCACTAAGGTGATTCAAGGAAGCACATGTTGGTATCACACACTTGAAATAAAGAATGATTCAAGTAGAATTTATCCCAGTCACTAGAATTGCACCCTCCAAAATGATTCACACCCTTGATAAAGATGAGCAAAGAAGGCTGTATAAAATAAACAATGCAGGTAATGAACTATAATGTGTGCTCCAAAAAATGGGAAAATATTATTTTATATTTTATATTGTTCAATATATTATATTTATTTCCCCAAAAAAGATATGTGGCAATTATTTACACCCCTAATAAATCTTTTAAATCCAACAAAATTGTGTTAGTATAAAACAATATACATTTCCAATTTTGAGAATACATTATACATTGACTATTTTTGATTTTATACAGCCGTATTTGCTCATCTTTATCAAGGGTGTCAGTAATTTGAGGGTGCTGTATATTCCTCCCACAAGGCCGTTGTTTCACTGGATTATAAGAGGGTGCACAGATCTTTATTTCATGCACAAAACAAAATTCACAGATCAGATGATGCAATCATTGTCACGTTGCCACAAGTGAGTTATTTACCTTTTAGGGTTTAGAACAGAGGGGGCATCCAGGCCACCAGATGCCTCGCTGGGGTTCGTTGTTGTAGTGAAGAGGCAGTGATGACCTTCTCTCTCTCTCTCTCTCTCTCTCTTCCCAGGGTCAGTACATTCTGACGCTGTCGGAGGACATCGTAGAGGGACACGAGAGGGCGATGCAGAAGCGCCACCTCCGTATTGACCCCAAATGTCTGCACTTCACCCCCAAGGACTGGAGCAAGCGGGGAAAGTGGTAGATACCCCTGCCTCCACTCCAAGGGGCGTGGGGGCAATCTTCCTAGTGAGCTACAGTCCAGTAGCCTTCATTATTTTTTCTAAATCACAACCTAAAATTTTTTATTTTACCCAACACCAGACACTACTGGGACCTTGTGATTAAAACCTACGGTCGCTCGTATGTCCTTCAGAGCCGCAATTGCTCCTTTGTCGTTGATGTCGCTTGTCGAAATATCCACGAGACTTGGCGACTCAGCTTCTCGCGACCCCGGACACATGGCTACCATTTCATTGACTTCCGTCTGAACTGTTCATGTCTAATGTTCATGTCATGTCTGGAACCTTGACCATTCCGCAATATTAACTATAAAGAGAATCAACATTGTTTCAATTGAAGGATGGGAGTGCTTCTCACTCCAACTGCACAACTCCACTCCCATTTACTCGTATATGTTTAAATTATTCCACACACGGCGATATTGCATATCTGAACCCAAGTAAACTTGTATTATAGGGACCATTTGTACATAACTGTTTTGTAAAATAATTTTAAATGGTTACTGTATTTCTGTACGGCAGATTAAGTGACTGGCAAATCCTAACATTTTAAATAAGCCACATTGAATTGTTACATGAATGTACATTTAGTGGCCTGTACAGTTATTTGTGGGTTTTTTTAAAGATGGGGGGGAATCAAAATTGAATGTTAACAACCATGTTGTGTGCATGGCTTTCTTTCAAACAAGGGACACATTTTAAATATTCATGCAATTTAGTTGAGTTATATCCCTGTAAAGATGAATTCCCTGGGGTACGATTTAAGAAGATTCTACCAGAACAACAAACTTCCCAGCAGCATAATTTTAAACAACACAAATATCACACATCAGCAGTTGAGTTCATTCCGTCAGTGTTTGAGTCTGGATGTCTGATAAGAGTACCCAGATACCTTAAGGGCAATGCCTGAGTGCGCCGGTTCCAAAAGGGGTATGACGCATTATCATACACGATACTCTTTGTGAATTAACTTCCTTCAAGGGGCCTTCCAGTGGCACATCTAGCTAAAAGAAGTAGTCCTCTGGTGTAAAGGCCCCACGATCTATAATTGATTCCTGACTGTGCCGGTGTTTACTGATGCTGGGAGTCCCATGGAGCAAAGCACAAATGACCACCGAGGGACGGTTTTATTTGGAAGGATATGTCAGTTGGGCACCTGCAGTCTACTTGCGCTAGCTACTTAAAAAGCTTCAGCACAATGACTATATCTCAGCTCGCAGACCAAGTGCTCTCCCCAATTTCTGGAGGATGTTACTGCACTGGGATGGGCAAAAATGGGGGATGACAATCAATTTACTTCAATGTCAACCTGCTTCAGAAACAAGATGAGAACACAATACATAATGAGAACAGGCCATTTAGCCCATCTAGGCTCGTCATTGAGATGGCAAATTTGGGTGGTAACGAACACCCTTCAGAATGGAATGAAATATAAAATGTTTACTAAAGGAATGAAAGAAAATGGAAGGGTTTAGAATGTTTTAATCAGATCATGGAAATATACAACATAACATCAATTGTTTTCATGGAAAAGTGCCAAAGAAACACACTGCTCAGTTTGATACTAATAAAATAGCTGTCTCAGAAGATTATCTAAGTGGTCTAATACAATTAGACCAGCAAAGCAAGCAAGTCTTGAACTTGAACAAATTGAATCTTGAACTATTCAGTGTAACGAAACCCCATTAAATTATTCACATTTTAATACACTGAAAATACCTTGGAATAAAATGAATTCAAGTGTACAGCAGTCCTCAATGGCTAGGCCTGCTAGTTGTCATCCTGTCTCCGAGCTTACTTGATCCCACGTGGATAGGAAGCCAGCTCTGCAGGTGTGAGTTTGCTTTTAGATGGAGGACTGGGTTTACCGTTCCCCTGGTACAAAATGTGAGTTCAGAATCACTGAATGATCCCTTTGGTTTCACTTTTTTTTTTTCTTTATAAAGTAAAGTTTGTGTGTTTGCCTTTGAGACCACACCGCAGGACAGGAACAGGTGGAAAGGCCCGGAGATGGACAGGAAGCAGCCTGTACCTTGTTTTTCTCACACATCCTCTATCGGTCATCTACTGACCCGTGAATCTGCAAGGAAACAACAGGAGAAAAGCAGATAGCCTTGAGGTTTTTTGGACACAGTACGTTGTATACAGCAATACTTCTCCCAAAACTGTATGATGATCGCTGATCTGATCGGTTGGTAAAGTTACCGATCCTTTGGGTTCAGGTAGCTGCACCTCTTCGTGAATATTTCCCCACAGATGATTGGGGAAAGCACAGATGGTATTCACTATAAAATGGGTCCATTTTGGCAGTTGGCCTATGTCATGTGAATTTACATCCTCACAGCCATCAGTTGCATCCATGTTGCATGAAATAAGTCTCAAAAGTTGCAGAAGATTTCAGAATCACTATTTTTTGACAGTCAATCAGACCTTGGAAAAAAATATTTTCAATCTTTGCATAATACAATTCCAAATATTATGTGTGAAGTTAATGGAGGATATAATTTTGTGCACACATGTTTTTAGCAAAATAAGATTTTATCTGATAAGACATCATCATTACCTGTTTCATTAATTTTTCCAAGCATATCAATTCTCAGAAAACCTTGATTTAATAGACCACTTCCTTTATGCTTCTACTAACAGCAGCATAGTGGAATGTGTGAAACTGGCACGTGAACAGCTATCATGGGAGCACAGAGGGGTTGTGTTTCCTGTGTTGCTGAACCAATACCACGAGTACGGTTTAATTACCATGCCCCCTGATCATTGGATACATTTAAAGTTGGGTATAAAGGAGCCAATTAATAAACAACACAGAGTGAGAGAAAGCATAAAATGCAGTGTCCATTTGAGCCAATTCCTCACAGGTACAGCAATTTAAAAAAAATTATTGTTGAATTATGAACAACAAACCCTGCACTCAAGTCCATGCCATAGGCTATTCATGCACCACAAAACACAGAGACAACGCATAGCGAATACAAAAGGATCCGAGCCATTATGGACCAACAGGCACATTATAAATATTCATGAGGGAGAGCAGATGTGACAATCTCTGCATCATGAAAATTCACTAGGGGATCAGCTAACAATTCAAGGGGAGAGGAAAACTTCCCTATATGGTATAAACAAACCGGAATGATAAGTACCATAATAATACCATCTGGGGAGAAATAAGAGCAGCTGCCTGAATATTGTGTCAAAGACGTAAAGCACTTCGCTAATACGGTAAATTAGTTATCCGACAGGGTACTCAAGCTGGTGAGTGATACTTCCAAGACTTTAATAATGTTTATGCAGATATTGCAATTAATGGCTTAATTAGAAACCTCTAATCGTTAGTTTTGGCATCTTGTTGCAGTTCTTGTATTTTCTTTAAAATTTCTTTGATTAATTTATCAAGCAATTGTGAACCATTTCTCCTTTAAATTAACAAACCTAGTGAGGAGGCTTGCAGAAGAGCAAGGGAGAGCAATGGTAGTAAATAAACTTAGTAAATAAAGGCTTGCTAGTACTTAAATAATGAAATACGACCATTAAAAAAAACACTCACCGCTTCTGCCAATTCAGGCCATGCCATGGCCATGACGACAGCATCGTCTGAGGTGGGCTGGGTCTCCAGGTTCCAGTAGGTGAAGTGATGGAAGACAGAGGACACCCTCACTGTTCTGTCCTTGAAAACACACAGAAAAAAATGGAAACAATCTACCACTATCCATTTCCCTTCTAGGACCTCTTCCCGCAAGCTGTGTGAAAAAAACACTACACATACATTTTTTAAATATTTATTGTATTACCTCTTGGTCAGTGGTGGGTTTGTGGTCCTCTTTCAGGACAAGTCCTGTGTAGGCTTGTGGACAGCTGACCTCCTGACCTTTCAACCCACGACCCCTAAATGACACACTCATTTCTGTGGTGGGGGAAAAACATGTAAAATTGTAATGTAAAATGTTTCCTGGTTATGTTTTTATATGTAGTACAATATTCAATCCAAATGCAAATCACACAAACCATGTTTTCGGTCTTTCACCGCGGAAGTGAAGTAGCGGGAGACTTCGGCTGGCCCATCCTGCTCGATCTCACAGGGTAAGAGATGGACCTGTGGCTTGTCCGCCTGAACGACGGAGCCAAGCTGTAGCAAGGTCACGCTGCCATTTGAGGACATCCTGACCACAACAAAATAAACATAGCTACGTAAATATCAGAATAACAAATTAGATTGCTACAACCCATTTTATCACACTAGCTACTGAAACCGTGCCAAATACCAGACAGTGATATATTTCTGAACAGACTAACAGTTAAATAATGAAGTTCAAAGAAATACATTATTAAGAAACCAGAGGGGTCTCAATTTAAGAAATTTAATTCGGTACAAAATACGTTATTTTAGGGGGGGCTTATCTGAGAAAAACTCCCAACTTCACCTTGTGGTAGACATGACATGTCTTTTCTCTGTGTGGATAACGTTATATCCTAAATATGAACATGGTCTTCATTTTTGTATTTTTCAAAGCAAAGAATGCAGGAGGAAATACAATATTATTGAGTTGATTTTGTCTGGTTTATGTCAAATCCAACAGAATAAACTTTTAGTACTGAGCAACAGGCAACCAGTAAACTGAACACCTATGAAATCCACGGCCTCTGCAAAAATATATTATTAATTTCTCGTGAAATTGTGTATTTACTGTAATTTTATACTTACGGTCTAGAGTCGAGGGTTATGATTTTAAAACATTATTGATGTTCGCTTGTTTAGTTGGCGTAAAAGTATGCAAAAACGTTTAACTAGCAATTGAACTCCCTTTGACGAACTAATCTAATGCTAGTTGTGATTTAATACTTTCTAGTTGGGTATTTAGCTGGTGTGTAGCTAGTATCTCGTCCGACGCACATGAACCACACTACAACGGTAGATAGCTGTGTAGTAGCAAACGTTAGCGGTACAGGAAGTTTAACATTTTAGAGCCAAGTTAGTTAACGTTAACTATTACGAACTAAATGATCATAGATATGAGATAGATATGACACAGATAAAAGCTACGCAGTTCGCTAGATATATTGTTTGTAGCCGGTTGCTAGCTTAGTTAACGTTAGCTAGCTAGCTTATTTAGTCGCGTCCTTAGCTAGAAAAATGTAAACAAGCTAACTTAACGTTAACTGTTTGGCAATCCATCTCAGACTAACTTTGACAGTTAAAGACTAGCGAAATTAATAAATGACATGCTATTTCCAGCGTGTTGGCTTTCGTTTATTCATTAGCAATGGGAAATATGTTTATTTTATTAAGTAAAATAAGAAACCATACCTTTACACGTCCCTTATTTTTGTGCTGCGCTGTCTTGCTTGCGTTTACGACGTCAGAATGAATGAACTCTTCGCGCCAGAAGTGTTTCAGCGTCATACTTTCTGGGAAATGTAGTTCAATGGGCAACTTCACTTTTCTTTGCAAGGCACGGTTACGTTGTTTTGGGCTTTCTTTGGAAAGAGGGAGAGAGGGCGCACTAAGAGGGTCCGCCTCTCGCCCTTGGTGTGATTGGAAGAGAACTCGCACTCGGGCAGTGGAGAGTGTTTCTGGACAACGGCCCAAGAACTCTCACTGAAAAATGGAGATTGTCTGGGGCTGGTTGCCAGAGAACTCTCACTGTGAGGAGTGGCGAGGGTCTCTGTGTGTTTGGGGTAAAAGAGAACTCGGACTGGAAAGTTTGAGTGTCTCTATTCATGGGTTTGGGAAGCACTTGAAAGGTCACTGGATATATGTGTGCCTGGGGAGGTTCTAGGGGAACTCCGGTCCGAGGAGGTGCGTTGGCTTGAGATGTGTGTGGAGTGACTGTCTGTTTGTTGTGTGTGTTCCCTGAAAGGGCATTCCCCCCCCTCGGAGGAGGCGGGCTTTTGTTGAGTTTTGATTATTTTAGTTTGTTATTTTAGTCAATTGTTTTTGCCCAAAAGCTTTGCGGCAAGTAGGGTGAAGACTTTGTGTTTGTTTTATTTTAACCTGCTCTCCCACTGTCTCTCTCCCGTGTCTGGGGGGAGAGACAGAAAAAAATTAAGATCCGGTCCCCAGACCGGCAAAACCCACTCCTCTGCCACTTCTTACCATCCGCTGCTCTGCTCCAGTCCAGGGATTGTCACATGGTGTGTGACAGCCACATTGTGTCAGAAATAGCTATGGGTGCCATGAAGAATAATTGTCCTGTATTCATATCCCAGGACTTAATCTGGATAAGAGCGTCTGCTAAATGCTTAAAATGTCAAATGTAAAAACATCTGTTGCAGAGCCTTGGTTGTGTTGTTGTTCGCGTTGCAGTCGCTCGAGCATGTAGAGGACTTTAAGGTATCAGGACTACGGCAGCGAACTTGTAAGATATATGAGGGAATGGGATAATTGATGTGAAAAGGTGGGTATAATTGACCCTTCGCTAAGGCCCGCCCCCCTTAGTTACTGTTGCTAAGCCCGTCAAGCTATCGGAGCCAACATGGCGCTCCCACTGTGCACTAACTGCACTCCCTGGAGAAATATTGTCAAATATTTGGAAAAACGAAAAAGCGATTTCAGACAGAAGCAGACAGAAGGGTCTACAATATGCATTTGAAGGATATATTCAGGATGTCAAACTGACTCAGAAACTAAATCACGTTAAAAAAATAAAGATAGAAGCTAAAGCCTCAGAGTAAAAGTGAACCACCGCATCACCTGGCGATTGAGACAGAAGACAACGACATTAAGGAGCAACCCTGTTCCTGTAAAGCTGGGTAGGTCTCTATTCACTATTACAATCATTAAAAAGCAAAAGCAGTAAGCCTATATAACGTTACATTCAGTAGTAAGTTAGCTAGCATTAGCTAACTAACGTAACATTAGTAGCCTATAGTGTGCTGTAACGACATTACTCTGGTTAGCTCCACAGGTTTCTGCGCCCATCTCATCGGATTTATCCATACCCTGGACCTCTGTAAAGCAAAAATATCAGCAGTGTGTCAGCCCAGTCCTCCACACGCTTGCCACAACAGTGGCATAAGCTAAGGGATGTAAAAATAATACCACAGCCCGTAACAGCTGTTGTAGTGGCAAAGGCCAAGGATTTAAAAAAATGGGGAGAAAACAGAAAAAATAAAATAGAAAAAAAAGAAGAAGCATGCCCTCCACAGTCTCTTTGTACCGGTCTGCAGCGAGCGACCGCTTTTCCTTACTGAAATAGGATTTGTAATATGCGTACTCACCACGCGAGGTCAGTATTGATGTACACTTTGATTATTCGCCGAGTTCTGTAATCTTATTTGGTTTTGTAAATACAGCAACTTTGAAACGTTGGGATAGTGGCGATGCTGAAGCTCATCGTTAGAAGTCATTTTAACAACTGCAGCCGCCGGTAGTATCCGAAGTCTATTCTAAGGCTATCGTAGCGTCACTAATTTAGAAATAGGCCTACAACAAAATAAAATATAGGTTACAATTGTGAAAGAAAAACACAACTTCATGTACCTCTGTAAACGTTTATTCTGATATTTGCCGAGCGGATGCAAACTCTTAATGCTGGCTAAATGCAACTCTTTAAAATGCTCTGGAAATTGATGAAAAATGAACTACTGTGAAGGTTGTTGGTTAGTCTTCAAATTGTTTTGACACATTTTAGTGTTTAGGCTTGAATCATTTCCTCTCCCAACTCCCCTATCTCGTCAGACAATTCACACACGCCGTGCGTCCTAACAACCCTTTTAATACAATTAATTAGTACGCCCCCCGTGGCGCGCTCGGTGGGTCGAGGAGGGCACGCAATTTACACCTTGCCAAGTCTGAATGGAACGTAATTAATAGCTTTGACTGATTTAAGGGCTCTCGAGGCAAGATAACAAGGAAACAATTTGCACCTCGTTTGTGTCTCCTCCTCACACACGATGACACAGCTGGTTGCGGTGTAGAATACGCACATCTGGATTTGAACAGCAATCCCCCGCCTCCACAAGCTTGCAATAAAATACTTCCTGTAATCCCGCATTTAAGTGGGTCCAAGTATTAGGGAGAGATTGTAAACGTCGTTGGTGCAGGTGTCTGACGTGTTGCGTATTCTTTATGTTGACTTGTTTTTAATTTTATAGCATTACCCATTAATCATGTTTACTTTTACAATGGACCGTAAGTCCACATAAAAGACTGGGTTTCTGGTTTGGGTGAGCTGAATCTGACTAAACCAGTGGCGTCATTTCAGCAAACGTGACATCACGTAAAATATATTGTGTTGATAATGGGGGAAACAGCTCACTGCTTGGCCAATAATAGTATCAATAAATAAATATTACTTTCATGCCGTGTTGCTTGACTAATATTTTAACTGGGAATCTAAACTTTTTGGACTAAATTAGTGTTGCTTTATGAACGTAGGCTAAAGGAGATATGAAAAATGGTAAAACACAAGTTTTAGTGGTTTATTTAGGTTTTAAAAGTTAGAAAAGTTTTAAAAATAGACAATGAAGCCAAGGTATGGCAATGGCCATAACCAATTGATGCCCGTGGACTAAACATTTTTAAAATGCCATCAATAAGTTTCCACTTTTCCTCAAATGAAAAATTTGAAACCTGTTTATCATCATCTGAACTCAAAATAATTACATATTTATTAACCAACCTCTGATTCCATACATGTGTGTAAATGTGATATTTGCTGTTGTTTACTTAGTATACATGCATGGAGGGAAAAGGACATTGCTCAAGAGTGGTGCTTTTGGTTTAGCTGTTGGGTTTTGTAACCTCAGCAATGTAAATATGGAAAAGGGGGTACACAAGTTACTAAAATAAAAATATTAATTTCAGATGCGACAAGAAAGGGAACTCACAAGGGGTGGGGGAGCTTGAACCCCCCTCCCTCTCTTTCTCTTGCTCCCTCTTGCTCTCTCTCTCACACACACACACACACACACACACGCACACATACACGGTGGTTTCCCAGTTCTAATGCCATACTTGTGCTGTTCCTGTGCTTATAGACAAACCCTCTTCAACCTCCTCCTGTGGTAGGGAGAGAAAAGTATTGCTCTGTGGTTGCCCATACCAACCCTTTTTGTTGCTGTCAGTCAGAATACAGGAACCCGCACAATGACATTTGACCTCTGCCTTCTGCAAACAACAGTGGGCGCTTTTCAGTTCCTAGGGCTGGGTGGGGTGAGTGTATGTGTGGTGGGTGCAAGAGGGCTGGGGGTGGTTCATGCAGGCAGCAGAGCAAATGTTTGCTTTTTGCCAATAAAAGTGAAACTCTAGTCCCCAATCCACCAGGCAGCTGTCTGATACAATGGAAGGAAAGGAGAGAAAAGGAGAAAATGGAGAGGGAAGGAAAGCGAGAATTTTTGTGCATATGAACCATGTCCATTTCACAACAATTAGTTATGCAGAAGATGAAAGGCATAAATGTCATTTTTCATTTGTGCCTATAGCAACTCCAACATTATATTCAGTTTTCCTGTGGATCCCCAGTGCAATACTATTAGTGTACTGAGGGGTACCTTCATTATTTCATTTTCAAACATGAGTATTACATTTTTTTGGTGAGCTTTTGTATGTTTTAAAATGTTGTATCATAGACAACTGAATTACATGTAAATTCATTCAGAATTGTTCAAATTTGCAGCCCACTTCAAAGCCAAGACGAAGCAAGGTTCCTGGTTGTTCATGCCGATTTTCTTATGGTTCTGAGTTACACACACTGTTGTTGATTCCTGAATTGGTATACTAACCAGTGTATCCTTAGCTTTGGAATTGTTGTATTGCCACATATTGTAATACTTTTATACACAAAAATGTTTGGAGTTTCACCTATTAAGTGCCTATTTTATATTAAAAATGTATATAGAGTATATATATATATATATCAGATTATTTAATTTTAACCACAAATTCTGGCACAATTATATTCTCGGCACTGAATTCTGTTAGCGCATCAATTAAATGATTATGATGAAAATTATGCTGATATGACATAGTGCAGGCCACTGGATGGATCCTGTGCTCATAATAATGAAATATGTTCCAAGAGCAGTGAAGAATGTGAAGAAAACAAAGCAATCTCACTTGTAAGGTTTAGACAATTCAAACACTTTCATTCACATTCATACATAACAGACGGCAAGTACAAATTATAGGCAGATACTTTTTATTGCTTACACAAACCTAAAGCTTCTGAAATAATCTTACACATGTGCATTGGTCAAGAGCCTGGGTGGAAGTCACACATTGATTTTCTGTCAACTATCAAAGATCATACAGGGAAGTATTGCTACTTCCCTGCATAGATCTGCACTGAAATAGATCACGAAACAGTATCAATAAGCTGAAATTAGTGACTGGGGGGAAACAGGCCGGAAATGAGACTCCCATTTTAGCTTTGTCATAATTAATAAGCCCTCTAATTAAATGAAAATTTCTGTTCTGCTGGAGAATGTTGTTCAATATTCTTAAAGTGGCTGCACGCATCGCATATTTAGACATCATTTTATAGCCCGAATATCTGTTAATATATCCTGGCCACACAACATAACCAACGATAATTTAAATGTTTAAATAAAGATTTTTGACAATACTTTCATTTTTATTTCTATTTAAACACTTGGACAATTTGGCGCACCATAGGACTATCAATAACAGTATGATAACCAGATAGTTCTTGCTCTTACATCATTATCCGGCCATTGCTTTCTGAAAATTATGTATGTAAAGTATAGTTTTGGCACATGGCAGCAAGTGGTCTATGCGCCAGACTGCCTGGATGTTTATCCTGAAAGTGGAGGCGGGAGTCCCTGTGTATAGGAAACAGTGTGATTTCAGAAGGAGGAAAAACGGGGAGGGTCAAAGGATAAAGGGGCGGGAATAAGGGACAGGAGAGAAGGGGGTGGTGGCGCTGAGGGCACCTTAATAAGAACCTTTGGAGTGGTATTTTATCGTACGAATAACTCGTAAAGTAAAAAACCTCTCCGTTCAGTGTTTTCATATTAAATACAAAGTCCAGCAGCGTGTTTAAAAAAAATCAGCAGATAAAATCCAGCGTGGATGTTATTTTGTCTGCATTTGAACGAGGAGTTTTCAACTGGAAATGATCAGCGGAGTAAAACTAGAAAGTAACGAGGAATGGATGGCGTTTTACCAGGACGAGGTAAGGATGGTGCGTCGTGGGTCTGTCCTTCCCCATTTAATCATTTACTTCAATAAAACTAAATTGATCCAATAGTGTACTATTGGACAACTGATGAGTGCCAACTAACAATGAGTTAATTCTCAAAAGTACTGTTCAACTAAGAATACATCCGTAAAATGGTCAAATATGTTTTATTTAGAAGTTATATTCCGGGATTTGAACATATACTGGGGTCGTTTTTTTATGAGATCTAATTTTGTCATAATGGGTTTTTTTTATTTTAAATTTAATTCAGAGTTGTATCTAAGTTTCTAATTAACTAATTTCGCCAGCCTAAAAGTATTTAAAAAATATTTTAACACACCCTTTTAACGTTATATAACGTCATCACGGTGTATTAGGCCCATTTGTAAATTATGAATACTTTATGATGAATTCGATCATTTAGAAGTTATTTTAAACATTTTCACATAGATAAGTTGAAGGGAAATTTGCATAATGGTTCTATGTTTTGCTGTATCAAAATTCACTGCATATTTTATCCGTCATTTTTCAGGAAGGTTTTATTTAAATGAGATGTTAATACAATATGTTAAGACTATATAATAAATGGAGCATTTTTAATTGAAGTACATTGCAAAGTTACAAATAGTAATTAAACGAATTCAAGTTCAAAACTCTGGGAAACTCTCAGCTGAACACCTGTTATTTTGTTTTGCATAATAGTGTTTATACTTACAGCTTGATTCAGGTTGGTATCCAAGTATGTTAAATGTTAAATAGCCTACACATGATTATGTCAATTATTAAAAGAGGAACAACAAAACTGACCTATGTATGCAATGCAATATGATTAAAAAAAAAAAAGAAGAATAAGTAGGTATATTATTATTACTATTTTTATTTGTATAGTGTAGTTACGAATGTCCTAGCAGCACCAAACACAATTATAAGTTACCAAATAACATACATTTCTTCGATTTTGAATTTCGACAAGAATACCGCTCGACATTTTACGATTTTAGATTTAGTTAGAATGTTTTTTTACATTTTGCTAATTTATTAGCCATTTGGTATATGTACTTTTTAAATGTTATATTTTCCAGTGTTCATTCAGGTCTTTTTTATTTTTGCCTTATTATAAAGAAACACAGTGAGACGAAAATGTATATCACATAATCATGGAGGTTTGCAGTAACTTATCTCTTCTTACAGGAAATGCAACATTTTATCCTATTTATTTTATCCTCACCTGAGGAAATGTTATTTTTGATTGTAAATGGGTTCGTGTTTGTCATTAAATTGCTACAGCATTTAACTTAAATAAAGTATTTTAAAATTGGGATAGTTAAACCATTAAGAATAAGAGCAACATAAATATTGTAGCTACAGCATCCACGAGGGGTTAGTCTTTATAATTGTGTTGTAACCTAGAAATACAATGCTGAAAATATCTGACGATAACCCCATAATTTACATTTATTTAGTTAGTTACGCATTTTCATTGTACATTAGGATGCATTGTACAATTTTGATTCAAGATGCTATAGCCACAATTTTAGAGGCGTTGCAGAAGAGAGGGCCTAGTATTATAGAAAGAGAAAATACTATCAATATATTGTCAAAGCGTTTATTTTATTTTATTTTATGTACTTTTGCAAACTCATTTTGTAGTAGCCTAGGCTAATAATCACTTTGCTCAAAATAAAAGCATGTTTTGTGTAGTAATATCCGGCCCAGTTGATCAGTTTCTCTGTTTCAATGTGCCCGAGCGTCGGAATGTGATTGTCTGTGTGTGGTCTTGGTGAAGTTAATTGATTGACTCCTGGAATACGGTTTCTTTTCGGGTGTTTGGGGTAGCCTGGATATGACTGACAAACGACAAACGCGGGTTCATAATCACAGAGGCGTTTCTGAGTTAAGAAAAGAGATATCGGGGGAGTTCACAAGCCATAATTATAGCCGATGCCCTTTACACAACAAACCGCGGAGGACAGCGGCCGCGTCCTCTTGCCTCCTCTGTCGCTCTCTCTTTCATGGCACAGAAGAAGGCGGTCGGTGAGTGACTTAAAAGAGCCAAGTAACAAGGGCGAGAAGAATAGTAGCGAAGACAGGACAATGGGGTTATAGGAAGCGACTGGGTGGGTGGCCCGAATAGATTTACATGGCGATATCTAGACAGACAGCTACGAGTTAATGAAATTAGGAGGAAGCCGATCAAAGGAGGTGTGCGCACAGGAATTTGTCCCAACTGCGGAAAATAGGCTGCAACACTGATGAATAATTATGGGGGAAAAAACGTATCTTGTAAGCATGATTAGGCATAGTAACCTTGGTCTACCACACGCCCACGTTTGACGATTTGCGCTTCCCAGGGGGCAAATTGTCACGCTTAGGCTCATTAAAATAGAATAACAACAATAACAGTCCGTTTCTTTGTGTACCTTCTGCTGTTTTAGGTCAAATAAAAACATAAAGAAATATACTATGTTCCCACCTTTAGGAGCGCTCAAAATCAACATTTTTTGTGCACAGTTAGGAAGAGCTTAATATAACTAAGGGAAATGACATTAAACATTTATAAAAAATAAACGATTGTAAGGGCATGAATAAAGTCAGTTACAGAGAGATTGATAATTATTGGTAAATGCTCAGTTCAAAACCGATTTTTGAATGTTCTGGATTCCTTCCTTAGTTGCTACAGGAGTTAGGGGAATACTTTAATTACATAAAAAACTTTACGAACCTCATCTTCCAAGTGTGCTTGTCTCTCATTGTGCTGTGATATAGCGTATAACCTACACATGTTGTCTGTCTCTGTAGGTGTACCCTGGGGCCAATAACCTTCCCAGCAGCCTGAGCGGGTACCTTCCTTCTGGGGCCCCTTACCTGAGCGGTGGCCACACAGGTGCCGGGGTCCCCACAGGGGCCTCAGGGAGCCTCGGCGGCCCAGTGAACCACTTTGGGGTTCTGCCACCCCAGCTAGGATACAGCGGGGAAGGCAACGGAGGGCCGTATGGCTTCGAGGTCCCGGGGGATGAGCCCAAAGGAGGGTACCGACGGAACTTCAGCCACGCCAAGCCCCCGTACTCCTACATCTCCCTCATCAGCATGGCCATCCAGCAGGCGCCTGCCAAGAGGCTGACGCTCAACGAGATCTACCAGTGGATCCGCCAGCTCTTCCCCTACTACCGGCAGAACCAGCAGCGCTGGCAGAACTCCATCCGCCACTCGCTGTCCTTCAACGACTGCTTCATCCGCGTGCCACGCTCGCCGGACTCGCCGGGCAAGGGCTCCTATTGGGCCCTGCACCCGGACTCCGGCAACATGTTCGAGAACGGCTGCTACATGCGTCGCCAGAAGCGCTTCCGCTGCCCCAGGACCGGCGAGCGGAAGGGCCAGAAAGAGGAGAAGAAGCGGTGACGCCGGCGAAGCGGCCTCTGTCCCATCCAGCTCCCCCCGCGACTCCCCGCGGCCACAGCCACCGCTGAGCGCCCCCAGCCCCCGCTTACCTACGTCTCCCTCTCCCCCGCTCCACTTCCACCACCACCCTCTCTCCCCGCCGTCCCTCCCCGCTTCATCCGGTCAGCGCCCTCTCTGCATATCTCCCCCAAGCATCCCTCCCGCTCCCCTATCCAGCCACAGCTCTCAGCCCCCCTCCATCCTTCAGCACCACTCTCTGTCCCTGGACCCCTGCATGCGCACCGAACCCCTCAATCACCACCCCTTCTCCATCTCCCAGCTCATGGGTGTGGAGCGAGGGGACCTGCTGCCCTATGAGTCCTCCATGGGATTCTCCAACTATTACGGCCCGGCCTCATCCCATCACCATCATCATCACCCCGCCCCTCGGGAAGGGGCACCTTTTGGAGGGGACTCCATGTACTACCCCGGCATGTGCTCTGTGCCCATACTGAGCTCTTCGTGAGGAGAGAGTGAAAAAGTGAGGGGAACATTGAGAGACAGAGAGTGTGTGGGTCTGTGTGTGTGTAAGAGAGAAACATTGAGTGTGTGTGTGTGTGTGCATGCGTTTGTGCAAGAGGAGACAGCGAAAGAGAGAAGAGAGAGAGAGAGAGAGACGCACCACCTCAGATGATTTGACCAGGCAAACTAACTCTATTCTGAACTCTATTCTGAACTAAAAAATGGGAGCAAAATAGATTTTTCAGACAGAGAAGACAATGCCGGAAAAATTAGCACAAGCTATTTTACACCTTCTGTGTATGTAATTTAAAGCTATATAAAACCTGTCAGAATGTACTTGTGATATTTTAAAGGAACACAATTTATGCCCTGTGCCACAAAAAATACTGGTGCTTTGGAAGTCGAGTTTGACAAAACGCGGGTCAAAATGACTAACATTAAGCATTCAGAGTAGATATATTGGCACGGGGTGACATGGAAACGGAGGTTTATACCATACCTGGATTCACTAGGGAAGTTCTTTCCTTGCACTGTTCTAAAGAGAAGAGTTGACATATGTATATAAATGTAAACAGCAATTATCTATCTTTTTTTTAATTGAAAATTATTTCATTATTTGTTATATTCACTATATATATATTAATGTTCGTTGTCTATCTTGAATTGTTCATTTGCATATGTTTAGGACATCTTAAATGTAGAGGGATCCACGATAATGTCAACTTTAATGCTGAATTGGATTTGCAGTTTGCGGACCCGGATTGTAGTGCCATGGACAGCATCGATGCAGAGATGTCCTGTTGCTTTTTGTGCCCCAGAAAGACAGAACAGTCAATTCTGTTCAGTTCAGTGCCATCTACATGGGTGCATTTATATATGGCCATTTTGCCCATTTGTGGCTTAGTTATGGAACAAATACAATTATACATTAATTCAACTTTTCCTGTCTAACATGTCTTGCAGCAATATACATTGCATTTCTGTTGGTTTGACTTGGAATTATTTAGCAATCTGTTCTTTGTTTTCTGTCTAAAGAAAAGGAACACAAAGTATCTGATAGTTATCAACAGCAAGTTCAGATTTAGACTTGTATTATGTTTTGGGGGCATAAATTAATCGTCTTATAGATATAACCCCATTGGAATGAGTTGTTAAGACTCAGAGATAGGTTTACGGCTTCCTATGAGAAGCGACGCCCGATGTTGTGGGTTGTGTTTATGACCGAGGACGTTGAAAACATTGCTGAACTCTGTGTTCATACAGAACTTGGTTTGGTTTTACACATCACTAATCAAAGGTACTGTATCCATATGTCCTGGCATACACGTCTTGAAACAAGATAAATAAAAAATAAAAAATAAAACCAAACAATTTGAAAGTGTCATTTGTTGCTCTGGATGTATTTGCAATTGAAAAACCACACACATTTACACAAAAGGGGGGTGGGGGGGGTGAAGAATTCTTCATGGGATTTTGCCAAACTAGTAACGACAAACTGTCTTTGAAAGGGGGCGGCGAGTTGTTGTCGGGAATCAGCCGCTATTTTACGTCAACATTCTTCAGATACCTCAGGAGTCAGAGCTGTGTACACGGGAATCAAGCCCTCTGTCCAAACAGAGCCATTGTCTTCCCACATTGTCACTTTTTCCCCTCTTGACACTATATTACCCTGGATCCATACCTTACATTCCTCCTATAGACAAGTGCTTACGTACCCGGCCTGAGCTGGGCGGCCATCGTTAAGTAGGTTTTAGCCCATCTCAGTCATAGAAAGGAATATAATTGACAAAATAGAGTAGAGCAGAATGGAATGCTTTATTGTTTCCGAAGGGGACATTGTCCTCCATTATTTGCTATAATATAAGGCAATGGTTTTACACAGACTAATACTGTACGCTATACAATATAGCATTAGAAGAAAGCATCACAACTACACTTAACGATTAACAAACAGACAATGCTCACTCATTAAGACAGCATGGTGGTCAATTGAAAAAAAAAATTAAAGTCACCAAACTATGATCATGGAATTGGCTTTCTTGATAAGCAATTGAATGTTAAATCTCTGCTGCCTGGTCATTTCAGTTCACAGCTTTTGGGCACTGGGTTCTGGAGCAGTTTTCATTTATTTCAAGCTTAAGGAAATGAAAAAGGTGCTACAAGCAATGATTCTTAACACTGTTTTGTTTTTCTCCCAATTTATGGTCAATTGTCTACGCGGGAAGACTGAACGCCGTTCTAAGACTCCCATTATCTTATAAAAAATGGAACTAGGTAACCCCTTTCACAGGAATTGTGGTCATGTGCGCTATTGATCAACTATGAATGATACAGTAGCGGGGAGAAATGCTGGGGCTCAGGGTCCGGGTCGGTGTTGAAGTGGTCAGCAGAGAGCAGAGGCCTGCAAGGTTAAGGCATAATGGTGTCCGGGATGGTAGTGGCGGTGGTGGTGGGGGGGAAGAGGTTATACACAAGGTCCTGACCCCCCAACCTTAATCTCCTTCTGAACCCCTCATTGTCCGGCAGGGCCTGTAGACAATAGGATGACACTGGGTATAATGACAGACCCCCCACCCCTTCAACACTGTCCTCATAAATGGGGATACAGGGACACACACAGAGTTCTAAGCAGGGTGCCCGAGTTGGCTTTGGGTGACGAGTTGTAAAGAGCTACGTATAATGAGATCATAGCCCTCTCAGCCCGCCTCCTGCAGTTCCTCTCGCGAGCCTCTCGTTTTGTTCTCACTGAGCTCTCCATCGATACATTTTAATCCTGCGTGGAAACATTACAATTGTTATGAAAAATAATAACACATTTACATTTACACATTTTCTCCAGCAGAGGAGCTGGAGTTAACGTTGGTCGCTTTAGTATGCATCTCAATGGTCAGTCCAACAGTTCTTATCAAAATGTATCTCAGCTTGAAATGCCATTAAACAGGTGCTGGCCCTCACTTTATAAAGGTACTGTTTGTAATATTTTTACATCATTAAGGAAATGGCAACAGTATCTTAAAGATAATAATAATAATAATAACAATACGTTTAATTTGAAGCGCCTTTCTAGGAACCCAAGGACGCTGTACAGTATAACAAGAGTAAGTAAAACAATACAAAATAAAACAATCAGGCATTTATTGCTGTTTGTCTTGCTTTTGCCACTCCTGTACTGAAAAATGACTTCTTCTGAAAATAAATATTACCAAGAAAGAGCACCTCCTATTTGTTGATTCACTCTTCATTGATCTGATATCAAGCAATTGGCCCAAGATAAATCTATGCTCATTTTTATGCAGTTGGGCCCGCCCATTGTTATGTCCATTTGAAATAAAATGAAAAGAATGTGAATGATGTTACGTAAGGAAATGATGCAATGAATCTGCAGGGTTAAGGGTTAAGGCCAGTGTGCTTTACGATCGGACTGATTCGTTCTGTCGCAGCTCAGTTTGGCAGTTTGGACAGAGGAAGTGAGTTAAGGAGGATTGACGAGTGGCTTCTGATTGAACTGTCAGGCAGGACTCTCAGATCAGGAGCTGACGATCATTAACTCATCACCTCCCACCTGGGCCAACGAAGAAGCAAGGGCCAATGGAGGAAGACTAGGTGGTCAAATAGAAGGACGGAAGAAATCAGATCATTCTTCTCTCACGTACACACACACACACACACACACACACACACACACACACCAAGTCCAAAATCCATCCATCCATCCATTGTCCCAAATATTTGGTCATTTATTGTCGGGCGAGAGGAAATACCCTAACAATCCATCGCAGGGCCAAGTCAAAATTTATTAGAAATTACGCTTCAAAATTAATATATTCTATATTTTTATTTTATTTAGCCAATCGAAAAGTGCCATTGAGATTGACATCTTTTTTTTCAAGTGAAACCTGGCCAAGAATATACTTCAGCCAAAGAAATAGCCTCTTGTTACGTAATCTGGGTCCAAATGGTTTTTATTTTCCTGTAATGGCATGTCTGGTTGTCTGCTGAGTATTTAACAACCAAGAAGGTATCACCCAAGTTCATGTGCAGTGCGTATATTGCACAGATGTGGCAGAGAAACATGGATCTTCACATCTTCCGATTCCAGCATTTTGATCTCTTCCAATACCATCAGGGCATTCTGCACCATCAAAGCAGTATCGCCTTTGATAAAAAAAAAAAAACAAATGTGTGCAAAAAGGCAAAAAATTACTCTCAAAAAATTGAAAAAACAGCAACTGAAATCTAAAGGTCCATTTCCTCTCTGTGCCTTTAAGATGGACCTAAATTCAAGGCCCATCGCTGTGAGGGGAGGTGGGAGAAGGGCAAAAGGCAATTTAGATCCACAGGAGCAGAATTATAGATATTTTTTTATCAGAGTGGCAGTGAAATGGCACAGGGGCCCAACACATCAAAAAGGAAGCTCAATTTGTTTCCTGGAGATAAAAGCGGTCTTGGTGGAACCAAAAAAAAAACGTCCCCTTCTTCAGCCCCCCAGTTGATCTTAATGGCAACATCGCTGTCCTCTCCTTACGATCAGTTTGTCTTCCTCTCTGTGTGCTCCTTTCTGTAAGCTCTTTCTTCCTGATGCTCTCTTCATCCCTTGTACTTGGAATTCCAAATCTTTCCCTCTGTTTCCCGGTTCAGGCTACCAAAAATCAAAACAAACAGATATAAGCACTCATTCATTCCCTCAGCCATCAACCTACTCGACTGTCAAGACAAATTTTACTCATTTACAAATTGTACCTTTGCACTTATTTTATGCATTATTTATTTATTTATTATGTGTTTATGTATGAATGTATGAATGTATGTAAGTATGTATGTGTGTATGTATGTATGCATGCATGCATGTCTTTTTTGTGTATACCATGTTGTATTGTGTGATTTTAGTAGCTTGTTGAAACAAATTTCCCTTGTGGAAATTAAAAGAGACTACTACTCTTCTAGCATTGAACTGCATGGCACTGTGTCCAACTTTCTGTTTATTCCTCACATATATTTCCTTTATTTAATTCACAAATTGTAACAACTCATTTATTTTTAAAACAATAGGGAACATTAATCAATGAAAACATTTAGGCTTATGACATGTACCATTGTTGTACCATTGTTGTCTCATATAGGAAAAATAACAGACTGAATATGCAGGCATGCTGAACATTCACAGTTTGTTTGTGTGAAATGATGTTACAGTCTCATTAATATAGTCCAGAAATTTGTTCATGGTTAACTACCGGTATTTACTAGCTTGCAATCCTTCCTTAAAAGGATGACAGGGATATATTTGTGCATGTGAGCATCTCTGTCTCTATGAAATAGTTTGCCTGCATATGCATTTGTGAGCAATGTGTGTATGTGACCGTACACACCGTAAACACATTTGTGTGCGCACAATGCATGTGCGTATCTGGGTCTGCGCACGCGTGTGTGTGCGTGTGTGTCCATGTGTGTGTCCCAGGGAGCGGTGAGGAGGGGGGCAGGAATCTCTGTGGCTTGGCCTGTGACATCAATCAGACAGCTGTGACAGAGTAAAGGAGAGGAGAGGGAGCCAGGAGACAGGGAGGGGGAGGAGGGGGGGGTGCGTTGGTGGGGTGATTTGGGGGGGGGGCACAGGCAGCTTTTG
Source organism: Aldrovandia affinis (assembly GCA_029706075.1). NCBI lineage: Eukaryota > Metazoa > Chordata > Actinopteri > Notacanthiformes > Halosauridae > Aldrovandia > Aldrovandia affinis. The sequence continues at coordinate 896,117 of JAINUG010000049.1, forward strand.
TATCAGCAGCATGGAGCAGCACTGGGGGCTTTGTGAAGTTCTGAATGGGGAACAATGGTGGGTGATAGCTTACACTGGACAGTCACACAGGGCTGGGTCTCTGTCCACCCGTCTGTACGTCTGTCTGTGTGCCACCCTGTCTGTCCTTCTGCCTGCTGGGTCACCATGTGACAGATGCTGCGTTGCCGAGCCGTAGCGAGCACCAGTGGGAGACAGTCTGTTAAATACCGGCCATATTCCTGCGGATGGAGCTCCAACCTGCAGGTCAAACAGTGCATTCACTGCTATACTACTTTTCTGTTGCTCAATAGGACACAATTACCATTTGATCAGCGGAATCTTACAAATGGACACATCTAAGGCGTTATTGCACCCTTCGCATGTGTCAGGGATAAAATACAGAAAATAAAGTGAGAACACTGTATCCCATACACCATGGCCCATATAACTGAGTATAATACTGCCCCCTCTGTTTTTCCGAAACAAGCTGCCCCTTTTGTCACAATGCCACGTGATCTTAGCTAGCAACCGATATACATATTGTGTACACTTCTACACTGACATTGGGCCTGAGAGGTTCTTGTGACCGAGAGGACTGGGGGATACAATACTTCACTTAAAGTTCATACGAACACTCTGTGCTTGGTGCATGCTAACAGTGTTTTATTGAAGAGGGAAAGGACACTGACAAAGTAGTTACAGAGGTTACTCTGTAGGCCGATCTTGCTTGAAACTTAAAACAGATTGAAGAAATGGTGTTATCATCCAATAGTAATTTTTAAGCCATCTGTAAGTTAACTTTTCACACCTGAGGAACAGTTTTAGGCCATAAAGTCTGGAAGCTATTCTGATTTAACTCCCTTTTATTTATTCTCTCTGCCCCCCCACCCCCACCCCTTAGAGCATAGAAAGAACTTGCTTGTGGTTTAATAAAGCAGGTGATTTGGCCAATGTGGGTAAGACAATTTGGAACAATTAACAAAATACCTTTGAGCTTTCAAGGACTTGAGACCCCCTTAGCCGCGGCCACTTTCTGCATTAATCAATAACACGGTGTGTGTTCTTCACCTACAGAATGAGTGATGAGGGGGACGCTGCCAGTCTTATCTGCGGCCCCGAGGAAGACTAGGGTTCAGGACAACTGGCCTGCCACCTCTGTGGCCTTTTGTCTCATGTGGCCAAGTGCAGGCCGGTGCTGCCTGGCGATTGGTCTCATGGAAGCTCCCAGCAGCCATCGGGGAGGGGGGGCACGGTTGCCGTGGCAGTGGTGGAGCAGGCCTTGTTTACACAGTGGCCCGGTTTATTGTCGGCTTGCGCCTGCGTCTCCGTCAGTGTCCGTCTGTCTCCTTTGACAAGGGCTAGGGTAAATAGGCCTGTTCAAATACACATCACTCAGGGTCCACGACAACTCCCCCACCTCACCCAAGCACCCCCCTGCGCCAACGCCCCAGCTCAAATCTTCCAAAATGGCCTCACCATTTCAGAATGATGCTATTAAAAGGAAGTGGTCACCACGTTATAGCCGTAGTCTGTTTTTGAAAGATTGTTTTTATTTGCTTCCTACATTTCTGTGCAACCAATGGCGCCACCTCATTATCTTTTGTGTCCGTTTTGGGCGTCTGTGCGAAATTTTAAACTAACAAATTTAATTACGAAGCCAATCGCTTTAAAGTCACAGCATTCTGCCAAAACACTTACACATAATCATCTCATACACTAACATCTTTCTACATGTCCTGTAGGTTTCATAGCAGATTCATTCAATCGCTTGACTGAATTTCAGTTTTATGTTTTTATGAATGTGATGGACAATAAAGTTTTCTAATCTAATCTAATCTTGACCTGCATTTAGGTTACTATGCTCTTACTTCAATCCCCTATTTTACAACCCGTGTCCTCGGTTGACTGCCTACATACATCGATACAACATAACATCACATATGCCATTTAGCAAACGCTTTTATCCAAAGCAACTTACAGTAGTGAATGCATACATTTTTCAGTATATGTGGTCCCAATGGGAATCGAACCCACAACATAAGCGTTGTGCTCTACCTACTGAGCCACACAGAACCACATCCAGATTCTCTAGATCTCATCTAGATTCTCTGTTCTAGCGTTAGTCCCTCTATCTGTTTCAGATATTTCTCCTTTTCTACCCTGCTTTCTCTCTACTGCTTGTGGCTGTCGACCCTCATTTCTGCATTAGACACGGCATTCTATATGATTTACAGCTCTAGGGTGGCATTATGAATTTATGCACAGATTGAGAGGGGGCATCTAATTAAATAATAATAATAATAAAATGTCCTACCTACTGGGCTTGCATGCATATGTTTGACTGTCGCTTTCAAAAGGACGCATCCAATCCAGTAATTCTGCATTTACTGTCACCCCCCACTGTCCTCTTACCTTTCCCCACCCCTCCCTCCTTTGTCCTCCTCCTCTATCCTCATGTCGGCCTGCCCACCTGTATTTGCACAGCGAGCGGGTTGTCTATGGCTCTTACAGGATAGTGAGATAAGCCACAAGCAAATAACAAAAAAAAGAGATACCCCAACCCCATTGTGTTCCGTTTCTTTCATCCCTTTACAATTTAACCTCCATCCTCCATCACCGCAGATGCAGATGCAGATCACACACCTGACCACCCCACCCTGACCCCCCCATCCCAAAACTACTCAGCTTCTATCCAAACAATAGCAGTCCGGTTCTCTTTTTTAGGTCAACTGGACATATTTACAGGATGGTGAAAACCTTTTAGATGTTTTGGGGTATCTAATTATTAAAATCATCAGGTAACAGTTTACCAATTAATGAACACTTATATGTACACTAAGGGTTCATTACTACATACATTGGTACCCTTTATATGTACTACGTTATCTAAACATTTTAAACATTTGTTGTGGTGTTAATCCTAGCCTTTAAATGTAGGCATTCCTCACCCCTTAAAAATGACAGAAGGACAGACACTGCAAACCAAGTGGACTAAAGGTTTACAGAATTGGTGTGGATGTTTGATGAGCATTCACAAATGGTATAAGTGGTGTCTGATTTAGGATGGCCAAAGTCACACAAAACAACTCATAATATCATAATAATATAATAAATATGATAACATGCACAAATGTTACAAAAAGCAACATCAATGTGTGTGGTGCATCATCCAGTAGGTGTAATGTAATTATTCAATGCTAAAACTCACATTTCCTCCCTCCTTTGGCATGTACATGTATTGTATTATCTCTGTTAATCATAAAAGTCATCAAAGTCTTCCAGGTCTTCTTCGAGGGGCATGGTCAGGTTAGCTCTGCCTGGTACCTTATCTTCTGAGTCGCTGAGCGAGTCTTGCCACAAGGCTGCGGAACACACACACACACACACACATAGCAAACAATTTGGCAGTGCATTAGAGGTTTAGGGACATTTCCTGGAGTGGCTAGAGCCCTGAACTCTGATCACTGGTTCATGTCCTAGGAGTTATTCTGGGACAAAAGCGCAAATGCTGCTGGGGAGTTATTCCGGAATGCAAGTTGCCCACTGCAGGACAAGTCCGGCTCTGGCCGGGAGCCCTGCCAGGGAGATGGGGGAGGGTGAGCCGGCAAATGCTGAGAAGTGCAAATGGTTGGCGAGTTCCGTCTCGGAGGAGGCGGATCATTGCCTGCCTCAGAGAATTAACTTGAACTGTAGTGACGGGCAGTGAGTTTGTGGGGGAGGGCGAATTGAAAGAAATAGAGGGTATAATTGGCTACCCAATTGGGAGAAAAACGGGAAAAAAATCTGAAACAAAAGGGGAAAAAAAACACTCCAATGAAAATCCAGCTTCATATGAGAGTGCTACAGACTAAATTGCACAACTATAATCATCGTGAGATACACTGGATAATGACATCTGAGTGAATACCTGAATGAATAATATATGCCAGAATGGGGCCTCCTGGGTGGCTTACAAATACTATTGGGCATGCCAAAATGGGATAAGAGTAAAAATAGATGTAAAACATTGTTCAACAAATAAATGCTAAAATACTAGTTTAATCTGAATTTCACATTACTCTTATGTGACCTTCTTTTATATCAAATTGAACAATTCTATCACTTCAAGTTCCTTGAATACATACATTTAGAGATAACCAACCTTTAGATTTCACCATTATTGCTTGGTCCTTCTCCCTAAAATCATAGAAAAGAAAATTTTATTGTTAATTAATGAAGAAAAAGCTTTAGAGAGTTGAATTTTGTTTGTTTGTTGACATTACAGAGTAATTTTGTGTTGATCAGTGGAAAGAAATCCCAATTGAATAAATTTTTATAGAAGATAAAACGTGAAAAATGTTATACCCACGGTCTGTAAATTGGTACTCCCTTTCGAGTTATGGATCTGGTATTCCTACCAGTAGAAATGTATGGATTTGTATCGATACTCAATGTTAGTCTCCAGGAACCCTGACCATGGCCTCTGAGTAGGACAAGACATAGCAATGACAATTGCTTGATACTTTCCCCTGTAGCAATAGGTCAGTAAGTGTAAGTGTAACAGCTTGGTGTGATGAAGAGTGGATGCACAGCAGGGTGGACCGCCATATACTTCAGCTTGAGTAAAGGGGCTTAGGACCCACAACCCTCCGGTGTGGCATCCAGAACCCATAATTCACTGCTACAGTTCACTTGCCTTGTCTCTTTAGGATGGTGGGAGTGTGTGGTGTTCAGCTCTGTACTGTGAGGGGCTTTCAAACCCAATGGCCTTACTGCACTCTACAACATCTCAACCTAGGAGAGATGGACAAAAGATGATTTGTTCTCATTCCTGCTCTCTCCTCCATAGCTTGGCATGACGGTCAGACAGTGATATATTCCATTTAGAAGACGCTGTCATCCAAAGTGGCTTACGGTAGTGAATGCATACATTTTCAATGCCATGTTCTACCTACTGTCCCCTGGTGTGCAGCAGTGGCCAAATTCACCTACCATGGTCACCTAGTCCCTCCACGGGAGTTTTATTCTAATGTGATTGACAGCAATGTGACGACCTCTTTGCCTGGAGGTTTCTGTCAATGAGCAGCCTCACTGCCACTGCCACTAGCTGATTACTTCTTTGCTGAACACCTCGCTAATCTGCGCGAAAGATTGCAATGACTTTTGCCGTTCACTTTAATGTTTAGAATATAAAATATAAAATATAGAATTTGGAATGTAGAATATTTAGAATACAGAATTTAGCTTGAACATGTACACATGTTGGGGAGGAGGGGCATTCAGAAGATCCATTGCTCACTTCACACTCCACAGTCAACAGTGGAATGGTGCACCCCTTAATAGCTGAATAGACCCCCTACCTCAGTGGACAGGTGGCTCTGTCCTTGGGCTCCTCATCCAGGGCAGCACGCTCCTCCTCCTCACCATCACAAGCCCTAAAATAACAATACAATATATGAGAGTCAAAGAAAATTACAGCTTTGAGAGCTGTGATAAAGATCATTTTAGCCTGAAAATGTTTGATTATGTTCTATAGAGGACATAAGAATGTGGGTTAATATTATTATACGTTTTTTAAATAGGTGATGATGGTGTAGTGTGAATGAAAGCGACTAATGCTGATATAGCATGCTTCATGTTCATTTTCACATTGAACTGCTGCTAATATGTTAGATATTAGCTGTTTAGCCAATCTTTTACTCTTAACTCTGAAAGAAGCCCGTTTCCTGACCTTAGCAACAGAGGAGCTTTGGCCACAAGGGGGCACTGTTCCATACTCGCCGATGTTTCGATGGGTCTTTCTTGGGAGCTAAAAGAGCTTCAATATCCTCCCCATCATCACCTTCATCCTCTTCTTCATCCTCATAATCATCTGCATTCAATTTTTCTATTTTGTCATCATCTGCTTCATCTTCATATTCCTCCTCTTCCTCAATATCATCCATGCTATCCCCAGCTCCAGGTTTAGAACTCATTCCAAGATCTGCTTTTTTGACCATGTTTTTCCTGTTATATACAGAGTATACGCTGAAATTCTTTGGATTATTATTAACGTTGCAATTATCATTATTGATACTACAACTTCTATAACTACTATAACTGCCTATAACTATTATTTATACTACTACCAATAATAATAATGACAATATAATTTATAGCTGCCATTATCCTGGGTGACTTCCTGAACCTGTTGTTATAGATAAACAAGATGTATTTATTATATTCATATTTATTAAGGATCAATGATTCACATCAGATTTTTTATTTAATTGTTTCTAATAGGGTAGCATTACCTCTGTGCTGTTGCATAACATTAATTATAACCAAGAGATCGGTCTACATTAAATCATTTTGACAACAGCAGAGGGATCATATCAGATAAAACAATTCAGGTTATAATTAAGAGATTGGAGATACATTTTAAAATTAAAACCAAATGAGCTCTACATTATAAGTAAATCATGGCGTGAAGTGGACAAAGGCAGAGCCAAGCAAAAACAGGATCAGCTGCAAATGTGTGATCATCAACTGAAACTGAACAATCGACTGGAACTCTTTTCAATTATGCAAACCAATCAACAACAGGTCCAGAAATGTCACCATTGGCATATTCTCTACCCCAGCTCACTGGGAACCACTGCAATAAATGCAATATCAAAAAACATGGAGAATTATTTATCACATTTTACTGTCATGTCAAAGATAAAATATTACACTCGTTTTAAGTATTTAAAATTTAAAATTTAAAATACAGTTCAAGGTAAGGTCAGGCTAATAGTGGGATACACTAGTTTGGGTAAAAGAGATGAAAATTAGTTTTTTGCATAGGCATTTAGGCATAGTGCATTCGGTATTCAGCATTCAGACCCCTTCACTTTTTCCGCATTTTGTTATGTTACAGCCTTATTCTAGAATGGATTAAATTCATTTTTTTCCTCATCAATCTACACACAATACCCCATAATGACAAAGCAAAAACTGTTTTTTAGAAAGTTTTGCAAATGTATTAAAAATAAAAACTGAAATATTACATTTACATAAGTATTCAGACCCTTTGCTATGACACTTGAATTATTGAGCTCACATGCATCCTGTTCCCTTTGATCATCCTTGAGATGTCTGTAGAACTTGATTCTAGTCCACCTGTGGCAAATTCAATTGATTGTACATGCTTTAGAAAGGCACACACTTGTCTATATAAGATCCCACAGTTCACAATGCATGTAAGAGCAAAAAACAAGCCATGAAGTCCTAGGCACTCTCCATAGACCTCCGAGATAGAATTGTGTTGAGGCATAGATCTGAGGAAGGGTATGAAAACATTGCTGAAGCATTGAAAGTTCCCAGGAGCACAGTGGGCTCCATCATTGTGAAATGGAAGAAGTTTGGAACCACCACGACTCTTACTTAGAGCTGGCTGTCTGGCCAAACTCAATAATCGGGCAAGAAGGGCCTTGGTCAGGGAGGTGAGCAAAAACCAATGGCCACTCTAAGAGAAAACCTGTTTTTGCTTTGTCATTATGGGGTATTGTGTATAGATTGATGAGAAAAAAAAGAATTTCATCCATTTTAGAATAAGGCTGTAACATAACAAAATGTGGAAAAAGTAAAGTGGTCTGAATATTTTCCGAATGCACTGTATAAACACATCTACACATGGTTCTGTTATTACACCAGAAAAAGGTGTACCTTTTGTCCAGTTGTGAGGTGATGATTTCATCTTCAGAGTCTGTTGTTCCCTCGCTTTCTTCTTTCCTGTTCTCTGCTGCTACTGTGCCTTCCTCCTCACCCTCCTCTCCTTCATCATCATCGTCATCCTCTTCAACTGCATCACACTTCCCTTTCTCATACTCTTCCCCCTCCACTTCCCCTTCTTCCATTTCTCCTTCCTCCAAACTGTCAGAGCCCTCCCCTTCATCCTCTCCTTTCTCCTCCCGGCTCACATCTTCCTGTACTTCTTCACCCGCTTCTACCTTCTTCTCCCCTTCCTCCTGTCCCTCAGAACCATCCTGGTCCAGCTCCCCCACTGTCCCCTCCACCTCACTATACCTGTGCCTTTCAGAGCTTAGAACCTCCTCCCCAACCTCCTCCTCCTCCTCCTCAGCCTGCTCCTCCTGCTCCAAGACTCCTCCCATTCCCTCGACCTCAGAGTCCTCTGAACATGATGACACTCCTCCCTCGACTGATCCCTCATCCCCGCTCCCCTCCTCTATTTCTTGAACATCCTCTTCCACATCACTCTCCTCTCTCATTGCCCCTTCCTCTCCTTCTTCCTCCTCCTCCTCCTCTGCCACTGTCGTTTCCACCTCCTCATCCCCTTCCTCTCTCTTACCTCCCCCTCCTTTGTCCTCTCCACCCTCCTCCTCCTCACCCATTATATCTCCCTGGCTGCTGTCCTGGGTCTCCACACCCTCCTCAGTGCCTCGGTTTACCCCTGCTTCTGTTTCCACTCCTGCACCTCTTGGGGCCTTCTCCTGGCTACAACTTTCCTCCTCTCCAGCAGACAGTGCTTTGGCTGAAGGCATAATGCTCCTGTGGATTGCTTCTTCAGGGGCTCCACTTGCATCTGTGGCTCTCACCACACCTCTGCTTGCGAGTGAGCTCACACTGGACCCAGCTGAAGATCTAAATCCACATTGAGGCATTGCAGTTGGTCACCAAGGATCTAAGTTCAAGTTTAGAGTGTTTGTGAACACTCACAGTAGACCTAAGAGCTCTCATACACTTGGTTGCAATTATGGTTCCATTTCTTTGCCACGGAGTGAGTACACTGAGTGCGGTTGATTTAACATCTGATTAATAACACTCAGAGTAAGTAATTAAGACCTTATGTGAAACAAAACTAGACATCTCTGTGGCCCTCAAAGACTGAGCTTAGCCAATGTTGGGCTGAAGTTTCCTTCTTTGCTGCTTAGAATTAATAAAACTACTAAAACCATTTTGGCATGGATTTGCTCCTTTTTAAGAGACTCACTTCTGTGAAGTTCCTTCCTCTCTGTCCATCCCATTTTGCCGTATCCCTCCTTTTCTCTCCCTCTTCCAACTTCGCTCCCCAGCAGTACCCCCTCGAGGTGTCTCACTGCAGATGGAGCTACTCTCACTGCTGTCATCATGCACACTGGACAGACGGACTGCACGGATACACAGACAAGCTCAACACCACTCTGCTCTGCTCTTGAAAGTAACCTCAGGCTAATCAATGTAATGCAGACCTAAAGCCGCTCTACGCTCAGGGGCTTTTTCCCTGGTTAAATAAAGGTTAAATAAAAATAAAATACATTTAAAAGCCGCTCTACAATACTTCAGTAATAACAACAACAGTGGAAGGGCATTGAGGAGTTGCCGCTCACCTGGTTTGATGTCCAGCTCATTGGACTGATCACTGGCCCTCTGTTGCCTTTTATGTCTCTGCTGACCCCGACCTCTGTCCTTGGGGGACTCTGGCCTCTCACTGCCCTCCCTGTCTCCTCTCTTAACGGGCGAGTCTCCCTTAATGCTTGGCTCAGGGGCCACTGCCATGCCCCAATCCCTAGAATCCATAGTGGGGAGCCCAGGCCAGGGACCCTGGGAGTAGGGGGCTGCAGTCTGGGAGGAAATCCACCATACATGCCTGGCCAGCTAGGTGGGCAACCCATTATGGGGCCTCTATGGGGCTGCCCCTGGGGGAGGAGCCGGTGGGGGTCAAATGGTTGGCTGACATGGGGATGTAGGTTGTGCAGGAAAGGACATCCAGCTCTGTTGGGGTCCTGGAACCCCCTTAGATCAGCAGGGGAATGGAGATCCCTGATATTATCGTCTTGTGGAACATTTGACTTAGAATGTATCCCTGTCAGCCAGGAGGGGTGAGTTGAGGGGTTCCAAGGGCTGTGAGAGTAGTTTTGTGCGTAGTCTTCTTTTGCCACCCTAGTGTCTTTCATCAAGTGAAGGTGAGCTGGCAGATTAAGAGATCGCAAATGTTAGGGGAGGGCTGTGCCATTCGTGTCAAGCTGAAGGATGCTTGTGATTTCACCACTTACTGTCTCCATTCTCAGGTGGGGTGGGGAGGGATGGGCCAGGGGGAGTAAGGGCTCCTTTGGCAGTCCTGCTGTAAGCTGCCCTCCCGTTCCCCTCCTCCATCTTTCCCGGGGCCTCTTTCGAGGGCAGCTCCACCTGCTGGTGAGAGACAGCCTGGGGCCAATATGGAACAGTATGATACAGTCCTGCAACAGCACTGCAAGTCCTAAAGGAATATTTCTGGTCATAGCCAAATTACCTGCTGTTGGCAGGATCAGGGGTAAGATCACAGGGAGGGGAGGGCTAATCAACAGGAATCGCAGGGTAATTTACTTACCTGTAAAATTAATTAAGTATAAAACTTCAGACAAATAATGGCCGTTAGTTTTACTTCTTCCTCTCTTAGTTCAGGGTAAGCTACATCTAACTGCCAAAATAAAGGAACCACTTAAGAAAATGAGGGATACAAAGTATATTGAAAGCGGGTGCTTCCACACAGGTGTGGTCCAATCTGGTGCATCCAACCAAACACTTTCTAGGTTTAAATTTCTAATACTTTAACATACAACAAATTCCATAGTCACACTGGATGTGCACGTTCAGTGATAATAGTGAGCTAAAGCACTGTCAATCTTCCAGAGAGCCTCCATGGATTCCTTTCATCTGAGCTGTTATACCCCAGCAGTATTAATGGATCGCATGTAAGAGTGTAAGCCATGTATGTGAGAAATTTCTGATAAGACTAATCACACCTTGTCTTTGGGGGGTGAAATTCGCACCTCCTTGTGCTGAGCTGCAATCTTCTTCTCTTCAAGCTTCTGCTGCCAATGAGGGAAGTGATGCTCCAGCTTTCTCTCATATTCCACCTGTGAGAGGAGTGGGCAGAAAAGAGAAGATGGGTTGGGCCTGTCGCAACTGCTGAAACTGACACTGCTGGAGACATAACCATCAAAGTTAGTGACCAGGGCCAGTATGTATCAAATATCTTAAGAGTTACACTTATGACACCTCCTAAGAGCTTACTTTGAAGTGAAATCACTCTTCGTTTAAAGTGGTCGGTAAAACATAGTTACCAAGTAGCTCACACTTCCTCTTAGGGAAATATTCTCAAGAGTGTCTCATAAGTGTGTTTTTACGACAATCACGTGTGCCGAAATGAAAAGATTAAGATGAGGCCATCAATTGCTGAAATTGCCAAGTGGAATAACCAATCTGCTTTTGTAAAATCTGTATTCTTTGATGGTCAACACAAGTTTCAACACAAGTTAAACAGACCCTCATAATAAAAGATGCCTTGTTGGCTAATGTTAGGCTAAGCAAAATGGATTTAAAAAGAAAACTGAATTGGACTGAGGTAGGAGGTAGACTTGAAAAAGAAAATAATTAAGTGAAAATTTAGCCCCACACAACACGACACAAGTCAAAAAATAGGCATGGAGGCAGATTGCAGACAACAAATGCAGGCTTCGCCATTCAGAGCTTGGAGGAAAGCAAAAAAAAAACGGTACAATGTTCTATCCAAAGCATGTCAGCAAAATCTCAGCTTTCAAGAAGACAAGATCTGGCACTGGTTTGTAGTCTTATTTATTTATTTATGAGACATTTGTTTCATATTTTCATGAACAACAACAGTTATTAAAATGATTTTGACTATTGAGCTACAATGCTTTTATTGTAGTTATACCTTATATTCAGGTGGAGGTACTAAACCTAAACCTTTAAGCGCAGTGTTAAAATAACTTGCATCTCTGCCATAACTGCGCTACTTCTCAAAGTGGCGATATGACATCCCACACAAGATCAGTGACAAAGATGATTCCTTGACAATCTAAGCAATAATGTTTGATTAACTATGCATCATCACAAGGTGTGCACACGTCTCCGTCTTCGCAACTGTGCCATCTTGCCTACTCCTAGCCGAGTTAAGAGAGCTCCCAAGGTCTCTTAAATACCTGTCAGTTTAAAAGTACTTTTAAGTCCAGAGAATTTTAATAAATCACTTTTATTCTTACATTTTGTGTAGTAGTAAAAGTCACCAATTCTTACACTTAAGTTACACTTTTTTTACTTTGAGTAGCTTGATACATACGGCCCCAGATCACCAGTCAGGTCCATACTATGGTTCAGCCTTATCTTCCAATTCACTCACTCTTTACTTTTGGTCATAGCCTACATTTTACCTCCACAATATTACATTATGCTGAAGAATTCATGTTCTGATGAAAACCAAACTGCTGTGATCTTTTTTAATTCTTTTACCCCTTTTTTTTGGAATGCCCAACCGCGTTCTAAGCCGTGCTCGCTGCAACAAGCACTCCTCCAAAACATGTGATGTCAGTGGCCGCTTCTCTTCACAATGCAGTCTACACGTTAAGCCTGCAAAGACATGAGGTTGAGGGAGACACTTCATGCACAGCTTTATACCGGCAAACTGTGGGCCCTCGATTGATCAGCAGGGGGTGCTGGTGCGTAACGAGATGCAGACAAAATGGCCAATTGAATCCCTCCCTCTCTGGAAGACGCTGCCGTCAAATATGCATTGCCCTGCGGGGCTGCAGACCACAGTCGGGACTGGCGCGGTTCGGATCTGATACCAGACCATGGGGCTCATCCACACACTAGAACAGTGCCTTAACAGGATGAGCCACCCAGCAGTCCCAAACCACTGTGGTCTTTGATTGAATCGTTCGGTAAGTTATGACATTGTTATGTTTATGCTGATTCAAACATGAAAAGGAGAGTACACCCCTTCCCCTCACTCGAATGGTAGCCATGGCAGCAGTGCGAGCAGCCAGGTCACTGAGGGTGTCCTGGGCCCTCTGGAAGTCCTGCAGCAGCTGCCAGTTTCGCACTTGGGCCCTGCACTCCCGCTCTGTTACCTCCTGCCACTGTGACTGCAGCTGCAAAGCCCTGCTCCTGTGAACAGACGAGACATAGAAAAAATACACATTCTGTCAGTACCTTAATTTGCATTCTTTAGTCTAACTCCACAGTTTTATAACAATAACAACTTTTATTCATTTCCCCAATAATTTTAGATATGACACTATTGAGCTCAAGGGCGTATGTTTCATTTCAACATTGGGGGGAGGGAGACACCATTGCCACCCCCAACGTTCAGAGCTAAGTTATCTTGCGTGGATACATCAGTTTGCATCTAGCACTAGCAAAACAGCTTCCCAGTTAGTTTGCAAGATAGCTTGCTAAATATCCAGCAAAGCTTGTATTCATTTTGTTATACAGTGGGTATAAAAAGTATTCACCCCCTTTGGCATTTTTCACATTTTATTTTCTTACTTTATGGAATCAATATGGATTTAATTGGTATTTATTTCCACGGATTAACACAAAATACTTTAATAATTCACCCACCTTGACTTGGTAGAATACTTGGTAGAATCACCTTTAGCTGCAATTACAGCTGTGAGTATATTTGGATAAGTCTCTACCAGCTTTCCACATCTGGATGCTGCAATTTTCGCCCATTCTTTTATACAAAATTGCTCAAGCTCCATCAGGTTGGATAGGGACTGTTGATGAACAGGAATTCCACAGATTCTCAATGGGATTGAGGTCTGGGTTTTGTGTGAGGGTGTCAATGGTGTGTGTGTGTCTAAGAACCACATATGTGTGTGAATGTTCCAACGGTGTGTGTGCAAACGGAAAATATGTATACTATTGTGTGTGTGTGTGTGTGTGTGTGTGTGTGTGTGTGTCCAATTGTTTTATATATATGCTTGTTTTGAGTAAAGTCATTCTAAATATGAAGGTGTTTTATATTTGTGCTCAAGCCAACACATAGGAATCATTTTTAAAAATGTCCCAGATGGTGCCTCATAGTAGCCCATTGGCAAAAATGCTACAATCTGTGATTAACCAATTATTTACTGGCTAATCAATGGCTCTGGGATAACCAAGCTTGTAGCGCTCTCTTGTGGTGAATTTAATGAATTTGTATTAAGTGAAAAGAGGTGTTCATAAACCATATACAGTATACTAATAAAACATACAGAGCTGGTAATACTTATGTTGAAATCCAATGCAGATATTAGTGTGGCTTGCAAAACAAGACCACCTAATGACATGATAGAAAGTAATCTGCAATCATGGCTTCCATTCCAGCTCTGCTCCACAAAGACTTATCCCCTTTCCTCTCTCCTACCATAGGGATTACTGTTCCCATGCATGAGAAGCAGCATATTCTCACAGCATATTTGTGAAAACAGCACTGCTGTGGAGAGCAGAATAACACTAATATGAAATGAATGGAGAACCTTGTAGAGTTCATGGGTTATTCTACAAGACATATAACTCTTTTTGTCCTACACAAGCATCCACTTGAAAGCATTTTTTAATTGAAAATTGTTTGACATTTAACTGAGAAGTTGCTCCACTGGCACAGTGTGATTTTGTCATAATGTCATAAGGATACATTTGTGACAATCAAGGACCAAAGTGGCTCACTCCTGATCTATGTCATTTGTTTGTCATCTGTTCATCCACTTATTAATTAATTTGTTAAACCATCCAACCACACATCTATCCATTCATTCATTACATTAGGTGTCACCCATCTGTACACCCACCCATACATACATTTATGAATTAATTCATTCATTAAGGGCTTCATTCATGTTTCCTTGCATTTATTCTTTGAACGTATAAATTGAGGTGTATCATGCTCACAGTTGTAGTACAGTTGACTGTTTCTATTCATGGAAAAATCTTGACCATTAATCCAGGGAATTAGCTGTGAATGTCATGTAGAAATCCTGTACAGATGACCAGTAAAACCACCTCTATTTGGACTGCACAAGAATCCAAAGCATGAATCGTGGTTGTAATGTGCTTGCGTAAAAAGGCTCCAAATCGGCAAAGCTTGTATTCGTTTTGTTATGTAGTGGGTATAAAAGGTATTCACCCCCTTTGGCAGTTTTCACATTTTATTTTCTTACTTTATGGAATCAATATGGATTAAATTGGTATTTCTTTCCACGGATTAACACAAAATACTCTAATAATGTCAAATAAAAACATCTCTAACGCTTTTTCTTAATTAATTACAAATAAAAAACAGACAATAATTTATTCTATAAGTATTCACCCACCTTGATTTAGTAGAATACTTGGTAGAAGTATTGCTACATGCTGTTCGCTTGCTACATATGTAGCATTTTGCGGCAGTTATTGGGACAGTTGCAGAAAGATTAGAAAGTAACACAGGGGATGTGATCCTCGGGACTTACCTGTGCTGCAGACCCAGGTACCCTCGTTTTTTTGCGGGTGCACGGGCGTCTTCTATTCCCCCAGGACGTCCTCCGTCCCACCAGGACGCCATTGTGCCGAATCCGCCCTACATCGCTCCAACATTATATAGGCTACCTGGATTAGAATGGATTAAGGCAGGGATTACACTCTTTGGAGGAGGAACACTCGTGGAAATTGTATATAATACAGAAATACATTTCATCGTTCATTGTTAAACCTATTGAAATGTATGAGCAAACAGTTAAATGACAACATTTAAATTACACAATAAAAGGGCACTAGGGGGAAAGGAAATATTTAACAGAAGCGACCCTCGATAGGAATGTCCCAACTCGGCTCATGACTAACATGCTGTGGGTGTGAAGCTGTATGAGGCAAGCAACACATGCACTTGTAAAATACAACTCCTAAAAACATTTTTAAAAACAGACACAGACACATTCATATTATCAGCCAATCTGATTGTTATAGCGAGTTAATGATTTATTCAAAGATAATTCAAAGTATTTGTTTTAGTAGTATTAAAAGTGATAACATCGAAAAGCACAAAAAGTCGAAAGACTTATTTCCACTGTGGTCCTCTTTCAGTGCACAAATACAAACTTTATGACAGTTTAGCTAGGCAGACAGGCATATTATATAGGCTACTAGAATAGATATTTTAAATTAAATAATCATAGAAGAGGCTTATGACTTAACGATGCATAGCCTATATTTATATAAGAATAGGATACATTATTAAATCAATCCAAATGTCTAACCCAAGTTAATAGTATTCATCATCCATTTCGTTACTGTTGATTTAAACCTACTAGCCTACTTGTAGAAACTGATTGAATGTAGATGTATTTGTAAATCGCACTGTATACGAGTGTCTGCTAAATGCCTCAAATGTTTTTATTAAAAAATGTATCCCAACACTTGGTTTTCTGTAAGTAGGATATTTGTATATATGATGGTTCTTCCGGTACTTGGGAGAAAAAAGAAAAAGGGTAACCAATTTACTATTAAATTGGTCACCTTTTTTATTTTTTCAGGTACTTGCAGTTGTTATTATTAAGTAGAACACCTTTATTATAACTGCTGACAGTGACGTCATTTATGTTTTTTTCAATATTTAAATATCGCGCTCCAGTATCAGTAGTTGATAAGGATTGCAATATATGGGTTCGCGTGACTCGGAACCCGAGAGAGTGACTAGCTGTGGAGGTGGTATTTGTTTCACTGTAACACACTCGCCATACAAATTACTACTGGTGCTTGGAGGATTTGAAAGGCAGGCAGAGTAAAGTTTGTGGATAAATTATACATCTAACATTATTTCTAAAAAGTGTAGAGCAGCTAAATAAAATCCGGCATTATCAAGGTAGTTTGGCTACGGCCAATATTGTTTGCAGTCAGTTGCCTATCCAGTCAGTAGTTCACTTGTAGTAACGTTCATGTTATAATTCCTCACCTGTCTACGGAATATATTTTAATAGATATAACTAATTAGCAAACTAAAGTCAGCTATCTTGTTTCCATTTTCTCGATCATCTGTGAAAATCTTCAGTGTTTCCAAAGATTGCACATTTTACTTGATACTAGCGAAGGCTGCATCGTTAGCTAGTTGTTGGTACTACTGCCTTCTAGTTAGCTAGCTGATAATAATTAGCTGGGTCATTATTACCTTATCCTAAGTTAAAGCTTTATTATTTCCTGAATTTAGTAGACTTTGGGGACCTGGGTGAAGCATGCCGAATTTCGGTAGCCGAATATGGAGTACCATAGAGAAGGTGTGTCATTTCGTGCCTATCGTAGTAAACACGGTGCTGGTGTTCTCAATCACCGCAGAAGTTAGCTATCTTGTGTTGGTGGAGGCTCCACGGGAACCGGAGCAGCAAAAGAGCGAGTGGTCGGCGGTTTGGAAGTCTGTTCATCTCTTCTGTCAGTACTACATGTTGGGCAACATCACGTGGAACGCCTCGCTGTTTCTCAAAACCAGCCCCAGCATCCGCGGTGTGTTCCTCGGCGGGGAAGGCGTTGGCCAAGGCTGGAGGTAGCTTTCTAGACAATTTAAGCGATGAATAGAATGTAATGTATGTTCTTGAATCCTCCTTTAAAGTATCCCATTTATGATACTATTCTATGTCATTCTTCCTATCTAGTTAGATAGCTAACTAGCTATTATACACGTTTTATGAAACTGATACTTCCGCTCCTGCTGATTGGTCAACCAGACATTCCTGGCAGTGCCGATATACATAAAGTAGGGGAGAGCGGGGTATGTTGTCACACTTTTCACTCTGTCTTACCTGTACTGGGCGCAATACATCACAATGGTATAAATGTCATACCAAATGAAAGGTGGAAGTCTTGGGCACATATTTTGTATTCATTGCATTTTCATGTATTATTTCAGTATGGAGTTGTAGACAGTTAAATAGAGGTGTGCACTTGTGACAACTTACCCCACCAGGGGGGTAAGTTGTCACACTATGTCATAGTATGTGGGGTAAGTTGTCACATTGGATTATCAACAAATAAGAACACAACACAATAATTGTGAAGAAAACATTTTTTACTTTCAAATTCAAAACCAAGTACATTTAATTACAGAACTCATTCATTAAAGAGCAAAATGCACAACGAAACACATCTAATCAGACTCATCTTCCGAGTCACAGTTCTGGCACAAATAAATTGTCTGGCCTGGGGTGCAAGCATCATGGGCCCACTTCTTGCATCTCACACACTGCACCCAAGTCTCTTTTGGGCGGCTGTTAGAAAATGGCTCCATGCAGACTAGGCAGAAGCATTCCTCTTCATCTGCTGCTGACTCGTCTAGTTTTCTTTTTACTCTTGCCTTTTTGTTCCCCAGAAACAGCCTGTTTTTAGATTGTGATGTTTCCATTTATAGTGCTTGCTTCACGGGTGTGTCTGTTAGAATTGCGGTTCTGCGCCGCTTTCTTCCATTATTAGTTTGTTTTCGGGGACCAGCTTTTGGAAATGGCCGGAGGTCCTCTGGAGTTGGTAGTCTGCTGCCAGCACTGTCATTGCTGGGTAAGGGTGAGCTGGCATGGGAACTGAACGGGTCTGTGTCTGTGTCTGTGCTTGTGCCTGGCAGGGCAGGGTTGGTACTGGGGCCTGACGGGGCAGGGCGATCCGTAACATAGGATGGCGCAAACTCAGTTTCCAAAAATACATCCCTGTTGTAAGGCTGTACCCCAGCTACCCTAAAGCCAGCCTGAATGTTCAAGGGGGTTGCCGCCACAGGATAAGCGATTGCCACAATCCCAGGAATGTCATAAATTGACATTGTTTTCCCAGGATTGTTCCTCATCCATGCATCACACGCTGTGTTGATGTGCCTTTTTAGCGGCCCGTAGACAGACCTGTCTAAGGGTTGAAGCCGATGAGAGCAGTGGGGTGGGAATGACACCATAATTATGCCGTTTTCTTTGGCATAATTGAGTCCATCAATGGACATATGAGATATGTGGTTGTCCAAAAGCAGTAAAGATGGTTTCTCCTTTGAGCATTTTGTATGCTCAGTGAAATGTTTCAGGAAGTCAAAAAAGTGCACATCTTTCATCCACCCCGAGGGATTTGCCGCTCCCCTGCTGCCAGGTGGTCCGCTGTTTAAAAAATGGTCGCGGAAGTTGACACGGGGAAATATGAAATATGGAGGTATACTATTTCCTGTGGCTGACACAGCACAGGCCAGTGTGACAAGTGTCCCCCTTTCAGCGGAGGTCAGCGACCCTACTTGTTTGAATCCGCGTCTGGCCACTACTTTTTCAGGTTTATGGACCGTGGTCACCCCAGTTTCGTCGACATTCCATATGTCCCCTGGTCCAAATCGATGTCTGTCTAGCACATTTGCTAAATTGTCAAAGAAGGCATTGACATTTTCTCGGTTGAAGCTACTAGCTCTGGCAAGGCTAGTTGCCTCAGGCTTTCTTATCAACAGCATTGGGTGCCTTTTTAAGAAGGCTGTAAACCACTCCGAGCTGGCCTTTTCTGTTTCAGCCCACATTGGTGTGAACTTCAGCTTGTGTGCCACAGCAAACTGGTAGGCAAGTCTTTTGATCTCACTTGGCGACAGACCAAAATAAATGTTAGCTGACCTAGCAATATAATGAACAAGCTGCATCTCCAAATCAGGTGGAAATACCTGCCGTGGCTTTCTATAGCCAACCACTGTTGTTGGCATGGCTGCCTGACTGACAATTTCTTCGCTGGTAACCTTTTCACAATACCGAGTCAGAGTACGGTAATTTATATTAAAATCGTTTGCTGTGCTTCTGATTGACTTGTTCTCCAGCTTCACCTGTCTGACTGCCTTCAACATTATATCAGGTGCGGTGCTGCCATTCTCTGTCTTTCTTTTATAATTTCTCACCATCATCTCACTTTATTTTGTTCCTTCATTTGTTCGTTCCTTTCTTCCTTCCCTCAATGCTTCTTTCCTTCAAAAACAAATTTAAATTAGCCTCATGTGACAACTTGCCTCAAAGCCATTGAGACAACTTGCCCCAAATGGGCATGTGGGCAAATGTTTGTTAAATCTCACGGCTAGTTCAACATAGTACTGCAGCTAACATATCAAGAAACACCTTATTGTTTCCTTTATTCGGTACACAAATATAATTTAGGACATTTATACCTAACACAGTTTTATTACATAAAATGTAAGATGCCATTTACTTACTTTCGAAGGAGACAAACACACAACTTGTGCTCACTTGTAATTAAAGAGGCCTTTGACCACCTGTGAAAATGAATTTTAATCTGGCCCTAGTTGCAACAAAGTAGCTATTTGATTTTTGAGATAGCGTCCCTGTGGTTGGAGGTATGAACAGTGTGACAACTTACCCGTGTGACAACTTACCCTGCTCTCCCCTACAGTTAAATACATCATTTTAATATCATTGCACTTAACACAAATATTTACATCCTTGATAAACAGTGATATATATATACTGATATCTCAGTCCGTTTTATAAATTGGGATATGGAACTCGAATGTCGGCACGACTAGGGGTTGTCGGCACTCTGCGAACACCCCCGATATTCATGATATAGGCTAGCATAAGTTCTCGTTCCATGTCGCTTTAATGGCCTTGTCTGTACATTTTACACATTTGGCTTTTAGCAGACGCTCTTATCCAGAGCGACTTACAAGATGTGCATTTATACATGGTAAGATCATATACCGCACCTGTAACACAGTACTTCCTTTTCCTCGCTGCACAGCCGACCCAGGGAAAAATGTAATCGGTGATGTTTCATTCACTACTGTTTTTCATCTCATCTCCGGGACACCCCTTGTTGTAGAAATCAGCGCCATCCATTTACACATATAGTTTATTGGATGTAAGGTTCGATACCTGGCGCTCCGCATTTGTCCGGCATTTGTGGAATTCTTAAACCAGGCTGGATAAGATCTCATCCAACCCTGGATAAGATGTTTCTAGGAGGTCTCAACAAAGATATTTTACATATAAAGCAGAGCTTTATATATTCATTTAGGGGGGTGCACACTAATATATGAATGTCCAGCCAGTACATAGAATATCTTTGTTGAAACCTGAAACTGATCATATCTAGTGAAGATGCTTAGAACCATGGACAGCAGGCTGTCATTGCCTGCTGGCTCTTGTTCTCCCTCAGCCCTTAATTGTTTGACTGAATTTGTTAATGATTAATTTCAGTAAGTAATTTAGCGTAGTCATTATAGTAAGTGTGACACAGCAGGGGTTCATGCCTGTGCTGGGCTCAGCCGTGTCTCCTCTCTCCCGGGCAGGTACTGCTACACCTGCGAGACTCACACCCCTCCACGCTGCTCCCACTGCTACGACTGCAACGTGTGCGTGCTGCGGCGCGACCACCACTGCGTCTTCTTCGGCCAGTGTGTGGGCTTCCGCAACTATCGCTACTTCCTGAGCTGCCTTCTATTCATGTGGGCCGGTCTGCTGTACGCCGTGGTAATGAACGCGGAGGTCTTCATCATCATCCTGAAGGAGGGCGTCACCTTGCATAGTGTCATGCTCCTGATTGTGCCCTGGATCATGCTCGTTTCAGGTGAGTGATTCCCTCAAAGGGCGGGGCTTGTGGAGCACGAGGCCGCAGTGTCATAATAAAGGCCTGCTGGCATTCACTTTGCACACAGTGAGCACTGTCTACCATTGGTTGTTACTTGTCACATCTAAACCGGTCATCAGCGCACATGGTATGCACACTGAAAAGCAACACTCCATACAGTTTGTTGGCAGACTTGTTGCAATGCAAAGTCCATTAAATACAATGCATATCCTGGGCTTTGCACTATAACTTGTCTAAGTGACATGTTTTGTGGTCTGAGCAAAGTAAAGAAATTGATTTGTGACCAATTCCAGTAGCTGTTTTTTGTAGCACAGTCCTATTAGTTGAGGAGATGGTGATACACTATATGGCCAAAAGTCAGTGGACACCTGACCATCACACCTATATGAGCTTGTTGGACATCCCATTCTGAAACCATGGGCATTAATATGGAGTTGGACTATGACAGCTGCCACTCTTCTTTCCACAAGATTTTGGAGTATGTCTGTGGGAATTTGTGCCCATTCAGCCAAAAGAGCATCTGTGAGGTCAGGCACTGATGTTGGACGAGAAGGCCTGGCTCGCAATCTGCATTCTAATTCCTCCCAAAGGTGTTCAATGGGGTTGAGATCAGGGCTCTGTGCAGGCCAATTGAGTTCCTCCACACCAAACTCTTCTAACCATGTCTTTATGGACCTCGCTTTGTGCACAGGGGCACAGTCATGCTGGAAAAGCAAAGGGCCTTCCCCAAACTGTTGCCACAAAGTTGGAAGCTCCCAATTGGCTAAGATGTCTTCGTATCCTGTAGCATTAAGAATACCCTTCACTGGAACTAAGGGGCTTCTCCCTGAGAAACAGCCCCAGACCATTATCCCTCCTCCACCATACTTTACAGTAGGCACTATGCATTCCGGAAGGTAGCGTTCTCCTGGCATCCGCCAAACCCAGATTCGTCCATCAGACTGCCAGATAGTGAAGCGTGATTCATCACTCCAAAGGACATATTTCCACTGCTCCAGAGTCCAGTTGCGGCGTGCTTTACACCACTCCAGCCGACGCTTGGCATTGCGCATGGTGATGTGAGGCTTGTGTGCAGCTGCTCGGCCATGGAAACCCATTCCATGAAGCTCCCGACGCACAGTTCTTGTGCCGATGGTGCTTCCAGAGGCACTCTGTACTCTGTACTGGTACTCTGTAGTGAGTGATGCAGCAGATGATAGGCGATTTTTATGTGCTATGCGCTTCAGCACTTGTCGGCCCCGCTCTGTGAGTTTGTGTGGTCTACCACTTTGTGGCCGACCTGTTGTTGCTCCTAGGCGCTTCCATTTCACAATAATAGCACTTAAAGTTGACCAGGGCACATCTAGTAGGGCAGAAGTTTCACGAGCTGACTTGTGGCAAAGGTGGCATCCTATGACACTGCAAATGCATAGACAAAGTCACTGAGCTCTTTACGAACCATTCTGAATTCTGAATGTTTGTCTGTGGAGATTGCATGGCTATGTGCTGGATTTTATGCTCCTGTTGGCAATGGGTGTGGCTGAAACACCTGAACTCAATAATTAGTAGGGGTGTCCACTGACTTTTGGCCATGTAGTCTATATACTATACAGTACCAGTCAAAAGTTTGTGTACACCTGCTGGAAACTGGTTTCCTGCTGGTTTATCTCATAATTGACAATGCTTTACACCGTATACATTGACATGACAAAAAACACATGAACAAAAACAAAATGAACATCAAAGAAATGTTCAAGAAAATTATATTGAAAATTGAGTCTTGGATTCCTCAAAATAGCCACCCTTTGCCGTGATAACAGCCTCACAAACACGGGCCATTCCAGATGGAAGGTGTACTCAAACTTTTGACTGGTACTGTATATAGACATATTTCAATGATGGTTCATTAAAGAACATTAAAAACATGGGTTACTGGGACATAGTGAGTGTCCGTTTAATCACCATTAACTGGTGAGCTGTCGAGGTAGCTGCTTTCAAATTTGTGTGGTTTATGAAAATTGAAAATGAATTGCCTGTTGACACAACCGTGGAAAGTCCTCTTGCCTTGGCGGTATTGGGAAATTTGGAACATCACTGTGTTCTGTCATTTTCTCATAACTGGGTTTTTGGTACTGTTTAAAAACAGCTGATCATCTCTCACTTCTGTCCACAAATCTGGCCAGCTTCTATTTGCCACACCAAAAACATAGACATGATTCACTGGGCAGCTTGTCAAACTGAACTTCCTCTAAGAACTGGGAGAGAATCTGAGGAAAAGGCAGGTGGGAGGGGTTGTGGGGGGGCTGTGTTGCTAGTAGAAACTTGCTGGGAGGCCCAAGTGACTAGTGCAGAGAAGCAGCATTGCTATTTCAGCTGTGGTGTTTGTCTGATTTCGCATTGATATTGGCCATATGCCAGTGGAAGGCTATTTCTTTGTCCCTCCATAAATGATAAATGATACATTTATTTTTCTTTTTTTTGTTGGGGGGCAAAACCTTATTTAAATGGTAAATCTTTAAATAGTGTTCTTAATGCTGGAAAATCAAGCCAGTTTGAAAAAAGAAAAAAAAAAAATTTGATTTTCAACTTCTATTTTACTTTCATTCGTAGAAACGAGGCAGAATGGAAAGTTGTGTAACGAACTCGGGATCTGACTCTTTCTCCTCTCTTATATCTCCTCCATACCTTTTCCTCACCTCCGTGTCCTTCTGCTACCCTTTTCAACCCCCCTAATTTCACTCCTCTCCCGCTCTCAGGGCAAGTGACCGCTCGGGCCTTTGCCTTCGCCTTCATCGCGGACACGTGCGTGGTCGGCTTCCTGCTGGTGGCAGGCTTCCTCTTTTTCCACATAGGCCTGATGCTTAGGGGCCAAACCACTCGGGAGTGGTACTCCAGTCGACGGCCCTACAATCTCGGTTTGCTGGATAATGTGCGGGAGTGCCTCGGCCCGCGCTGGTACCTGTGCTGGCTCAGCCCTCTCATCCCCTCCCCGCTCCCCGGAGACGGCATTCACTTCCGGGTTACCGGGTCACTGGAGCCTGCCGGCAGCGCCGTTTCATTGTAATCCAAGGTATCAGGCCATCGGTCAAAACCCAGTGGTGTCTGCAGCTGTCTTAAGGGACAGTAATTACCCTTACCCCCATCCTCTCCTGTGGGGCTAACCTTCACCTTCGGATAAAGGAACAGTTTATGGTTTTGAAAGAAATTTATATTTTGTTGGTTTTCAGATGGACATGTATTATTAATATTATTTTAATACTTGCATGCTGCAGTCCTCTACCCCAGAACAGCCTTGGGGTTGTCTATATTTTAATGTGGTACTAGTTCTGCATAAAGGTTTGTCTCTTTCTACTTGAGTCTAGTCTGCTTGTGTGCCGACCACCAAATAGCTGGTTGATGATTGGACAGGGGATGTTGTTCAGATAACTGTTTTGTGCCTGTAATTAATTAATCAGACATTAGTTTCATGGTCTTTTTTGTTTTTGTTTGACAAGATTTCAGTTTTTGTGACATGTATGAAGGTTTTTGCAATCCAGCAGTGGCCCTTATCTTTTGTTCAGTGAATAACCATGACATTACGTCACAGTCATTTAGCAGATGCTTTTATGCTGAGCGATTTACAAAATGAATTCCATACATGCTTTCAGAGGATACAAAGTGTGTTTGCAATTTCACTTTCACCCATCAGAGCTGCCTCCATGTCTGGGTGTGGGGTGTTATACAAGGTGTGTTGTACGCGGTTGTAAATATCCCACTGTATTCTGTATTGCACTGAATTTTTGTCTATTGGTTTCATTTTATAAGGGACAGGTTCAGCTCTGTAAAAAAAAAAAAGTCATTATTTTGTTCCTTTTCTATGTGAGTTTTGGAATAGGCCTAGCAGTTAAACACTGAACACATTTGTAAATGAAGGAGTCGCCAGACATGCTGAAGCCTAACCACTGCAGGTTGTTTTTTAACTTGCTCTTGTTTGCGTTGAACAGAACTTCCCTGAGTGACTCAGTATCAGTGCAGTATACAAGTACAGTGCCATAGTGAGATGTCCAAACACCTGCAATGAAAAGTGAACACTAGTATATTTAAATTTGTTTGCAAAATCAATGTTTGTCAACAGCGCATGAGATTCTCACATTGAAATGTGTTGCCAGTTGTTTTAGCTTCTAAAGCATACAGTTCTTTGGCATGGGCATAGTTTAGCAGTGTTCGAGAACCTTCATGTGTAGCAGCAGAGTATTGCACCATGGTCCACTGGCTGCTGATTTGAAACACTAAGGCTTGTGTTCTAGAGTCTGAATGTAGAAGAATGCAATGGCACTACTGCATCTAAGCTCTCCTAGAGCTGAGACCAGAGTCAAACCTGCTCAGGCTCCAGCTTGACTGCTACATTGAACGTTGGGCTCGGAGAGCACGGTAGGGTTTGAGGTGTTTTGTTTTGACACTTACACTCGTTCCATCACCGACCTTGGGGATTGTTGCTTGAAATGAATAAACTTTCATATATAAGAAAATTCATATATATATATATATATATTCTACTTGATTTGTGCCATCCCCAACCCTTTTCCCCCACTTTAATTTTCCTGTTCTTTCAAATAGGTGAGGAGTGAAATCAAATTAGTTGTGCATACTAAAATGGTAATGGTTATACTATTTTATAATAGTTTATAATGAATGGTCTCAGTGCTGAATGATGCATTTTCCTGAAACGGCTGCATTCTACATGAATCCTCATGTGTTGTGCAGGTTATTCTGTGGTGCAACTGATCTTGACTCTCCACAAATTGTATGAGCCACCTGTTTACGTTTGTGCCGCGTGTGGAGAAGAACAGTGGCTGTTGTTTTACTCTCTCTGTCCCTCTCTCTCTTTCTCACACTATCTCTCTCCCTTTCCCTCTGCCCCCCTCCCTCCCTCTTCCTCTTTCTCTCTCTCTCTCTCTCTCTTCTCTTTCTTTCTCTCTCTCTCTCTCTCTCTCTCTCTCTCTCTCTCTCTCTCTCTCTCTCTCTCTCTCTCTCTCTCTCTCTCTCTCTCTCTCTCTCACACACACACTATGAAGTGGGATAATCTGATGCCCTTTGTCTTTTTAATGGTGTATCTCAGTATATTCCTTAAAATGGATGGATATATTTTTTGTTTAATATTTTTGTTTCCATCCGGCACTTGGATTAAGCAATGTTGCCTATTTTACACTTCAGTGCAAAATGCTGTCTTTGTTGTTCTTTGATTTGCTTGTTGGGGAGATTTTAATAAAATGGTTTAAATACTTGTACTGCCGTAGTGTAGTATTGTCTGTGGGCATGTAATGTGAATGTGTTGTACATGTACTGAACATCAATAACAAGAAATATTTGGATTTTTAGAAAGATAGTTTAAAATTGAACACATTTTTGTATATGTTCTTTTCCTCTCAGTTTTACTACATGACTATTTTGGGCTGACCATCATAGGCTCATAATTTTGGCTGTTGCATAAGCACTTCCTCAGAGGTGCTCATGATGACAGATGAAGATGTGATCATATTTGTTCAATTTGTTGAGAAAGAAAAATGCTCATGTTGACAGTGAACGTACTATTGGTGTGCTGGAGGCTAAGCTAAGTGAACGCACTTTGTGTTAACAGCCAGAAACTTTTAATGCTAGCAAGACAGCCAAAGCAGTCTATCATCGCCCGCAATGTGGAAAATAGCCAGTCCCAAAACCCCATCAAGATTGAGGCATTGTGCTCCATTTATCAAATAGTTTGCACTCTGCCAGTTCCACTGTATCAGACTGTCCAGGTCACAAGAACCGCACATTAGCGGGTCAGTCATCAGTTGTAATTTGTACACCAGACAACCACACAGGCCCATTGCTTACCGACGTTTAGAGAAGCTTGCCTGGTATAAGGCATGCACACCGTTACACTGCTTCTCACTGTAGCCACGTGCTATTTGCCTTTGACCTTCACAGTAATCCCTGTTAGCCAACACAGCCAATGACAAATGTTACTGTGTGCCATGCCAATTCAATAAAAATGTAATTGCCTCTGCTACAAAAAAATATGTTGCCCTTTTCCCATTTTTATATATTGTAGGGATGTGTTCGATTGCTGGCTGTTGACACCCAAGACCGCTAATGACAGCGCACTGGCTTTATCCAGCCTCCAACGTTCAGGTGGCATGGCATTGTTCTTTTAAATGGGGCTTATTGGTTCACTTATGCCTTTTTCTGTATTGATTTCCATCAAGATTAACACCTCTCCGACTAATGAGATGATGCAGTGCTTATACTACAGTGAACTTCACCTGAGAGTATCGTTGCCAGACACGAATAATCTGTTAATAAAATTGATGCCAAAAGCATAGTCAATATCCCAAATCTAAATAGTTTATCTAATTTAGGGTTCAATAATTGACTCCATTTATTTGGGAACCATGTATATGGTTTATTGATATAGACTTAATAAGGTACAACCTCCTGAGGATTTTATAATACATACGTTCATACATTGTAACTCAATTATAAACCAGTTTAATTAGAAAAATAAGTCTCTTTGAACGCATTGTATTTGATAGCTTTCTATAACTAGCGTCTGAAAACAATTATATTTATGAGCAAGTCAGGAGTGGATGGTTAGGTCTGTTAAACACTGATTTGAAAAAAGAACACCCCTGGTCTGGTGTCTGGTCAATAGCAGGGGATAATCAAGGGAAATATATTCGCAGTCGTCCACAAGAGGGCATAATTATCAAGACTATGCTTATTTCATTGTCACACAAAAAAAAACCCGGCTAAACCTAATCTATTCGGTTATGACTGGTAAAGGAGAGCAAGATACAAACCATGAATCGCCCCTTGTTAATCGATGATTCCGTTCTAGCAGACGAATAAATGTATGTAACTGCGTTTCATTCATAAAATAGATCTTGGTACAGCTAAATTAGACTCATCTCATTTCTTGTCACTCACTGTCGGGCCCAAGTGCTTCACTTTTATAAGATTTGAGAATTATAGGCTACAATACCCATTGTTTTATCTGTGCGAAATAAATGTCATTTTGTTTTATGTTTTGTATTTTTGAAAAGGTAACGAGACACGTCCCAGTAGTCCTATTTAAACGTTTCCATCCTTATTTCGATTTCAAGTGATGTAAGCCTACTGGCAACGGCGAATTTAGTAAACAAATGACTTAGTCCAAGAATGTTGATGGAGACACGAACGCTTCCGATCGATTGGTCCGGGTCTGACCCTTGGTCGAATCCTTACCTTTGCCAATAATTTGCCAAAGGAATTTATAATGTCGTGAGCATGTGCTTGGCTGTTTGCGGTGAGGTAATGAGCCGGCCATATGGTCATGTTTAAACAGGGGCAGCTGCTGACACGCCACCCCATTGTGTGCGTAAAAAGGACAAAAAAAACGATGATGAGTCGTTGAATTATTATACAGCCGTATCTTACTCGGCATCACTCTGTGCATCTGAGGCCAGCGGCACACGCGCCCCATTGTATTGTTCGGTATAGGCAGGCGGGAGCCCCCTGTTCCAACGCACCCCTTCCTCTCTGAAGCTGATGGACAGTTGGTTGATCCTTTGTCTTGCAACATCCCTCCACAAACTGAGCACCGCCACCCCCTTGTACATATGACCCCTTGGCACATTCCGCCAGGCGGTCAGTATGCTTAGTGATACATAATACCAGCCGCGGTTTCAAAGAAGAGACATCATTTAGCGACAGCGTCGTCATAATACGTGCTTAAGAACGGGTCACGAAGTTTCTAAAAAACGACATAGGCCTACTTGTGTGATTTTCAAACGTTCACGTTAACACGACACCCGATTTAAAATGAACCCGTGACATTTGCCAAAGTTTGCCCTAAAGTATTATACTTATAGCCCCTTGCGATTAACCATTAATACAACAGCGCAAAATCACGCAAAAACATTTCCAAATTAGAAAGATGTTAGAGACTGTCGCAGGTTCAAGCGAGAAAACGACGACAGTCATTCGATCCTCTTTCAGCCCAGCTGCCAGCGCATCTGCTCCGGGTCTGCGGGGTGAAAAGCTTCCCTTTCGGGCAAAGTGCGTGGAGAGAGTGATCGGGCTCTGTGGGCGAGGCCCACCGCCCGCCTTCCCCCAGGGACTCTGGTCTACGTAGCCCATCTGAAAACAACCTCTCTCCCAGCTCCTCTGAAAGCGACAGAAAACCGTTTGAAAACCCATCATCCTCGGAGTCCCTGGAGTCTGTGCGGGCATCTGTCCCAGGTTCCTTAGCTCGTTGAGTGAAACGGTCCACTCGCATGTTTATTGGGAAATCAATGTTTGTTATTATTATTATTAATAATAATAATAATAAGAAGAAGAAGACAAATTAGGCTACATGCACCACTGCAGAATAACATTGTTATTTGCATAATTGTTAATTCGATGAAATTGCTTTTAATTTATTGGGAACACTAAACACACTGTTGATAAGAGTCTGGCTTGACTAAACTGATTTAGCTAATAAATATTTTTCAAAAACTGAAATAATTATCAGTTAGTGTTCACAATGTTAACTTACATTTGAGTAGAGGTTTCTTGCCATAGTGCACCCCCAACCCTTACCCTAAGAGATAGGGACCCATTCAGGCTCATACCTGCATAGTATGTAACTTCATTCCATCAGAGGTATAATTGGAGCAGGGAAAGTGGAATTGACATTTTGGCTCCTCTCTGTCAACTAGTAATTATGGTTAAAATGAAGTGATTGCATGACTTAAATAATGTCTCCAATTAAAGCATCCAGCACTCAAGTGGATTAAAGACCAAATGCATATGGTGCCTCAGGGGCCTGAGCTTGGTCCCCCTCTGGGTCAAACGATTGATCAAAGATGGAGAATAATAACACTTCAGTGAAGCAGTGG
Organism: Aldrovandia affinis; assembly: GCA_029706075.1. Taxonomy (NCBI): domain Eukaryota; kingdom Metazoa; phylum Chordata; class Actinopteri; order Notacanthiformes; family Halosauridae; genus Aldrovandia; species Aldrovandia affinis. The sequence goes on from JAINUG010000049.1 coordinate 926,302, forward strand.
TGGGAGGGTGGCTTTCGTCCGCCTACGTGGACGTCGTCACGGCCACCAGCAGCAGCTCATTGAACCCTTTTGTGCGGACGAAGGGGCTGAAGATCTCACTTCTGCCCTCCGACCCTTACACCTTCGCTGGCCACAGTCAAGGTCAGTGGGGCTTCCAGCTGGCAGCTCCTGGATCCTGGAGAGGTGCACCTCTCTCTCGCACACAACTCTCTCCGTGGGGTTCTGCCAGGTCAGGAGCAGCCCCATTTGGACACCTCTGAACCCCGTCCTTAATTAAAAGAAACAAAAATATCTAGAAAGTTGATATTAGTTGACATAATGGAGAGCATTACCCTGACTCTCTTTGGGGTGCTGCTCTCTTACTTATAACACTCCTTTGTATGTGTGTTGTTGGCTGAGCTTATTGTTGTTGTTGTTTTTAATAACTTTATTATCTAATGCTTGTCAATTTATCTGACAAGTTGGCAGAGTCTAGCACTCTTGCACCATACTGTCTGTCTCTTAGGGTTATAATTCCCCCCTCTATGGTAGCACTGCGCTTTGATTCCTGATCGAAACGCCCGTGTTCATGATGTCTGGATAAGTGTCTGCCAAATGGCGGTAACGTAACGTAACGTAATGACGCCACAGCTATGAATCTAAATGTCTCTAAAAATCTAGATATCTCTCTGCTAATTTTCATGTGATTGGCTAGTTATGTGTTTATTACTGTGCAGGCTATAGAGGTATAGCTGATACAGCTGAACGTTATTTATGAAGTTTAGCCTAGATTACTTGCTAATTACATCAGAGATACGGAGCATCCAGACAGAAATTGAATAGCCATAATAATATTGTCCAAGCCTTTGTTCGTTGTATGGCTAATTTATTTGCATTCTCGTTCTTCCACTTTCTCACATGTTTCAATAGATAGGCTATATTTTTGAGGTGCAGGATGTGTCTGGTGCAACTTGTCTCGTGCTGAAAAAGGGAAGTCTTTGTTTCCCTGCCTTAATGCAATATCGCTATCCAATTCTCGCCTGTACCTGCCCACTTGTCTTGTCGAAAGAATATTTAACTAAATTCTTAGTGAGTTTCCCCACATTTAATAGTGATTTAAGCACCATGTAAATTGTTTCTATACATTTCCCCGGGACTGGGATAAACAACGTCTGACATCATTTCAAAAAATGAATATATTCTAGTTTACACTTTGATTATTAATTCAGCGAACCCCCGCCCATCCCGTTATTTTTGAGGTAACAATAATGCATGAGTTTACACATAAACTAGGCTACATAAAGGTAAAAAAAACGTCCCACGTGTCTTAATTGCGTGTCCTGTTGCAGTCTCTTGAACTCCTTGTAACAACAATGTAATACTTCAACACAAAATTGCTAGGATAAAAAGTAAAAACGGCTCCCAGTGTTTTCTGTCAAGAAATAGATTAACGAAACGCGCCATGTCGTCTCATTAAATCGCATGCTCGTGGTATTGAATAAGAGCGATACTGTACTCCTGGTATAGGCTAGGTGGATGGCAGGGAGTGAGGGAGAGAGTATTGGATGTGGTGCATGAAGACGGAGACACAAAGAAAGAGAAAGTCTTGAAGAATTCGAGGCCGTGTCCCGGCAGGTGCAAGCGGACGCATTCCTGGCTGTAAGCTGCTGATTATCAAAGGAATTCCAGCGCAAGCGAAGACAGGCTGCGACAGACCCCTCAACCGCAGCTTTCTCCGCACCCCCGCACCCCGTTTCTCTCTCAACCATCCTAACTACCCCCAGTCCCCGTGGCGTCCACCAGCCCATTCACGAAAGCGACGGGGACAATTAAGTCAGTAAAAGAGAGGGGAGGAGGGGACAGGCAGCTGGCGAACAGAATCCAAGATAAAACCCGCAGATTATGAAACAAACATAAAGCCAACGAAACAAACTGTAAAGATTGCCCCGCTGTTCCCGAGGTGAAAAGAATATGGGGCCGGTACTACGTGTCTGATTGTCTGTGTATACGTTCTCACTACTTTCAATAACAGGTTTGCTACCCAAATTACACATTGCAATTATAAAGTAGCCTATTATTAATTTATTTATTCCATGTGTAGCTAAAAACAATTTCACACGAAATATAGACTGAACACACACATTTGCAGTGCAGTGCGACGAGAATAGGGTTGAGCCTTTAAATTCTGAAGTTTTGTTTTAATAATCTCGTATTATATAGCCTAGCTAATAACTTTTAATTACACGATTTGAAAACATACATTAATATCATAATATCAGTGTTGAATAATTTCACTATTTCAAAGCCTTTTCGATTGTATTTATTCGTTTAATCGTTTTTGCTTGTGTCAGGTAATTGATAATAGTGTTAATGTAATTAAAGCCGCTAACTGCTGCTTGCGCAGCGCACCAAGAGCGGCACGTGCTTGGTGACAGGTGTGCGTCAGAGAGCGCCTCGCTGTGCTAGGTAAAGAGGCCTCAGTTGTTCACTGTATAATAATAATAATAATAACAGACCAACGGGACTACTGGGCCGGTCGCACGGCAGGTGGAGATGTGCACACGGTGCACGAACAGAAAGCAGACGTATTGCGCAGCAACATTCAATAGCCTATTCGACAGCTATTCTCGAGGAAATGAATGCCAGCCAACTATTACAGGGCACGGACTCTCACCGGGCTTTCGCGACTGAATTGAACTGCTATTTTCACATCTGTCTCGTGCTTGTATTGAACAATCAACAACAATCATGCAAACATCACAAACGTTCAAACCAACTGGATAACGTATTTATATAACGTAGCTATATAAACTAAAATGGTTAATTTTCCAGAATGTTTTCTACTATCTATGTATTACAGTAACTGTAAAGTGTACTACAACTTTTTAAAACTACCTTTATAATAGTGCTAAAAATATCCCGAGCCAGGGGTTTGGAAATATACGTGGCAGCCGAACTGGGTTTAATATCTTATCTAAGTAGGCTAAGCCCCCTTTTCGGCAGTAATCACACAGGTCACGTTGCAGTTTATGTTTTATTGCAGTAAATAAGCAAACACATGATAATACAAAAGTACAAAATTCGATTTGGTGATTTCATTCTAACACACACGCAACGTTCAAAACAAGAGCTCTCGCTGGACAGTTTGTTTTCAGCTTACGTACGTAATGAATGCATTTCAACCATACTATAAAAAGCAGCAAATAAGATCCGTACAAAAGGCCATAAATAAATAAATATAATTTAACATGTATCCCCTTTGAGGAAAACATACGCAAAGACAAACACATACACAATACATTTATAAGGCTAAGAGGCTAGACAGATTTGGATGCTTAATTTATATTTACTTTTGTGTTAATAGGCAAATGTTTGTAAATGTCCCAAACACAACAGTACAAACTGAGAAAACAATCTCTGTGAAGACGCGAGGAAAGTTTTCGATTGAGGCAAAAGCAAGTGGAAGAATCTTCACAGTAATTTTGGTAACTCAGGAGTGTTTTTCCAGTTGTCAATCCGTAAGAGACAGTAAAATAACCTGCCTGCTTTCCGTTGGGTGACATTTGTTGATGTGTCTCGTCAGGCCAGGTGAGGAGAAAAAATTCTCGCCACAGAATCTGCAAGGGTACACCTCGCCGACCCCAGTGACTGCTGCCGCGGCAGAGTCCTTCCCGAGGTACACAGGGCCAGATTCGATTGCGTTCGGTCTTGCCTTCTTCACTGTGGAATGTGTGCTCTTTTGCTGCAAACTGCTCGCCTGCCTGTTGTGTAGTGCCAGGTGTTTCCTCAAGTACGCTTGTCGCCTGAATTTCTTGCAACATTGCGGACAGTCGAACGTCATCTCCTCTTCGGAACCAGAGTCGGAGAGCTGCGGAGAAGGTGTGCTTGCTTCTCTGCTGTTAACCCCATGGCCCTGGGTGACTGGTAGATGGGCAGACTGGGTGTCCTCGCGTTCGGGGGAGCTGCAGTTGGGATGCGCGCTCCTTGGCTTGTGCCAGCGCCGATGCGAAGCCAGGTTGGCTGGACAGCTGAAGACTTTATCGCATTCAGTGCAGCGGTACTCGACCCTAACTATTCGGGAGCACTTGTGCTGCGCTAAGGTTAGGGGGTCCGAGTATCGCTCCCTGCAGAGTTGGCAAATAAACTCTCCAAGGGGGCTGTTGGACCGCGGCTTGGCATCCTCATCTGGGCTTTCTTTGATCCGCAGCCCAAGGACTGGCGATGTAGTGACCTCATCCCGGTATACCTGTTTTTTCTCTGCAGGAGTGGAACTTGAGGGCTTCAGCTTTTTTGGGTTCGCATGCTTGGCTTTGGTGTTTGAGGAGGCGGGTCGCTTCACAGCGGCAGCAACTGACGCGCTGCACATGGAACCCAGTTTTGTGGTCATTTCTGCCAAAGAGGGAATGAAAGTCATTGGTGAACCGTTAATGGTCAGGCTTGGTTCTGGAAAGGATTCAGCTTGAACGGGAGAGCTGGAGTTACGCTTTCGGTCAAGGCAGTCCCCCGAAGGACAGTGCTGGGGGTACTCTGCGATTGCAGGCCGGTTTGGACTCAGGGCCGGAGCGCATTGAGCTTCGGGCATTCCTCCAAATCTCACCCTACTCTGTATGCTTTGAAGGTAGCTGCTGCAAACGGATGACAAGGTCGCGGTGCTGCCCTGTGTTCTGTCTGTAGTGAAAGGCATGGTTGAGGCAAAGACGGGTTCTTGGAAACTTTGCGATGACGAACAATCCTCTCTCACTCTGTAGGAGACGGCACCAGCCTTTCTACTGCGCTTTACCAAAAAACCCCGTGGCATTGTGATTGTTAATATTCCTCGTACGAAACAATTCAATATAAGACTTGCAAACGAATTCTCTCCGCAACGTAACGCAAAACAGCAGCTCTCGATTGCTTTCAAACTATAAATCTGCTCTATACCTTTGCTCAGACGCGCCTCCAAACTCCGACTGACTCTTCCTACCTCGTCTGGTCTTTTTAAAGGCGCTGTGTGCTCATTGTGCGCCCGAGGGAACGCAGATGGCTGCGGCCCAAGCGCCAATAGTGGCGGCAGGCAACCTGATCCACCCGGGGTCTCGGGGGAGTGGAGCGGCAGATGTCAGTCCCCCCCTCTCCCGCCATACCCCCCACTCCCTGACGCGTGGTCCCTCATCATTATGTAGATTGGGCAATGCCACACGCCAAGCTTCTCCTGCTTTTGTTCGCCCGCTCTCCTCCGGGACTTCATTCAGCACACACGTGCCGTATCTTTGTCTCCATTCAACAGGGAACAGAATGGAAAGAGGGGAAAAGTGTACGTGTGTGACGAGGAGGGTCGAGGGGCCGTGGAAGTAGGGAGTGCGCAATGGGGGAGGGAGACCATCGTATACAGTAGGTGTGCCAGAAGAGGGGGGTCCCCAACGAATCTCCGAAATATTAAGATGGATAAAAAAGTTTAAAATTCCAGCTCCACCAGTCTAGCCCCCCTTCTCTCTCTCTCTCACACACACACACACACACACATACACATACACATACACACACACCCTCCAGCGTCTGATCCCGACAATAGGGACAGTCTGCCGTGGTATTGTCAGCGAAATTAACCCTTTTCATCACCCGTCTCCAATCCGGCACAAAAAAGACACTCCATCCACACCCCCCTCTCTTTCTTCTTCTAAAAAAAGGAGGAATATATTTCGATCGGCATCAGGCACTTCCATACTTCCATAACGCGATAAGCGTCCTACAAATGCTCTTAGGCCACAAACAATAGCTTAAAAAAAATCAATGGACATATACCGTTTTTTGCCCTCTGTCCCCGTATATATTTTGGTAGGTTTGTCTACATAGCCGATCTGACAGTCGTATCCCTATGGCCGAGACTGTTAGACTAACGGTTTTCAGTTATTAGTTCAATGCTTCGCTTCTCTCACTATAAATTCAAGGCAAGTGTGTCTATTGTCACATAAATTATGGTGGGTTTAAATGGATGTTCACAAATGTTTGCAAATGCGCTTCAATAGCTCATCTTTAATACATCTCATAAGAGGTGACCTGACTTGGATATATTTAATTTCGAAGGTTTAAATAGAAATCCTTTCATTCCTAAGACTAGGCTAAGAGAGCTTTGCCATAACTTTGACTTGCAAATTTTTGTATTTCAGTCAAAATGGAAAAGGGGAAATGTTGCTTATAAATAACTGAAAAAATAACACGTGTGTTGAATTAAATAAGTTTGTAAATGCTACCTCTATTACAACCGCTTTTGCTCTGGAAAAGTATTATAATATGTATTGGTAACGTAAATGAGAATGTCAATTATTATATACACCGCATCATCGCAACAGCCCGAAGTTAATCACAATCTGAAACTCTTCACTCTGCGTTAATGAATATACAGTTTTCATTTACACACTAAGTGTTTATCTCCAACCCCCCAACATTAGCCACCGCTCAGCGTCTCATGGGAATGCTTACCCTGCCTGTCTTCTCCATGGATGGTAGTGGTGTGAGAGTGCGCGCGTGCGTGCGTGTGTGTGTGTGCGTTTGGAGGGGGAAGGGGGTTCTTTTTCATTCTTTTCTTTTCTTTTCTTTCAATGTTGGAATTGGAAGTTTGAAAGTGTGCCTTGCAGCCACAGCCACGCGCCCACCATGACCCGAGTGACCCTCATTTACATAAAGCTGGAAAATCAAATTAAGCTTTTTTTCCTGAAATGTACCCTGTCCGATTTAACCCACCACCATCCTACAGATGCATAGACTAGTATAATATAACTAATGCAAATTGCTTATACGACCTGCAGACCATTATCTAGATTGTTGGTGTATACATATATATCCGAGCTTTGGTCATGAAAATAGGCTGTCTTTGTTATAGGCGTAATCGCATACACTCATTCTAATATAGCTACATATCAAATTGATTAAATTTAGTCCCGTAAAACTACGCTTTAGTAGCCTAGTTTTACACATTTATCCAAAATATAGGCTAGTTGGTGCGATAAAAATGTAAGCCATCACAAACTGACCCATAAATTGTGGCCAACAAAACGAATTCAAGTTATCCTCATGGTTCAAGTCATGGTTGAATCATGTATTCTCCGCTTTCTTCGGTGTTTCGCGCTATTATCCCCTCGCCCGCCATTTAGCTTTGGCCGAGGCTACAGTAAATTGCTCAATATGATCACACAATTTCTAACCTCTTGACCATAATCATTATGAGAAATTCTGACTTGCTTGTATAAAATAGACAACTGTGTAATTTTAACGAGTCCGGGGGGTGGGTTTAACGTTAGAAATTAACTTGCGACTTTACGTTGAACGTAGGAAAAATACGTGCTACTTCTACGTGGATTTCCCGAAAGCTGTAGTTAGCTGGTATCTTACGTGAGTTTAATATGCTTCTTGTTTAACTCCGCCCCAGCACTAGTCTGTCAAAAAGCAAAGCAAGTCAATAAGCAAACAATCGATTGAAAAATCTCTCCAACAACTAGTTTGTTTTTTGGGACATTGGCATGATGTCAATTAATTATGAATATAGTTACAAATAATTATAACAGTGCATTTTGAAGAATACAATTGCACGGAAAGGTATAAATAGGCACAAGATTGGACTATTCCTTCTAAAGTAAAAGGAAATGGCACTTGTCCAAAGACAAAGTTGTACTTATTTTGGACAAAGTAGCACAACATAAACAAATGTTATTTTCAAAGGCAATGGCTTTGAAAAAGCCCAAATCTATTTGATAGCCAGGCAGACAGTGTTGACCCTGGCATTGCATGAAAGGCCATCCTTATCCCTGTCTATCATATTGCCATCTGAAGAAGGTGAGTTATGGTGATAAGTAAACATAATGCCTGTAGTGTACTCAACTATTTATCACATAGTGGGAGCCGCATTGCATTTATTGTCTAATGAGGCCAATTACTGATACACTCTCATTTATTAGACCCCACAAACACTTGGCCAGATGGGGGCCAGCCTGTAATTTTTTTAATTCTTGTGCAATTTTGCTTTATCTTTCTACTTTTCAGTTATTCCTTTTTTTATATACCTGTATGTTACTCTTTCATTTTAAACAGATAGGCCTACTATACTGTATATTTGAGTTGAATGGCAATAATAAAAATATTTTACATTTTGTGAAACTGTGTGGTGAGTATCGTTAATTGTGTGTAACTATGTGTGTGTATGCATGTCTGTCTATCTATCTATCTGTGTGTGTGTGTGTGTGTGTGTGAGAGGACTGAACTAAACCATGCACAAAGCCCATATGTGTTCATGAATGTATATCAGTTTCGGATGTACTCTTTATGTAGGTGTGTGTGTGTGTGTGTGTGTGTGTGTGTGTGTGTGTGTGTGTGTGTGTGTGTGTGTGTGTGTGTGTGTGTGTGTGTATAAATGCACTTGAAATTATGGTGATGGTTGAAATTAATTTTATGTTAATGGATAAAGAAATAATGAAGAAAATAATAAACAATGATGACGCCCTGTCTTGTCACCACACCAGTCGTCTCTCCTAAGTCTTGTGGCTCAATGGGGACATCTTCAACTCCTCTTCTTCTTCCTCGTCTGCATTGGGCAAGGGATCTTACGGGAAGGTTGTGCAGCATTGCACACACAACTACAATGGTCTTACCCACAACTATCGGGTGTGGAGCGTATACCACCTGATGACTTAAGGAGTCAGCGGAATCGCATGTTCCACATGCCTAGTATGTGTTCCGCGACGCTGCGTGTTCTTTGGTGTGCAGTGTTGTAACTCTGACACACTGACAGAGTTGGCCCAGATGAAGGCACCGTGTGTGCTCTCCACAGCAGGTGTAGCTTGGGTCCAGTAGGCTGGGAGTATTGTATGGGGATGAGTGGGCCATCCACTGTGCCTACAATTAGGATGTGGCCAATTGCGTGAAAACTGCGAAGTTTCACGATTTAAAGGACATGCTATGTCGGCGCATTCATGGCGTAGCAGAAGACTGGTCACTGCGTGCACCGATCTGCACAAAGATATGCCTGGCTGAGACCATGTCCCTCGCCGATAGTCTGGTAGAAGCCTCCGGTGGCATAATAGGCCGCAGAGCTGACAGGAAATTAATAGTAGGACTCGGCGCATTCTCTGAACCGCTGCCACGATTAGGATAACCTGGTTAGGCCTACCTGCTGCTCTTATTGTAAGGGATCAAGTTAATTGACAAGCTTTGGAGGCAAGTCAATTGAAACTCACCTTAATATGGAGTACGGGAAAAGTCTTCATCTTTATAGGCTATTCTTGTGACAAATTAAAATATGTAGGCTAAAGCCTATAGACAGTATATGTAGGCTGTAAATAGCCTACAGATGTTTGTATCTTCGCAAATTAAACAAAATTACGTAAAGAGCCATTGCCCTCTTGCATTTGTATCGCGGCTGAATCTTTTAAACATTTTAGTACTGCTTTGGGAAACCCACATAAATTATTGATGGATTTTACGATGGAATTTACGACGCACTTCGCGAAACCCACCCCAGATTTACAATCAGTAACTCAGTCAGTTAGGTTTAATATTTGTGTAGGCCTATACAAATAAATAAATAATCTTGGTAAATATAAAATAGACTATCAATATAGGTGATCATTTGGATATCATTTTGAAGATCTCTCATATAGTAAATCAAAGATCTTACTGTATACCAATCAAAGGCTGAAATAGCATAACCATATTCTATCTTATTTAGCCAATAATGTAATAACAATAAGTAATCAATTTCCCCAGTAAAGTATTTTCTACCAGGACATCTGTTGACAGCATTGGCTTCAAGATAAGTTAAAATTGCAGCGATTGATTCAAACATTTCAGCATCCAACGGTATGAGACCAAAAGAGTACAATTGTCTGAGGTGACTTTGCAATCTATTTATGTGTGTGATATTTTTGACCATTGACTTTCATTATATTTGCCATTTGGATGCTCATGGCCCACACCGAAAGTTAAAGAAGCGGAAGTTAACAACAAAACTATCCCAACGGATTGACAACACCAAAAGTAAATAGTATAGGCCTAAATCACGAAATTTAGATTTTTCGTTGGAATATACCCTTTAACTCTAAATGACAAATTTATGAAGCAGTAACTTTTTTCGTTGCACAGACCTCAACTGAGAATAAAAGTAAGTGGAAATATTTTGTCAGTGAGAGCAAAAAAATGCACTTGTGAAAAGACAAACCACAAAGTGAGATTCTACAAGCTGTGATACAGGGCTCCAATTCCCGTGACAAACTAAGTAGCCTATTAGCCTACCTCATTGAATCAGTTTAGACATTTTGATGTTTCCTTAGACAAATACTACTATAGCCCGTAGGCTATGACAAAATATGAACTGTAGTTTGACCGTTTGCCCCATCTCATATGCCTCCTACGTTTTTGATTTTTGATTGAATTCGATCTAAACTTAGGCTACAGTGGTTTGCCTTCGACTAAAGGAAGCGTTTACCGTTCTATTTCTACAATATGGTTTGTATTATTTTTACGCCTGCTAAATTGTGTGTAGGCCTACGTAAAGTAAATCCATACACCTACTTGTTTACTTATATTCAAAGTCATTAAATTGTTAAACATTCTGGTTAAATTGCTGGCATGATTATAATAATGGGCACGTGGTAGATCTAGCTGGTGCATGAGGATAGCTACACATTGTCGTTGTTAACGATAAATGGGCTAATTTAAAAAGAAAAATGATAATAACAAGGTTCATCATAATGGTTTGTTGGTCCAATATAAATATTGCACCCACAAAATTTATGTTTTGTTATTTGAAGTTTCTAAATGGGAGTAGCCTATATGTATTCACTAAGATATACCTATTTATTGCAGTTTCATGTATTTGGGTGGAAACATCTTCACCTTACAGAAGTCAGAAGTTTAACAAAATCGATCGTTCCAAACGCCATGGCGCGTATCGTTAACTTTTCGTAATGAATTTAAATAAATGTCACATTGGTTTAAATCCGTAAATATTACGCATGTAGCAGCACAGTGAAAGCGCTTTACGTCCCAATTTTGCCTAGCCTATTCATTTCGGTTCACTTTAAGAAGTTGACGATAACCAGTTAAGAATAATGTGTTTACGTGAAAATATATAGGGCCTAGGTTATAATAATCTTGAAATCGTATAATCGTTTCTACAAATGGAATGTCCTCATTTTCAGCAGAGAGTTGTGGGGAGGTGAATCAGGCTTGTGTGTCGGAATGCGCAACATTTGACAGGCGCACGTCTGGACAGATATGACTGCTTCCGGCTTTCGCAGCAGCGCACTGAAGCTTGCTTAGGAAATCAAGCTGACTCCGATTAATAGCATTAAGGGGCAATGTTATTATTTTCCATATCACGTATAATTTACCGCCAGCAATTATAGGCTATTCTTTAGCGACCACACGGCGTTTGACCAAACTGGATTCATTAAAACGTCCACTCGCCATTGAATCAGTTAGGCCTATGTGTAGGCTACCATACAGATAGAATCGAAATCATAGGACAACACAATTCGTACAACAGGTTAGCTACTGAACATCATATGCAGGCAACTTCTTGTTGAAGTAACCGAACAAAAATGTTCAACAATTACTTCAACAAGTTGGGCAATATACTAGAAATGTATATGATCAACATCAGTGTTTGATTTCGTACTTAAATGTATTTCTCAAAGGTTTTGAACAAATATTAACAATAGGCGGTTTACAATTACTTCATCTTAAGGACAATTTTCACATTTGGTGAAGATATTTTAAAAATCTCGGCTTTAAACGTTGAATTTGGCATGTCTATGATCGGTAATAATTTCTTTTTCGATAATATATTAACATTTTTCCTAGTATAACACCGGATTTGATGCACACATAGCGATTCGTTTTGTTCCCTTTTTATTTTGATGCAAATTAGGCTGTCAGTGCACCAAGCTAAAGCTTCTGCGATTGCCTAGGGTTTTCAGCAATAGCCTACGTTCTTCTAGTGAACAAATCCGCTATGCTAACTGTCATCAAAAATAGTTATCAGCAATTAAGATCATTTAAGTATATTTTCCACCGCACCTATTATTTAGGTGCTATAATAGCAGGGTGAATAATAACAAATTGAAAACGTCTTAACCAAAAGTGAACATATGCTAATCGTTGATATAATTTCAATGTCTTTCTTTCCTCTTTTGTTTAACGTGCTTTCCTTCAGATGGAATGCGTGAGGTCTTGTTGCTACGGTTCTGATGGATCTGCCATCCGAGGCGCAGCGGAGCCCGTGATTGGATGGTGGTGCTCGCCGGCCATGTGCCAGTGTGAGGCGGCCGGCGAGTTGCGGCCTGCGCTGCCCGAGGCGTCATTTGCATACAGCTGTACCCGCTTTGCAGTCTGCTGCTTCCGAGTTAAGAGAAAAGAAATGCACTTACAGCTAGCATCCGTGACCCACCCTCCCCTTCTTTTACTACACTCGACCAAATTAAATAAAGTATGGAGGGGGTGTATTCTAAAGCCGCAAATCGCGATCAATTAGGAAGAGCTGACAGCGATAACATACAAGTCCTCTTGGACCGGCTGGCGTGGAATTCACTCGAATTCCTTAGATTGGGGGCGGGGGGGTCACAAACAAAAGACTGTACTCCTTTGTGATTATTGTATGTTGCATAGTATTACGGGCTGAAAGGGAGTGCATAAACCTTCATATTAAGATGTTACAAGTAATAGGCTACGCAAAATAATATAGCCTAATATTTATTACATATTTTTACTTCTATGTAGAATTTCTTTTTGATTTTCTTTCAAAGACGGCCAGCTCCAAAAGACGAGTAGTTGATTCAGCCTGAGCTTAAAACCGTGCGTTATTATCAAAGAGTTATTCACAATAATTAAATGAATGCATGCACAGAACTGGCCAGGCCTCCATTTGGTGGCGGACAAAGGATGTCATTCAGTCTAACTGCATATGGCGCTTTGTGGTCCTCAACTTTGACTAACGAATATAAGTAAGTGTTAGCCTACTTTTGGGGGGTACAGATCATTACGTGTGCATCAGTCAACGGAATTAACGAAAATGTTGTGAAAGTATCGAAGAAAATTCAATATTTTGCTGAAATGTGATTTTTAAAGCTTATGGCCTAGTGGTTCGTGTCCCCCAAATGTGACAAATAAAGACAAATATAATGTGACAAATATATATTTTTTTACACCGGTACTGTAAGCTACACGAATATGGCTTCCTACCGTATTGTGAGTTAAAAATAGAAAAAGGGTTTCACATGAGACGGATATTCCATGTTAATGCAAGTCTGCAATATTATGCAAGCCTATTTGTTAACAGATACCGTACCAAACCCAAATTCTCTAGAATATAAATGGTTATAGGTCTACGGTCAGGTCCAATGGACCGATATATGCATGGTGAATAGGAATGTCTATAAATAAATTAGCAGATATGCAATGACCCTTACAACTGATCAAATGAACTCAAGCCTTACGTTTTTTTCCTTACCTAGTACCTTTGCTTCTGAGTGGTTTATTGTTGTTTAACAAGTAACCTATATACTTGGTTCATAGTTTAATAGGTCAAAACACCAATTTAACCTGGTCTCAATTTAAAAATCATGTCATGCGGAAAATATATATCATAGCTTCCGAATGAGGAAAACATCCCATTTTACTTTTGTTTGGTCTATTACAAGGTCAAATTTAGGATATTTGGTAGTTAAGTACAAGCTCTGATGCATTTACAAGACTTACATGTGATTTTTAAAAATGTCCTGATAGGCTATGTGTATAACATATCGATAATAACTTTTTGAAGCTATGGTTTTATGAACGTTTAAAAACATATTTTAACAATTTTGTATCACCTCCTTACATTAGTTGGGGTAATTATTATTATTATTATTATTATTAGGCCTGTTATTATTAGCCTATTATTATTATTATTTAGTCTTGCTGCTGAATACTGGAAAACGACGAGTTCGTTCAATAAAAATATCCTCGTGCGCCACCCAGCGACCATTAATTGATAGCAGGCCTACTCTACTCTACTATACCATTCGGAGTGCGGTAGCCTTGATCGTCAGAACTGTTTCATTGTGAGAATATACAATAAAATGTACTATTTGTGAAAAGGAAGTTGACAGTATCAAAATCGTTTTCAGAAGGGGAAAAGGGAAAATAATGTGCCAAATATTGCCACATAAGACAAGTGTCATCAACTGTAACCCCTGAAGTATTGACTGTAACCAATAACGGAAAACATTGGAAGCCTTTTAATTCTGCATCTGCAAGAGAGGGAAGGGAACAGAAAATATATGGCATAGAAGGCCAGTCAAATCTGTATTTGTTTCTTCTTGTTTCAGGCCCCACAACATTTTTGCTGCTGTGATTGATTGTTTCATCTTTTGGATTTATTGTATCAGCTGCCCTTTCCCATATTTAGTTTAGTAGCTAAATATTTTAGGCAACATATACAGGTAGTGGACAATATAATGGAAACACCTGGGTAAATGAGCCACCACTATTACTGTATACACAAAGCAGAACCAAAGCAGCTATTACACAGGTGTGACTCGCCAATAATGAAGAAAATAACATCTCCGCATGTATAGGTCCATGTATAAAAATGCTGTAATTATGGCTAACATGGCTACGAGGAAAACGTTGAAAGAGCAGTGATTGTTGTGGCGCGTTTATCGGGAGCCTCAGTGACAAAGACAGCTGAACTTGCTGATGTTTTCGGCGTTTGTGATGATGTCATAATGTGACTCCGAGGGAAAGACGCCATCAGCCAAGGGCAACGGCGGACGGAAGATCATAAGCCAGGATCGTGATGTCCGTGCATCAAAAACGGTGATGGCCCAACACTATTAAGTGACTTTACGTTAATGATTCTATTTATTGACCACTACCTGTAAGTTCCTTTTCAATTTTGACCAAGCTCTACGTAAACAGAAAACATATTTTGGTGCCCCGGAACTCAAAACCTCAACTTCAGTGGATAAAACCTTTTTTCTCTAGTAGGCCTACTATCTATACGGGCTGCCTCGTGTTTAGGCTACACTTTAAAATAGGATTTACATTTGAAAAGTTACTAATTGTCTTGTTGAGGAACCTATAAATCAATTGTCGTTTAATTGAATCAGTCGTTAACAGAAGGCCAAGAAGGCTAACCCGTTTTGCAAATAACATAAATAAACATTCTTTTGAATAACAAGACGTATAATTTGGACGCAAGAAATCGCGGTCAAATGCACAACTACCTCGATTTTTTCTCTTCGAAAAGGGAGATAGGCCTACGGCCTCTCTTAACATTTAAATATCATTTTAACATACTACAAATAACAGTAATTATTAAATTGCAACTACAAATGAATCATGTCTTGTCCTATTCATTAATGTAATTAAAACGTGCATATAACATATGTATCCTGTTTATTAAATGTTCATTATGCTTACATAATATGCACGTAATGAATCTACACAATCTCACATGTCATGCCTATTCAATCAAACCACAAGCGGCTCAGCCCTTACTGTCAATGGTACATTTAACATTTTATTGCTGGAACATTTTAGTGTATGAGTTTGTAAAAAAAAAAAAAAATACCAAATAACGAAAACATCTAGACCAGGGGTGTCAAACTCATTCCATCGTGGGCCGAGTGTATGCAGGTTTTTGTTGCAACCAGTGCACAACACCAGGTGATTTCAATTAGTTCCCCTCCTTGGTTGAAGAAGGAAGCTAATTAGTGAAATCACCTGGTGTAGTGCACTGGTTGCAACAAAAACCTGCATACACTGCCCACGATGGAATGAGTTTGACACCCCTGATCTAGACCAAGGCTACTCAAATCATGGTACTCCTGGGCCGAGCACTGCTGTTTTTCCACCCTCCCTTTACCGGAGAGTCAGCTGTGGAGACACTCTGGCCAATCAGTTGCATTATTGTTTAACTACCTGAGAGGAAGGAAAATCAGGACCGAATTTAGATTCATGGGCCAGATTTGAGGAACCCTGATCTAAACCAATCAACCACATCATGGGCAAGTCGAAGATCAATTATATAGGCCACAGGTGTCAAACTCATTCCATCGAGGGCCGAGTGTATGCAGGTTTTTGTTGCAACCAATGCACTATACCAGGTGATTTCACTAATTAGCTCACTTCTTCAACGAAGGAGGGAACCTAATTGAAAACACCTGTTGTAATGCATTGGTTACAACAGAAACCTGCACACACTTGGCCCTCAATGGAATGAGTTTGACACCCCTGATATAGGCCTACCAAAATGCCAAATCAGGTTTCATTACATTTCCCCCCAATTTCCGTGCCGCCATCCATCCATGAATGTACTAGATTGGAGATGTATTTAGCTTACTACATTTACGGAGGCCCAGAAATTTTGGGTAATTTAATGAAAACCTTGTTTGGCTACCACTATATAACCACTAGATGTCACTGTAGCACAATAAAGAACCCGTCTGTGAAAGGAATCTGAGTGTCGGCTAACAAAACGTAGTTCTAAAAAAATGACTTAGGCCTCCACTTCTAAATAATATTGTGTTTGTGACATCTGTGATATTTGTGACATATGGGGGTGCAAAGTCACGCCACTACAAAATAATTAGTAAGACTTTTTGATGGTAAGGTAGGACAAGATAAAGCTAGACCAATACAAGGTGTTGACATTGATGTCCATTTAACTTGCCTGTTTCAGGCCTGTCTTCAAAAAAATGTGTGACCTGTAGAAAACTTGTGCACTATATACCACAACATATTTTAAACATACATCATATAAATAACTAAAATAATTTATCAGAAGCACCATATCTGGACAATATTAATTTGATCTCACATCTCTTTATATTCAATACATGTTACATTTGAGCTTTATCTACCTATCTACTTTACCTATATATAACTAGGCCCAACTAGGGATGAACATTGAAAATTAGCGCAAGCTACAAATGTTATGATACAGGGCCTCTGCGTGTTGTTAATGCAATGTGTCTATGTTTTCTGTATCTGTCCCTACTCAAATAAAGATTTAAAAAACGTACAGCACTTAAATATCAGGCAATATCTTTCATAAGGGTATTTTGTAACATTCATTATTCTGCAGGCCACAGTCTCCCATCCAAAAATATGTTTACAAAATTCCCCCGACCCCATTATTTTGGAGTACTGGCAGACCCCTTGCCTGCTTTATGCAGCTTCTCCACACACAAACACACACACACACACACACACACACACACACACACACACACACACACACACACACACACACACACACACACACACACACACACACACACACACACACAGATACATGCACCTAGTTCAGCTTGATGACCAGAATCAGTTACCTCTTGGCCAGGGACATATGGTCAAATGAAGGGGGCTTCATTCAGTAATTAGGGAAAATAGGTTGGAAAAGAGGTTGGTCCTTTGTCCAGATGCTCCTCTTCTAGAGACAATTGATGGGCAGTGGAGCTTTGCCAGTAAAACAATAACCTGCTTAAACCCTCAGATAGTATAGTAATCCCACTTTGTCAAATGCATTTAAGTATTTTATCATATCCTATGAATATTATTCATTGTGCTGTATTTAAAGGTGAATTAGAAATTTCTGTTTAGGTGAATTTTGGCCTCTGAGAACACTATATTTTAAGACAATAAGTGAACTGGTCTGGGGGTCGAAGTGGGTCAGGGCCACTTTGCCTCAGTGTTTTCCAGAATTACGGTAGTTCTAAAATGCACTCCACTCATGGGTGAGTGTATCAATCACTTGTGATATTCAAAATCTTTGGAACAATTCAGCAAACTAACACAAACTGCCCCACTTATGAGAATCAACCACTTACAGTAATTAAGTAACATGAACAAATATGGTGCTTGTGAGTGAATAATAATACACGAGACCGAATCAATGTTTTAAGCAGAGTACTTGCTATTTTACCATTGCTGATAAACCATATTAAAACCATTAAATCATCCCTCTTGAATAGCCCTTTGGCTGGTAACTGAATTAAATAGGATTGTTTTTAGGCTTTTTTGTTGTTGTGAGCTTGTACATTTTGTTATGTAACACAAAGTAATTTATTGTAAATTGCCATTTTAAGTTTGTAATTGAAAGCAAAGAGAAACCTCTTTGCTAGACGACTGAATCAGGACCTTACAGAACAATATCACTAGGTGTTATCATTAAGGATTTGTCTTAGGTCTGGTGACCCCTTCCGGTGCGCTGTATTCTACTGGGACCTGTGGTTGTATTTGTATTTCTTTCTACAGTATACAATATCCAATCTAAATAAAAAAGACAGCAAGCTAAATGTCCTGGAGCTTGTGAAGACAAACTGGAAACAACTAGCTCCATGGTAATGATTTAATTTGCCATAGTAAAAGGCTTTTAAAGGCTGAGCAATTCTCTTCTTATCAACATTTTCTGCCTTCAGTCATAGTTGATTTGAATACTACTGCTGCTAGCCTGACGCAGTGACTTTGTGAAAACCATTGTCTGAGCGAGGAAAACTGAGGGGGCAATATTGCAGAACCCTGCCAATTCTGTCTTCTTGGTTTACTTAAGTGCACATTCACCTGATGCGTAAAACCAGAAGAGGTCCAGGAGCTTACAGAGCAGGCAATATTATTGTAATAGTTTTGTATTAGCCAGACTTCCTTGACTTCCTGTCTAAATACCTTCAATGCATAAATAGTAGAACATTTTCAATATTAATGTATTTGTACTTAAAAAAAAAGAAAGGCAAATACAATGCCTTTTCATCGATGTGTATGTCTTTGGGGAGGATAAGACTATACTCCTTAAACACAAAAACATATACAAACACTCAATGATTGTTTTGCAAAAAACACATCCACACCCTTGTTGTTAGTGTCACACACAAACCTGATTGCCCCTGAATGTTAGGTAAACCTAGCAGTCAAAGTGGACCTTTACACTCATGCGAAAACACAAAGCACCAAATAGCTGAGGCTTAATCTATCCTTCTTAATCATCCAACCATCAGTCTAGAAAATAGATTAGCCTCAGAGAGAGAGAGAGAGAGAGGACATCCTGTCTATTGCTGTCTGCCTCTCTCTTACGGAGCAAATGAGAGAGAGAGAGAGAGAGAGAGAGAGAGAGAGAGGAGGGGGAGGGAGATCAGGGATGTGGTGTGTGTGAAGGGAGGGGGGTGGCATTAGTTGTGATGTGAATGGAATAGAAACGGCGAGAGAGAGAGAGAGAGAGAGAGAGAGAAGGAGAGAGAGAGAAGGAGAGAGCAAATCAACCTGCTTCTTTTGACTGAACAGGATGGGATGGGGAAAATAAGCTGTCCGGCACACTGACCAGAAAAGGGATTTTGTCAGAAGGGAAAAGAGGGACAGACGAAACAGGGAGGAAAAACATATAGAAAAATAATCCACCACCAGGAGAAAGGGGGAGATAGCAGAAAATGCTACCGGCAGGAGGGGGAGGAGGGAGAAGAAAGAAAGGAACGAGATGAAATGACAGAGAGCGAGAGAGAGAGGAACAGGATGAAATGTGGAGGTAAGGCTTGCCTTTCGTTTGACCCAGATTTGCTATAATGTGTAGGCTAACCCGCATCCACGTACAAATGCTACTGTTGCGACTCAGTCGATTGACTGGACTGTGCACCACATACACACATTTGGTTATTGCACACACATACATTTTTAATTGATTCCACCATTAAAAAAACCCAACACATGACAAAAAGCAATAACGGTAATCGTAAAGAAATTATGCGCCAACACAAAAGGGGAAATGCTTTGTGAGGGAGAGGAAATGATGTTCGAGGTGCGTTCTTTTTTTCCCCTCCTCCTGTGCCTCTTCTTCACCCATGTTGAAATAGTATTATGACATTGACATGAAGGCACTGCAGCCTTTGCTACAAGAGGCTAGAGGGAGAGAGAGAGAAAAGAAGGAGGGAGGGAGGGAGGGAGAGTGAGAGAAAGAGGCGCACAAACAGACACAGAAAGGTAAGTGGAATTGGAAAAATAGTGAAAATAGTCCTGCAGTTATTGCTGGGCTCCTGGCTAACTGCGGTCTGGGTGACGGGGGTAGACAGCATGATGTGCAAAGTGTGGAAACAAAAAGGCTATATGTGTTTTTAAGGTGGCTAAGGGGGAGTGTGTGTGTGTGTGTGTGGGGGGTCGTATGAGATTATTTTGGGGGGAGATGCTTTTGGGGTGGAGGAGGGTAAGGCACAAGAATGATCAAAAGAAGGGTATGGAGAGAGGTAGAGGGCTGAGGGGGGGGGGGGTGCGCATCTTACGTGATCCTGTGTATGAAGGATTCGGGACAATATGTTTCTCTTGGCCTTTATGCAGAATGAATCCTTATTTACACTACTACACAATTCGCTTTCTTATGTAAGGTGCAGGGATCTACCATATTGAGGCAAACAACACGTCATCTTCTGCTGCTGATGGAGCGCGTAGATTTCACAGTGGAGACGCTTGCTCTGCTCCCCATGCTGGCTCTGGCCAGCTCTGCAGTAGCATCATTAGGCTGCGGTTTACATCTGTGGGCCTGAGTGCTGGATTCCGGCAGATATATCTATATACCTAAATATATATCTAATATCCTTAAATGAAATGTATAAATATACTTAAATGTATGTTACAAATAGATAATATATTATGTGTAGATATTTTTCATACATATACTTACACACATATATGTACATAAATATATATACATGTGTATTTGTTTACACATATATATATATACATATATGCATAATACATATAGATATTATATTTATTTGTAACATGTATGTTTAAACATATTGAACTGTTTGCAATATTAGTCTTGTGGTATGTTTTTGCATGTGCAACCCTGTTATCTGAAAGATGTGCATGTAGTTGCATGGAGTCTGGGGGGGTTGCACTCTGTGGACATGGATGATTGTGTTTGTGTGCTGAGCGCTCAGTGTCTCGCTACCATCATAAGAGAGTGCGATGTGACAGAGGGGCTGGGCCTCGCATGCATGCTGTTTCTCCATCACCTGTCAGACCGCGTGAGGGCAATGCTTTGTTGTCACCGTGCCATCACGACGACACTGCCACCCGAGCGGGTGGCGAGGCAGTGGAGGAAACTGTGCTCGTCATATTCAGAGGCCGAACAGGAAATGCGTAGTTCTCAGAGACTGGCACTCGTGAAGTGTGTTGTAGTGATACAGTAAGCTACGTTGTAGTGAAACACCTGAGACACCTTTTCTGGGGAATGTTATTGGGTGTGGTCCAGTCTGACTGTGCTTGGTAAACCTAGCAGGTTGCATTAAGTCACACATGGTGGGATAGACTGTATGCGGTGTGAAAGTCGCGTGTTCTTTTGTTCCCTACACGCCTCGTAGGCCTTGTTTTTTTCTCTCTCACTTCTGAGTTGAGATGACGATGGGATATGAGAAACGGAAGCATTAAATGTTCAGAGGTTTCGTTAAATCCCCCAAAAAAATCTTTGATCTGACACTGGAATGCAGCAGAGAGTTCCCAAGATGCAGCATTTCAAGTCAAACCCAGGTTTGTGTGAGTCAGGAGTATCCTTAAGGCTATGGCGAGCCCCTGGTCTCTGAGGCGCACATCCGACAGCCTCTGTCTAATATCCAACAGCCTCTGGGAAAGCTCTGTTAAGTGTTTGAATATTCTATGACATGAACGACTTTGAACAAGGAGTTCTGCAGTTAAATGAGAAAATCTTGGCGTCCCAGTAGCTGGATTTATCCACGTCCTTGGTGTAGACCTGGGTTCCTCAAATTGCGGTCCTCATGCACCGAACGCTGCTGTTTTTCTACCCTCCCTTTTACCTGGAGTCAGGTGCGAAGACACTCTGGCCAATCAATTGCACTAATTGTTCAATTACCTTCCTGAGAGAAAAGAAAACCAGGACTGAATTTGGATTTGTGGGCCACATTCGAGTGACTCTGATGTAGACCCTATGATTGTGAATGCACTTTTGTGAGTGGCTTTCTGTAATCCTATAATGTTGTAAAATTCCCTGTTGGTACAAAAACAAAACCTGACTCTCTCTGGGTCAGTGAAGTGGAGTATTTTGTCACTGTGTGTGCACGTGTCGATCAATATGGCTGGCTGGCACACGCTTGGGTATGAGTGGGAAGGGATAGTGCCCCATTTGACTGGCATCGATCAGGCTGATTGTGTCTTCGTGTCTGGGGTTGGCACGAAGAGCAGGTTTACATTTAGAAAGCATCCACCACCTATGGATTTAAAACATGGCATGACAATTAACTAATGATAGATTGCTTATGATCATTTCTGCGCAGAATACACTCTTATACTCCCCAACACACTAAAACAAAAGGCAAAACCAAATAGGTCATATATGGGATATGACCTATTTGGTTTTGCCTTTTGTTTTTATAATTTTCCATTTCGTTTAGGTTTCAAGTTGATTTCAAGTTCCAAGTGAATGGCTCATAATTATATATAAAAAAATGTGTAAATGAATAAACCTGCTCTAAGCAGTACTCCTCTCAGATTAGCATCCAGCGCGGGTTTCACCGGCTGCTGTCTTCTGCCATATCTTCAGTATAGATAGGAAAAAAAACCTTCTTTATGATCTATGGTGCTAATTGAAGTCCACTACTGAACCTGATGTCCAGAGTATCTGGGAAAACCCAGATAGTCATGACGACCGCTCTGCATTGGCAGGTCCCGTCCATCACTGTAACATTAGCTTACGCCACTAATGCTCAGAGAGGGAAGCTGGGCACCTCCACTCTCGAGCACCAGATAAGCCGATCTGCCTCTTTCCCTCTGATCCTCCTCCTTCTCTCCTTGATTTTATTGCACGTTATTCGGAACAATGAGGTTGCGTGGGAGTCGGTACTTTATTGAAGAAGGGTAAGTCTACGGGGGAAAGAAGAGGGAAATGGAGAAGAAAAATCTACATGAATAAAATACCCCAGCTAAAACACTGTCAAAATGATTCATGGCTGATATTATGTTCTTCGCTAATGAGAGTCTTCAGTCTTTCCCACACTTATGTGGATATCAACAGCCCAGTTGTTACATGAATTGCTCTTAATTGAGTGTTGGGCTCCCTAGATGGGTGGTGCGTGCACTCTGGGAAAGGGTTAAACGATAGACAGACAGACACACACACACACACACACACACAAACAAACAAGCACGATAGGCAGACAGATACACACACACAAACAAACAGGCATGTTTGTTGCCCTGTCACGGACAGATATTGTCCCCATTTACATTGGCTGTTTGATACTGTCGTTATCCATCCTTATCAAAGGACAGCAGGCCCAGAGAAGGCTATAAAGAATGAGACTCACACACTTACTAGATGCTCCAAAAAGTAGTGTAATGGTTTTATTTAACCAAGCAGGTTGGTTAACGTTTTGACCCTTAGGTCTTCATCAGAACACACTTTTTAGCATCTTTTGTGAGATTCTTTGTTGCCACACTTTGACTTGGCACCTTATGCTAAGCCTTTTTGGAGTGCGTATGTTTATCGTGTTACCTTACAGGGAAGGCTCCATACGCTGTAGTACTTTTGTGTTACGTCAGCCATCACAGACAGACTTGGTATCACCTGAAGGGTGTGGTAACTAATCTATAGCCACATATAATTTTTTTTGACCTGAGCAAATTTGAGTATGACTCTTTGCTCAAGCATAGGAGCAGGATCGGAGAAGTGTATTTAAAGAAGACACCTGAGACTTGAATCAATAAACCTTCCTGCTTCTCTCCCTGCTACCAAGGAGCCACAGATTGCCTGGATTATTTTCTAATGGATAAATAACCTCTTTAGAGTAAAAAGTGTCTTGATCCCGATTAGCCCATTCTAAGTGGAGAGCATGACCTCATACCAGATTGTCAATGATTTGTAATTTTTGTTCAAAAAAATATTTGTTCTCGCTCTCTTTAACATATTGGCACCAAATATGAAAGAATAACAAATTTGATGATGCTTTCTGCTGAGTTGCTGTATTAGCATGATTACCCTCACAATTAGCATCACAAACGATCAAATAACACGTTGATGGAGGATGATATTTTTACTGACAATGGGACAATGGGACTCAGGTTAAAAAGCACAATGATGACAAAAAAAACCTCCCCCACTGCAGTGCCCCCACTCAAGCTGTCGATATCATCTACGCCACGGACACCATGATCTTCCCAGCGCTGCCGAGTCACTCAGAATGCGGCAGGACGCCCTGGTGCCCTTACGCACTGCTTCTCTGTGGTGGATACGAGCTCAGCCCCTTTTCCCAGAGTGAAGTCATCCCCAGATTTATGTTTCCCGGCTCTGAGCAGATGTACAGCGGCTGAATGTGTGATGAGGAAGAAAGCAGAGGATGGGAGAAAGTGTGTGTGTGGGGGCGGGAGCAATGTAAGGATTTGAACCCAGTCACATGAAAAGCCCACTATTGGTTGGAAACCTCCAAAGTGGAGATTGTAGAACCCGTTTTTTTCTCAAAATGAGAGTTGAAGAACTCTCAGCACTACCCCCACATATGTGAGGTCCTTCTTATATCATATCTATTAGCAGGAGCATAATACAGAAGGTACAAAGGATCCCGGGTGGCCAACCCACAGGGTCTCAGCATGTCAATTTCAGTTCATATATTTGCAAACATTTACACAGTAAATTAGCCAGAGGGAGGTAGGGAAAATACACAGGCATAATAGCAAAATCACAAATAAGGGACGTGAGTCAGGTGAAATGAGACTTTCTCAAGATTGTTGGCTGGTGGACAGACATGCCAGGCTATGCAGAGTGCCACCTCTTTTCTCTTTGGTATTTAATGCATATATAGCTTCTCATTCTAAATCTCTTGTTCTGAATAGTCTCCTTACGTAGGTGCTTAGTCAACCCTGGTCCTTGAGTGCCAGAGACATTTCTGGTTTTAGTTCCATCAGAGCTGGACTAACACAGTTTGATCCATTATTAGGAGTCTGAGCAGCTGAATATTCACAGTCTCCAGCACATGGTCACCTGCGTTCATTCAGCCTTAATAATTCATCCAGTTACGTAGTTAGGGGGTCCAGTTGGAACAAAAACCAGAAATGTCTCTGGCACTCCAGGACCGGGGTTGCCTACCCCTGCTCTAGAGGTACATCAGGCATCCAGCTGAAGCTAATCGCTGAAGCCTCACCACTTCCCCTCTGCACAAGCTATAACTGATCAAGAGAGGCTGAAAATATCTGTCAGCACAATCCTGCTATACCCCCCGACCCCCACCCTGAAGCCTGCACGTTCAGTGACAGCCCCAAGTGCCAGATGAGTGCAACAAAGGACTCGCTGACAAAAATGGCCTGATAAAAGAGGAATCTGTCAGGGGGAAATAAAAAAGTAAACGCTGCTGCTGTTGCTCTTGTTTGCATTTCAAAGGTGATAGCAGCATGCGCAGTAACGATTCCCGCCCCCATCAAGGCTGGGTACTGTATCGGAGACTCCATTTCACATGTCTTTATCGGATATGACTGCTGGTACTCCTGCATGCTATTACATCATTATTGATTTTGCTTGGCAGACACAATGGATGAGGGAAGGAAGAATATTGAAAGGGAGCATTCGACAATTCCACCGATCTAATTGTGTGACCCACAGAATTTTGGACCAGGGTTCCGGGGGACCCTGAGGTGTCCCATAGTGAAGAGGTTCCCTTTAATAGTCTGTAAAAAAAACATTGTTGAAATGAAATGAAAACGAAACGCAATTGCATAATGTTTGGTAAAAGTCTGCGAGGGAATTGTGACTAATTTTTGACCATAGCATGGAACAAATGAGAATTTGTGTACTACAACGAATGACACGCTGTCTATTTACATTTCAGTGTCAAGGTTTAATGCAGAAATGTTTTGCCCTTCGGTGTCCCTGCACTCTCTGCCTCAGTATCCAGGGTTCCAGGCTCATAGTAGGGTTGAAAAAAAAACCCTACCGGTTTATGCATCTGAAATGGATACGAGTAATGCTCTCACTCTCTCTCTCACACACACACACAGACACGCACACACACACAGGCAGCAGAATGGAGTGATGCAGATGACTGTCAATGCTGAGGGTTCAATGCATGGCCAGGTGTAGCCTAGGGCAAAATACTACCTTCATTAATTCAGCATATATATGTGTGAAAAAAATCAAATGTGTTTTGGAGAAGTAGTCCCCCTATCTCTGATTTTACAGCTTAATGATGGCCTCCTTATTGATTGATGTTCCGGTTCATTCAACCCCCCCAACGCTGGATCTCATTACGGCACAGCTAGTATGTGCATACTTGACTCCAAAAAATATGAAAATGTAACACTTTCTGCTGGGCAACTTCATTAGCATTAAGAAAATGGAGCACGGTGACTGCAACTCACAATCCTACAACATATTTTACAGTTTTATGATGGCCTCCTAATCGATGTGTGTGTTGGTTCACCCAAAGCTCCAAAACAGGATCTCAATGCGCGCAACACCTAGCATTCTCAAACCAACGTCGACGCAAGGTCGTTGTGATCTTACTACACAGTTACATCACAACTGGAATGTTAAGAATGTGTTGCCCATATCCTACGAACCAATGACATTTTTGATGCTGTGAAATCAGGGCAATATCTATGGTGGAGGTGAAGCTAAAATGCTACCTGCTGGGTGGTTCATCACGGTAAGGCAGTGTTCTACTTGTGTGGATGGGCCTTGCGGTCTGGTATAGAATCCGGACCATGCTGCCCCGATACCATGACACACCTGCCAACTCAAATCCCTCCTTCCTCCAGTTGGCAGATAATAGCCCTTAGCTAACCTCTGTATTAGTTGGATGGGTTCCGAATGCGTGTGGTCTGTCCAGGCTGGCAGTGTCCAATCCCCAAGGGGGTCCGGGTCATCTAAAGCCACCCTCCCCCCATCCCACAGGCCTGCAGCTCGAGGATGGAGCAGCTTTTGGGGATCGGATAGATAGCTGAGACCCCCACAAGGAGACCAGTGGCAAGATAAACCTCCATCCCTGTCTAATCCTGCAAGATAACCAAGGCAGGAAGCGAAAGAGAGATAGAGAGGTGGAGAGGGAGCAAGAAAGACAGAAAGAGAAAGAGAGGGAGAGAGAGAGAGGCAAAGGACTAAGACCAGAGTAGCATAAAAAGAGAAGAAAATGGATATGGAGAGGAGGACACAATGAGAGCGAGCAACTTTCAAAAATTCTCATGCTCCCTTCTGTCCACCACACACACACACACACACACACTTGCACATTCAGCAAGACTGGGAAAATCAACTTGGATCAGTGGACCCACAATGCATCTGCAGTGGGGTTGGGAGGTTGTGCCGTGGTGCCTCCTATCCCTCCTGACTGGCCCCTAGTCGTCCTGACAGACTGTTTCAAACCAAACTGAGCTCTTCCCTCTGCACAGTGAGATGCTCCTCTCAGTAAAAATTGAGTCTTATTCAGTCTTTCAGAATTCAGAATTCAGTCTTATTTGAGGCATGTCTAGGAAAAATGTTGATCATTTATATTGATTTATTTACCTTTTTAACATTTTTTTTACATTGATCCTATTTTGACATTATAGGTCAAATCACCATGAGATCTGAGTTTTACTTCATTACAAGAAGACAAGCCTTAAATGTGATAACCCACAATCTTCACAAACACCACAAATTAGAAATAGCTAACACAACAACAACAAAGCAAGAACATTCAGTGCTTTGTGTTTGTGTATCCATTATGCCTGGAGATTGCTCATAAAGTGGCATTTACCTGAGACAGGAACATAGGACAATCACTCTTGAGGTTGCATTTCAAGGAAGCGCAACTAGTTTTTCACAGCGCAGCTGAAAATGAGAAAAAGTGAAATGAACAGCTGATCAGAGGATTCGAGAGGTTTCTGCAGAGGCCTGCTCAGGGGCTGTGGTGGAAGTGACAGTCCTCTCCTCTTTGCATTAAGAGTTAGACACCCTGAGATGGAAACCAAGACTGGCATTTCCAAAGCGTGAGGAGGGGCTGCTTTTCCTATTGGTCGAAGGCACCCTCTGACCGGGAGCTGAACGTGAACTGGAACCTACAATCCCACGGTGACGCCACAGCACAGACGATGACCCATGTGATGTCACTGACGCCCGAGGGGTGGGTGTTGGCAATAGAAAGCAGGGGCAGGACGCTAGATTGTTGGCAGTGCCCGGCCTTGACCCTCCCCTTCCCCCTTCCCCATTCCCCATGCTGGAGGAACAATCGGAGGTCCAGCTTTCCTGCTGACAGGGAAAAGCCCTCATCCAACTGGACAAACTTGGCTTATTATTGCAATAAAGCAGCAATCTTTAATAAAGCAATGATAATTGATTTCTCTCTCTCTGGCACTTTGAAAGGCTTTGTAAGAAACATGGTATGATGGGAGAATGGATTTTCTTTTCCATGCTTATGCATTCGCTACTGAAGGATAGTTTACAAATTTGGTCAATTTCTAAAGGGGCTGATGGTAAAAGGATATTTTCTGTGTTGTATGGGCAGTCCACTAGCAGTGGCTCAGTGGCTCCAGTCCGTGATTTTTAATGACGTACTGTGTGCGACGTGCGGACATCCTTAAGGCTACGCGCTTTAGCTGATGATTATTCTGACGTCAGCGCTGAGTGTGAGTGGGCAGGACAGACGGGAGGGGGGCAGCAGGGGGTACGAGGGCCACAGTTCAAACATAATGGCTACAGTCATGAAATGAAGGGCAGTGTCTCCCTCTCTCAGAGGGACAGCTGTTCTTCCTGCCTCTGTGGGCAACGTGCCACATGGCTGCAGGCTACCCACACACTTTTGCAGAGACGCAAAGGCACAGACGCACACCACAGACACACTCTCACACACATGGACGGGCAATACGCAATAACATGCACAGTCTCCTACGTTTTCCAAAGTAATCTGTATGATTACTTACATTTTGTGCACACAATTACCCACACAAGAGTACATTTACATTTTACATTTTAAGCATTTAGCAGACGCTCTTATCCAGAGCGACTTACAAGATGTGCATTAATACATGGTAGGAACAATCATAGTTAGCGCACGAGATCAGTGCAGTAATACAGCAATAGACATCATTGCAGGCATCTTTATTTTTTTCCGAGTATAGTGTTGAACAAGTAAACAGTGGTGAAGGCAATTTAGCTAGATAGACAGAGTTCAGTGGTAGTGGAGTCTGAAGAGGTGGGTTTTGAGTCTCGCAAGTGATTCCGTGGTCCTGACCGATTGCGGAAGGTCGTTCCACCAGCGAGGGATCAGGACAGAGAAGAGGCAAGACCGTGAGGAGCGGATGCCAGGCGCCCGGAGGGATGGGACAGTCAGTTTGCCAGAGGAAGCGGAGCGAAGGGGTCTGGGAGGGGTGTAGGGAGTGATGAGTGACTGGAAGTATGGGGAGCAGTACCTCTGGCCACTTGAAAAGCAAGCACCAGTGATTTGAATCTGATGCATGCTGCGATGGAGAGCCAGTGGTAGAGGGGTGACAGCTTGAACACCAGACAAGAGCAGCAGAGTGCAGTGGCTTGATGGCACAGGCTGGAAGGCCTGCCAGCAAGGAATTAGTCCAGACGTGAGATCACCAGGGCCTGGACCAGGAGTTGAGTGGCCTCTTGGGTGAGGAACGGTCGGATCCTCCGGATGTTGTGGAGGGAGAACCGGCAGGTCCGAGTAATCGCTGCAGTATGGCTCGAGAAGCACAGCTGGTTGTCCAGGGTTACTCCAAGACTCCTGGCAGACTGGGATGGAGACATTATGGAGCCTTCCACGGTGATTGACGCATCGATCATCGGGGAGCCCTTCGCTGGGAGGAAGAGCAGCTCTTTCTTCCCCAGGTTCAGCTTCAGGTGGTGGGTGGACATCCATGCGGAGATGTCAGCCAGGCATGCAGAGATCCGTGCCGGGACCTGGGTATCAGATGGAGAGGAGAGAAAGAGTTGAGTGTCATCGGCATAACAGTGATAGGAAAAACCATGAGCAGAAATAACAGAGCCAAGTGACTTAGTGTACAGAGAAAATAGGACGGGGCCTAGCACTGAGCCCTGTGGGACTCCGGTAGAGAGGGTGTGGGGAGAGGAGAGGGATCCTCTCCAGGCCACCTGGTAGGACCGGTCAGCCAGGTAGGACTCGAACCATCCAACGCAGATCCAGAGATTCTCATCTCGACGAGAGATGAGAGCAGGATCTGGTGGTCCACGGTGTCGAATGCCACCGACAGGTCGAGGAGGAGGAGGACGGAGCTAAGGGATTGAGACTTAGCCCCTTGAAGAGCCTCAGTGACTGCAAGGAGAGCAGTCTCTGTGGAGTGGCCTGCTCTGAACCCAGATTGGTTGGGATCAAGCAGGTCATTCTGTAAGAGATGAGCAGACAGTTGGTTATAGACAGCCCCCTCTAATGTTTTGGAAAGGAATGGGAAGAGAGAGACAGGTCGGTAGTTTGAAATGACAGCAGGATTCAGAGAGGGTTTTTTGAGGAGGGGGACAACATGAGCGGATTTGAGGGAAGAGGGGACAGAGCCAGAGGAAAGAGAGGAGTTAATGACATTGGAGACAAAGGGGAGGATGTCCATAGCAATGGACTGGAAGAGGGGGGAAGGAATGGGATCAAGAGGGCAGATGGTGGGACGGTGGGACGGAAAGAGTGTACATGGACCACACACAGACACTCTTATACACTCATACAGTGCTAACCGCAAATACAGTACAGTGCAAACAAACAAGCATATACACAAGCGTGAACACTTATGAACACACGCAGACACACACTCGTACAGTACAGAACACACACTCACTCACATGTAATCATATACAGTGCATGTTCTCACACACAACATTTCAAACACAGGCGTGAATCTTCTCTTCTCATCAGTGTGAACTTTCAAGAGCGTAAAAAGTATTGTTTCCGTAGCACGGAATGGAGGAGATGGAGGGGGAGGGTCTATGTGTACAGGGTGGGAGCCTTCTGTCTGTCTGTGGTGAGACGCTTCACCCAGCCACTAACTCGGGTTACACTAGCAGTGGCAGTTGAGCATCTCTCTCTCTCGTGGTGGGTGCACCCCTCTCCCCCCTGCAGAGGTCAGCCTCAGATCCTCAGGGCAGTGACAGATGGGCTCTCAATGCTGACCCCTCCCTCTGACCACTGCTTTTTATTACCACTGATTTGGGTAATCTGTCGTGCCATCCCTTTCTCCCTGTACCAGTGTTTAAGCTGACACTATAAACACTCAAATGCAGCTGGCAAGCTGCTACATGTTTTGTTTTCGTTGCCAACTGAAAAAAACGAATTCATTTGAATTTAGCTTCATTCAACCAATCAATCAAGTTTTCATCTCATTTAACGACCCAGATAATAGTGCTGTAGAAAGATTTGTATAATGCAACGCAATATAATGATCACCAGCAGACAAAATATTTAAAAAATGTATGGAAGCAGCTAGGTTTCATCACACACAAATAGCATGGTAAAAATTGTGTAATACATAATGATTATGAGTAATTTCAATAAATTAACATTATTAATATTATATATATATATATATATATATATATATACAGTTAACTGCCACAATAAAGGAAACACCAACATAAACACCAACAATATTACTTTAATAGGGCGTTGGTCCGACATGAGCCACCAGAACAGCCTAAATATGCTTTGGCATAGATTGTAGCCTCTACAAGTGTCTGGAACACTGTTGGAGGGATGCAACACCATTCATGCTCCAGAATCTGCCATAAGCATTCAACTGGGTTGAAATCTTGTGCCTGAGGCTACCATGGCATATGGCTTACATTGTTTTCATGCTCATCAAGCCATTCAGTGACCACTCATGAGCTGTGGATGGAGGCATTGCTCTCCTGGAATAGACCACACCCATCAGGATAGAAATGCTTCACCATGAAGGTGATCACCCAGAATGGCTTTGTATTTATTAGCATTTACCTTGCCCTCTAAGGGGTTGAGTGGACCTAAACCACTCCACAATCTCCCATAAGTGTACAATTGGGTTGAGATGTGGTGACTGAGACACAGTGGCATATGGTTTACTGTTACTCATGAAACATCAGCAAGTTGAGCAGTCTTTGTCACTGAAGCTCCTGCCAAATATACCCCAACAATCATCCCTCAGTTAAAGTCACTGAGATCTATTCTTCTAGCCATGGTTATCAAAATAATGGGCAATGTTTAGAAAATATTGCCTGTTAGCCATTGGACAACAAGCTCTGATCCTACACCATGGTTTAAGGGTTCAGGCAGAGGGGAGGAGACCATTAAAGTGTTCAGCTGTTTGATCCATTTACCTCCTTCCTGTGCCACTACAGTGCAACTAATACGTTGCTGAAATGGTTAAATAAGTCATTAATCTTTGAGGTAATTAGTGTTGATTAGAGACCAGCCCAGCCTAATTTATCCAAGACCACTTTGGAAATGCTTAAGTGTGTAGGTAAAATAAAATGAGTGTAGTTAACATAAGTATTTTATTTGCATTATTTCCTAGTTTGGTTAATATAGTATCATATATATATATTTTTTTTAAATTTATTTTATTTTATTTTAATTTATTAATTAATTAATTTTTTTAAATTTTTATTGTGGATATTCCCAAAATCAGGAACAAAGAGGAAGGCAGTTTAATAGGTAAACTATGCAGGAAAAATAGCTCTATTACAGGGAAAGTTAATTATTCATAAAAAGATATATATTGTATTACATGAGATTGTCCTATATGATTTTAGCACAATCAGTATAATACAGTAGCACATGCACACACACACACACACACGAACACAAAGATATAAGTGTGTGTGTGTGTCTGAGACTTTAAATGATTCACAGAATCCACAAGTCTCCACGGTGATGACACACAAGATACCCATCACTATTATTATACCTCCTGTCCTGAAATGAAAGCAGCACAGAGTGAGACACCCGCGCAGTGACCTGCTTTTTCCTGCAGCAGTGTCATCGCTTGGCTGCGTGGCATGCAAACCCGAGCTTTCAAGCCTTTCCCGAGTGGCTCTGCAGCAGATCTGACTTCTCCTCAAGGGTTTCACTCTGTCACACCTCTCATGAGTGAAAAAAGGCTATTTAATGCATGTTAAAAATAGAACTCAACATAGAAAGTAAAAAAAAGGCTTTGTTCTATTTAAGATATAGCAGGCCAGGGGTCTGGCATTAGGAGATATGGCCAATGTGGTTTTGCTGTAAGTCTATAGGTATGTGCTTGATAACATCTGTTATAGGACAGAAAATGGCAATGTTGTTAGGCAGCCTGAGTGAGGTGGTGTTTAAAGATTGAGTAGTGTGTGGTTCTGTGTGTGTTTGTGTGTGTGTGTGTGTGTGTGTGAGAGAAGAGAGACATAAAAAGAGAGAGAGATAGACATGTGAGGGTGGGATCCATGCATAATTATACAGTCCACTCAGTTACATATGAGATATTGTCAGAACCAATAACTAGTGTGAGTCTGAACTAGGGATAAAGAGACAGACGGTATTACCATTTTTAACCTCGTTGTGCTACACCATTTTGACACATGATCAATACAACATGAATCGGTTAAAAAGAGAGAGAGAGAGGATGGTTGCACAGAGACTGCCTCCGTGTAGAGCAGACAGACAGACAGACATACAAGCTGTGCTTGTCTCGGAGCTCAGGGGGGAAGTGGAGCTTTGACGCTGGGGCTGCAGACAATGCTACAGAAACAGTGTCCACAGAGTCCACTTCCTGCTTTACGGACAGCCTTCAAGAGCAGGCGACACAAACAGCCCTGCCTGCTTTCCACCACAGGTATAGCACACGGATGCAAGCAAAACACACACACACACAGACACACACACACACACACACATACAGAGACACAGAGGCAGTGTCACTCTTTAACAGACACCATTGCTCTGAGGTTTGGTTACTTCCCTTATGTGACTCAAATTAAAGGCATGCCTAGTCTTTCTTTTTTTAAATCACATTCTCTTTGGTCTCAGTTTAAGTTCTCATTGCTTCTCAATGATTATTCTAAAACTAAAGGAGATCAGGCTGAAAAAAAGAATGCACTCTTCCTGTGCACATCCCTAAAGATGAGGTTTCCTCCTGTCAATAACACTGTCCAATGTCTCACCTGAACACTGAGCGTGTACATAAACCCCAGAGCAAGAAAGGAGGAGTGGCTGTGAAACCTGCTCTTCTTTCCTACAGCAAATCTCTGTACACAGTATACATACAGTACAACGCAACAGGCACATGACATGACGTGTTCTTTGGGTTTGGCTAAGCCTAGGCCACTGGGTGTGGGAATGGGAAAAATCTAATAAATAAGTAGTAAGCTGCCCTTCAACCCCACCCGTACATATATACCCTTCCCTCCCCTCAGTCCCCTGTGATCAGCCCCCCACACACATCTCTTCAATAATACATCTGAGGCAGTTGGGAACATTCAGTGATTGTTCACACCCCCAACCCACCACATGTTCACATCGCAACATCACAGCAGTGTCGACGGAGCGTTATGTGTTTTTTTACAGGTGTGAGACGTAAATAGTTATGCTCTGTGCTTATTGTTATTGCTTGGTGACCGATGCAGTTATTTAATATCTTCTCGTGGACTAATGTGAAGGAACATGGGAAAGAACATTAGCCGATTAATTGGTCCTATTATCATCATGGTTTGCGATGGCAATTACTCCTCCAGTAATCAATATGACGGAAGCGTTAGCTCTTCGATTAGTGGCCTGCATTTATTTGGCCCTGTGCTGCTGACAAATCTGTCCTGTTGGAAATGTGACCAAGGAGGGTAATGTTCCACCTGAGGGTCTGATGGGTCTCTACATTATTAAAGCAGGCCCATGCCAAAAAATTTCCTCAAGTCTCGATATTCAAGTGTTTCATCCCCCCGTCCCCACCTTGGTGACTAACCTTGTTTCCTCTCTGAATCCAGTCAACCGATTGAGTCTGAAAGCCAAAGCTCTCCGGAGACTGAATAACTCAATTAGACGCCTGCTAACAGCATTAAAAAAGCACAGATAAAATGCAAGGCAGTGGGAGTGCAGTCCAAAACCAATTACTTAACAGTTCCTACCCACTCCTCCCGATCCGTACAAGGAAAGAGAGAGAGAAAGAGAGAAATGAGAGATAAATGAATGAGCAAATTAATGGATTAACGAGCAAATAAATTAACAAGACAGAAACCTGGTGAAGGTTTGAAGGGGAGTTGAATTTTAAGTTGTGTTGTTATTTAATAATTGCTCCATGCTACAGCGCCATGTTTATGCTGTGCTGAGCATAACAAAGTGTGAACTGATAGCCTCACGCAAGCAAGATTTATTGTCACTGCACTTTTTAATATTGAACATGCTGCGAATTTGCATTAGAATTTTTTTTAGGAGCAGGAGAATATTCTATTTTGGGGACAATAAAGAAGTTCAGTACCGTACGTACTATCCAGTAGTGCACCAATGCCATGTGTGACACGTTGCATGTCATTGCTGTGGGTCAGAGACAGGCCTCAGTTATTGTGCAGGTTTCCAACAGTCAGGGTGGCAGGGAGGCACTGTTTTCTATGGCAAATCATTCATTTATTACAATCTAAATGTCTACAAGGTGAACAAGTAAACAAACACAAAATATGGACAACATTTAATATTATTATTATTATTGGTAGATATTTTTTATCCAGGACTTGTGTACGAGAAAGAATGTACTTTTACTGAATGTAAACAGTGATAATATTTTTTAAGAGCCAAAATTAATAATTCACAATGTATACTGCTATGCAACACATGGTGTAATCGCTGAATGAAAAATACAACAGCAATTATGAAAGATAAGACCATGGGCATAACCTCAGTCCTCTTCGTTCAGACCCCCCCTCAATGCAGACTTTCATAACGAGTGCAAGTGTTTCCACTGGTGCCTCTAAAAAATAGATGTTTTTCTTCTCTTTTTTTCAATATAGGCCTCCTAATACACGGAATGATAAAAAGATAACTCGCCTGCAACCATTTGAGTAATAAATGACCAATGGGTAGTCTCCTGGCAGGAATAGGTTAGAAATAGGCTTGTCATAGGTTTTGAGCCTAATCAATTGAGTTTCAAACCTAGCGTGGGTACTTTCCTGCACCTATTCGCTCTCTCTCTCAAACCTTTAGGTGGAAGTAAAGCACCTAACCGTTTCTAAACTGTGTTACTGTGGCAGGCTCAGAAATTGGGTAACCTCATTGGAAGTTGCTTGTGTATTCCCCTGTAACAGTAAACACACATATTGCTTGTTACTCTCTCCCCTGTGCACCACCACCATCAGTAGGCTGTTTGGTTGGGTCACTAAACAGGGCCTTGGTTGATCCTGTGTAGGGTGCAGAGAGGGTGAAAATTGCAGTCATCAGAGGCTGTGCCATAACATGGCCTCTGTCATATCAGTGTCCCCCCTATTATGCACTTTATATGTTTGCTTATGTATACTTGTAGGCCTATGTTTTATTATGTTTTGCTATGTTTTATTCATTTTATTATGTATATTTTTGTCTATGTACATATATACATATATGTATGTTTGTGTAGCTGAGCTCGGAAGATGTGAGTTAAGCATGTGAGTGTCCGCTGCAGAAAGTGATGTCGATAAGAGGATGATTAGTTCCCTTGGCTGGGGACTCAGGTCTTTTGCTCAGCGGGCTAATCGTGTCTCTTGTCGCATTGGGATCCTCGGTTCTAAACTCGCTGCAGGCAGAATCAACTCTTGTTACATTTGTACACCTTCAAATCTTTTGCATCTTGCATCTTTTGTGTGTAAAGCACATTGAGTTGCCTCCTTGTATGAAATGTGCTCCATAAATAAAATTTGATTGATTTATTGATGAGTGCATGGGGGTGCTGTGAGGAGCAACTGAGCCTCCTGGCAAAGGGTGTTTTCTTTGCTCCACACATTTGAAAACAAAATGCATCCTGGGAAAGAAAATATCAATTTTCTCCAAGATGGAATGGTTTGTCAGACACCTGAAAAGCCTCAGTAGAAGAAAACATACAATAAATATGACATAAATTTGCATTGACATTGTCATTGTGGTTTTTTGTTTTTTACATTAATCAATAAATATGCCAACTGGCAGACAGGCACAAAGACCAGGATTCTGCCATGGCAGAACACAGTTGGCCTCGTCTTGCCAGTGGATTTACATCAGTCAATTTTCCTTGCCAGATGTCCACAGCACAGGCTACCAGTTGTCATTCAGGGACGATGGACCTCTTCTCCATTGCTGCTAGCTCTGTTGTAGTACAGCTGTGTGGCCACTAATGTATAAAATATTAGCTGTCTTGCGTGTTCTGTAGCTGCAGTGCTCCTCTTACAGCGAGCGCAGCAGTAAGAGGCACAGCTGCCATTCCACATCGGGGAGGGGGAAAAGAACGATGAGTCATCAGTAAGACTGTAGTTTTGGCAACCCCCAGTCTTACGGGATGCACAGCAAGTCAG
Source organism: Aldrovandia affinis (assembly GCA_029706075.1). Taxonomy (NCBI): domain Eukaryota; kingdom Metazoa; phylum Chordata; class Actinopteri; order Notacanthiformes; family Halosauridae; genus Aldrovandia; species Aldrovandia affinis. The sequence continues at coordinate 963,713 of JAINUG010000049.1, forward strand.
AAATAAAAACAAATGGAGGTATTAAAGAACGTAATGAAAAGTGCCCCGATCAATATCAACAGCCATGATTAGTTGGCAAGAATGAGGCTAACCAGCTCAATTATCTATTGCTGATTATTTTGATTTGATGGAAAGGGGGCAGGGGGCCCAACGGAGAGAGGCAGGAGAGTGGGCCGCAAAGGCGACCACATGTACTGCATTTGTGGAGGTCAGGCCCATAGCAAGGGGGGGGGTAACCTAAAGTAGATCTTTTCATTGTAAACCCTGTTCAGGTTGTGCTCTCCCATGAAAAGTTAGAAATGTAAGTGTTTTCCTGTAACCTTAGTAATTGCACATGTGCATGAACAAATTGCTAGTACTACTGAAGAGTTACAGGGTTAAGTTAAAAATGTCATTGATTATGATGCTAACCAGAATGATACATTTTCTGAGAATGTCTTAATACATGGATTACATTTGTTGACATCATTTTCCATTACATCATTGCCCCATAATGTAATTTGTCTTTCTTAATCAAATTAAGGGATCAAAAACAAAGAGACATTTCCAAATTAGACATAAGAGCTAAACTGATTTATTTTAAAAACAACATTAAATTAATATGGAAACCAATACACGGTAAACGTTCAATTAAATTGTGTCAAGTAAAGTGTCAATGTATCCATATGTTAAATATTGGGAATTTTGTTTTGATAACAGCAGTTCGCTCTTGTTTATTATTCTCTTTGCTTCACTCTACTCTTTTTTAATAGAGACCAGTTGCAAGATCAACAACCCCTTTAAAGATAATAGGCACAACATGGTAAAAAAAAAACATTGTTTATATGGTACAAGAAGGCCAAATAAAATTATGTGCATTGACATTTTTGTTTACTTACATCTGTGTCCTTGAGAAAAACAATCAAAAACGTAAAGGCTTAGATGCTCTGTGGAATCTTGTAATTAGTCACATAAGCTCAAGAAATGTTGAGTTCCTTGCTCTCGGTCGAATGCAGTGCATTCAAATGAATAGAAATTGTCTGCAAAATGATCAATAGACGTAGGCTAGCGGAATATCAACCTCTTTTATTTTTGTACAAATGCGACCTCGATAACGTGAACGTTTAAAATGAGCCAGCTCTCACCAAACGCTGCTGCTCTCAACACTGCAAGATAGCCAGCTGTAATCTCCACCAACGTACCGTAATATTCACAGCGAACATTACACTTCTTTTTCTGAATACCTATGCAAATTTAAAAACTCGGCTATATATATGCCATTTAGCAGACGCTTTTATCCAAAGCGACTTACAGTAGTGAATGCATACATTTTTCAGTATATGTGGTCACAATGGGAATCTAAACCACAAGCTCAGCGTTGTTTGCGCCATGCCCTACCGACTGAACCACACAGAACCATAGTATAATAACACAGTGCATTCGGTATTCAGTATTCAGACCTCTTCACTTTCTCCACATTTGGTTATGTTACAGCCTTATTCTAAAATTGATTAAATTCTTTTTTCCCTTATCAATCTACACACAATACCCCATAATGACAAAGGAAAAACAGGTTTTTAGCACATTTATTAAAAATAAAAAACTGAAATATCACATTTACATAAGTATTCAGACCCTTTGCTATGACACTCGAAATTGAGCTCAGATGCATCCTGTTCCCTTTGATCATCCTGGAGATGTCTCTAGAACTTGATTGTAGTCCACCTGTGGTAAAATCAATTGATTGTACATGCTTTAGAAAGACACATACCTGCCTATATAAGGTCCCACAGTTCACAGTGCATGTCAGAGTAAAAACCAAGCCATGAAGTCCTAGGAACTCTCTATAGACCTCTGAGATAGAATTGTGTTGAGGCATAGATCTGGTGAAGGGGATACACACATTGCTAAAGCATTGAAAGTCCCCAGGAGCACAGTGGGCTCCATCATTTTGAAATGGAAGAAGTTTGGAACCACCATGATTATTCTTAAAGCTGGCCGTCCGGCCAAACCCAGTAACCGGGCAAGAAGGGCCTTGGTCAGGGAGGTGAGCAAAAACCCAATTTATGTATCTCTGCCTCAACACAACTCTACCTCAAAGGTCTATGGAGAGTTCCTAAGACTTCATGGCTTGTTTTTTGCTCTGACATGCACTGTGAACTGTGGGACCTTATATAGACAGGTGTGTGCCTTTCTAAGGCATGTACAATCAATTGAATTTGCCACAGGTGGACTACAATCAAGTTCTAGAGGCATCTCAAGGATTATGAAAGGGAACAGAATGCATCTGAGCTTAATTTCAAGTGTCATAGCAAAGGGTCTGAATACTTATGTAAATGTGATATTTCCGTTTTTTATTTGTAATAAATTTGCACAAATTTCTAAAAACCAGTTTTTGCTTTGTCATTATGGGGTATTGTGTGTAGATCGATAAGGAAAATGTTTTAATTTAAATTTAATCAGTTTTAGAATAAGTCTGTAACATAACAAAATGTGGAAAAAGTGAAGGGGTCTGAATACTTTCCGAATGCACTGTATATTTTATATACAGGTAGATACCACAGGTAGATAATATAGCTCAAATAAATGATTTAATAGCCGATTGAACAGTTCTGGTGGTGATGTTCCAGATAGACGCGGTGTAGTTCAGGCAGCTAACCTAACATGCTCTAGAACTCTTAAGTAATGATCACTTATGGACTATGATGCAAGCTGGTCGCAGAGTTGTCTGCTCTGGTCAGCGAGGGGACACCGGCCTGGTGAGTCAGATGGCCTGAGGTTGAGGGTGTAGGGTTGTGCCATCTGCTGCAGGAGTTCAGCTGGCTCTAACTTCCTCCTCTCTCTCTCTCTTATGCTAATCAAGACACAATCGCTATTCTCTCTAAACCATTTCCTGCCTGGTGATGCATCTTTCAACCTTGTATCCGCACCTACCCACACTACTCCCCCAAGCACACACTCAAACCACTTTTCTTCAGTGTGGGCTGACTGACACTGAAATATCGGTCATAACGCTCAGAACACATTACATACGTGCACACGTGCACTCTGCTATGGATGCCTCTTCAGAAGTTCAAATAGGGTTGCATTTTTAAAAGACACAATGAAAACATCACTTGTTAAATGTCATACATGTATAACAAGCCTTGCGAAAACAGGCTATACATACATGCGTGGGTGATCTACCACAGAACACAATCCACATACACTCTGCATATTACGCAAGGCAAAGGAATCATAGATAAACCTAACTGACAATTGTGTAAAATCCCAATTAATCTGCACAATCATTCTAAAAGCTGTTTAAAGCACCAATGAATGAATTAGTAAATGGTTGATTGGATATTCCACTGTTACAGTTGGCAACAGAATGAGGACACTATATTTCTTTTCTCAGCACGGTTTGTGGTTAAGAACATTTTATTCACAACCACACAATGTGACTGGTCCCCCATATATTGCCCTGCCTGTTTCAAAATCGCAGAGCAGAGGAGATGATCTTCAGAACCGATTCTCATCACGTCTAATCTCAGCCTTAAGCCCTTAAAAAGGCCGGACTCATTCAGGCCGCGCTCCAACCGCAAACCGGGAGGACACTGTACGTGGAAGGAAGGAGGAAAGGGCTGACCTTGAGTGAGAGGAACCGTACAGCACCAGGGGGCAGGAGGACGGGACAGTGGGGGGTTGTGGCGGGATGTGACGAAGCGCATCCTCCTGATGTCAGAGGTCAGGATGGGCGTGACATCACCTCCTGCTGCACAGGAAGCAGTCTGACTGGGAGGGGGCGGGGGGTGGCAGCAGGGCAGAAGTGAACAGGAACTCAGCTTCCCTGCAGAGAGCAGACGTGCACCCGTGGCTGCGTGTCTGCGTGTCTGCAGCCGTCGCCCTGCACCACATGTGCACCTCAGCCACGCTTCACTGCAGAAGCCACTCATTCACACATGTCCACATGGAGCTAATAGAGCTTCTGTGTGCATATGACTTACTACGTCAATAGTCACCTCCTTTATTTCAAAATAGCCATTATAAATGTGCAAATGCAACGACGTCACTTGCAACGGTGAGGGTTTGAGAAGTGTGCTGATGTGCAAGTGAACCAAAGCACAATGAGAACGTTGATTTAGTTGAAACTCTGACCAGTAGTTTGTAGCAGCAGTGAATTGCATAAGATGTTGATGCTACTAACAGTTGAGCAACAACATTTACATTTTAGGCATTTAGCAGACGCTCTTATCCAGTACGACTTACAAGACGTGCATTTATACATGGTAATATTAATCATGGTTCGTGCAAGAGGTCAGTGTGGTAATACAGCAATATACATCATTGTTGGCAGCTGCACACCGTACCTGTACTTGCACAGAAAGAGAAAACGTTAGTCGGGTGTTTTTTTATTATGATACAGTTTTAAACAACAGTTACAACATGGCAACTCAGAGACCAACATGATGGAACATCCTCTCAGAAACTATCAGTCAGCAAGGATAGCAGTGTGGGAACAATTAATAATAATAGCAACTTGTTTATTTTCTTTGAAGGCACCTGGTGAAATGTGCAGTATGTACAGGGAGTATTTAGATTCCAAATATATATATTTAGATTTCTTGGAAGGGAATTTTTATAGGATGTAGCCTACTTTTAACTTTGTACTGTCACACAAGCACCTATATTTTACTTTGAACTGGCCTTCTGAAGCCGAAGCTCCACCCCAAATATGTCATTTGGCAGCGTGACAGCAGATGAATAATCAATCTTTCTTTTATCTGGATGGCCCACATCATGCTCTAAGCCTGATCTTAGCCCATTCAGGTCTAGCAAGCTTTGTCTCTGAGCGCCATGCAGTTGGCTCTTTGTGGAACTGCTTTGGCTGCTCGTCGCCAGGTTTGATTCAAGACACAAAATAGAAGAAAATAAGAGAATACCCACTTTTAAAAGTCAAGAATATTGTAACACATTGTCATTTTTTCCAGGGAAGTAGCCTTTAATAGAACGATGCAGAGACAGCCCTGTTGCCATTCAAGCAGCCTTTTGGTCTCTTGAGTCCACCCTGACCTCCGATCTACATTCCTACAGGGTGTCAGCAGTCACCTTATGGTATATATATATATATATATTTTTGTTTTGTTTGTTTTGTTTAGTTTTTTTGTTGTTGAATTTTTTAGTTTTTCTCTCAATTTAGTAGCCAATTATACCCTCTATTTATTTTGATTCTCCTTCCCCCACGAACTTGCCGCCCGTCTCTATGGGGAAAGCTATTCTCCGAGGCCAGTGATGATGCACCTCCTCTGAGACAGAACTCGCCTACCTACTTTCTGGAGACACACTTCTCTGGGAGTTTGTGCCAGCTCAAACCACGACTGCAATAGGTAGCCACCGTAATATTAATAGCGATTCATCAGATGATGAAGGCCAAGGCAGCTGAAATGTCACCTTTTTAATGAATTAATAAAGTAAGCAAATGTAGATTTTTCTTCTACTCGTACCAATCACACTAATTTCTTAAAAAGCATGTTTTTGAGTACGTCTGCTTGTTGCATGTGTAAGCAAATGGTTGAGAGTGTGTGTGGGCTCGTGTTCTCACGTAGATAAGAGTGTCTTTACTGGCATGGTTGAGCCACAGTGACATCAGCACATTCTCACTGTGGCTCACTCTTGGTCTGGCACGGGGGTGCATTACTCAAGACGTTCTGGTTTGGGGTGGAATGGGTGTTAAACAGAGCACGCTCAAAGACCGATGGCCTGCAGATTGCCTCAGGCCTCCTCTGCCACCCATTCAAGTGTTTTGGAGGTGGACATTTTTGCATACAGAGAGAGAACACTGAGCAGCAAATGTGAGTAGAATGTGGTCTTATCTGCCAGGGGACACCGATGAGGCGTCTGTGCTGTTGGCTGGCTGCTGTGTTTTTTTGGCAGTGTAAAGAGTAGGTAGATTTGTAGGCAGTGGTAGGAAAGTCATTACCAAAAGCTTGGCCCTGAAAACATAGCAAGTGGTGTGTGTGTGTGTGTGTGTGTGTGTGTGTGTGTGTGTGTGTGTGTGCTCACAGGGAAGCTTCCTTAAAGTCATGCTGAAACGATATAGCTCAGCAGAGTAGAAATGGTGGAGATGTGTAGGCTTATTGACAAGCCACATGTAAGGTAGGCAAGCAACCTGTTTAAGGTGAAACAAGGCACAACAATAGGAGATTTGACAATAAGATATTTAACAATAGGCACAAGATTTAACAATAGACACAACAGAATTCTTGAGTAATGCCCCGGGTGGACAACAAATAATCAAAGGCTTAGCTACTAGCACACAGCGTGGTAAGCAGCAATGTGTTTTGACCAATCTGGTCTTTTTAAGGCAGTGAAGCAAAGTAGCCATAATGCAGAAGTGGCTATTACTGTGTAAAAATGCCACTGAGTTACAGTGTGCTATCTGGGAAGGTGGTGAGGACTGGGGCTGATGAATGGTTATAACTAATGTTCCCAATCTGCCTGGGATCCTGGAAAGCAGCTTAATCTCTTGACTGCGCGTCCCCTGTAATCCTTACTTAATCCCTTGATTGAAGACAGAGGGGGTGGGGGGGCATTGGATGGAGTTTGTCCGTTTTTGATAACTGAATATCTGCACACGACCATAGACTGATCAGTTTTTTTTGGTTTTTGTTTTTTGTTGCCATTTATTGGTCCGAAACTGTTTGTGAAAGGCTGGTGACTGAGATGGAAGCAGTCCCCGCAATGTGTGTGTGTTTTCCGGATGAGGCGGTGACATTGTGATTCCTCTGTTCGCAAAGCGTCTTCAAGGGAAGAGTTTTTACTCAGGGCTGCCTGAAAGTTGACTTGTGGTAAGAGATGAAGCTGTGGCTCTCCTTAGACGTCACGGCAGGTATTGTAATTTCCCGTCTTCAACAATGACACCGTTCAGTATGGTTTATGTTAATAATACAGATTTTCCCAGCTGAGATACTCTCTACGGTATCCAGCCCCTGGCCTGTATACCTTCACGTACACGGGTTGTGTTTTATAGCCTCTACTCCATCAGTCATTTGGTTCCTGTGGTCATGCACACATGAGAAGTAACAAATGTGAATGTTAACTTTATAAAGATGTTTATTCTGTGCGGCTCTGTGTGGCTCAGTAGGTAGAGCATAGTGCTGACAATGCTTAGGCAGTGGGTTAGATTCCCAGTGGGACCACATGTACTAAAAAAAATTATGCATTCCTTGCTGTAAGTCGCTTTGGATAAAAAGTGTCTGCTATGTGGCATATGTTATTCTTAGCTTGGTAATAAATGTGCTTGGGAAAACAATACAAGCCACTTAAAGACAAAAATGTCAATAGTTCATGTCCTTATTAACCTACTGTAGCTCAGTAGGTAGAGCATGGCGTTGACAATGCTTAGGTTGTGGGTTCAATTCCCACTGGGACCATATATGCTGAAAAATGTATGCATTCACTGTAAGTCTCTTTGGATAGAAGCGTCTGCTAAGTGGTATATATTATATTATTATTATTATATTTCTCTGAGAATCAGATAAGTCCTGGTCTGGATTCCCCCTGCTGTGGAGCAGGAGTCTCCACTGTGGAATGGGCCTGTCAGGGGTGTCTATCAACTCCAGACAGGGAGAGGCGGGGCTGCACCTGTCCTCCTGTCATTTTAATCAAATTGGGGATTTGATGGCCTTAACTCCCAAGAAACAGATTACACTCTCTTTGTGCCTTTCCTATGATGTGCAATTTATAATGACAGTGATCATAATGACTACATTTTCTCTAATGGCAATCAACATTTCCTCTTGTTTGTTTTGTAGTTATGTCTATTGAGTTTCCATAGGAGGCGGCATGGTGGTGCAGTGGATAGCGCTGTTGCCTCACAGCAAGAAGGTCTCGGGTTCGAATCCAGGCCGGGGGCCTTTCTGTGCAGAGTTTGCATGTTCTCCCCGTGTCCGCGTGGGTTTCCTCTGGGTACTCCGGTTTCCTCCCACAGTCCAAAGACATGCACGTTAGGCTAATTGGAGAGTCTAAATTGCCCGTAGGTATGAGTGTGTGAGTGAATGGTGTGTGTGCCCTGCGATGGATTGGCGACCTGTCCAGGGTGTATTCCTGCCTCTCGCCCGGAACGCATGCTGGGATAGGCTCCAGCCCCCCCCCGCGACCCTGACCAGGAATAAGCGGCTTAGATAATGGATGGATGGATGGATGGATGGATGGATGGAGCTTCCATAGGAACCAGATATTGTATGTGGATACAGGACCAGCGTAGACAATGTAGCTATGAATCCGCACACTATGAAAAGTCACAATGCATAACATGTATTCTATGGCAGGTAGAGCTGGTTTCCTGGATTCCCAGCTATTCTGAATCATGCAGAGCAGCAGGCACAGTGCAGATAATGTTTGTGCAATTAACATCGAACAGGGGCACAAAACACAGAGGCACAGTAGTCATTGGAGTACCATGTGGACACAATATTTCAATGGCCCACAAGCATTTTTAAAAAATATTTGAGTTTACTTAACTTAATGAATAAGACAGACTGTGTATGTGGAAGAACATGTTCCTGTTCTGGTTTTATTTGGATGTGCGAATATGTATGGTTTTATTTGGATGTGTGAATATGTATGGTTTTATTTGGATGTGGTAATCTGTATGGTTTTCCATAATGAAAAATGAGCCTGAGGTGTGAATTGAATGAGTCTGCCCAGATACAGTATGTGCAGCATGAAGTCACAAATGAAAAAATTATTTATTCTGGAATCAGTCCATGATTTTGTAAACACCTGTAAATGGAACTTGCAAAATGGAACTGAAATGAAATGTGTGTGGACGATTTTGAGTATTAAGCAGCTGAGATAAAAACATTTATTACATTTTTATTTATCTTGTATTTAACCAGGAAAAGTGCCATTAAGATCATGTTCTCTTTTACAAGGGGGACCTGGCCAAGAGGAAGCAAGAAATGAATGAATATTAATATTTAATACACAAAATGGAGAAAAAAATCCTCTCGGAAATTGATTAAACTTTTAATGTACATTATATTATAAGTGTCATGACTGAGATGTAGAGGGCTGCAATAAATTATCTTCACTCTGCTTTTTTCACAAATGAGAGATTGTTTCTGCCAAGCTTGGCAACTTTTACAGATTGAAGTGCCAGCAAATCTTCCTTAAAAAGTGTACAGAGACTCTAGCACCCCCCTCCCCAGCTGACATATAGCATTTCTGTCACCTTGTTCAGACTTGGCAGCATTGTCCCAATATTACATTAACATTGCCATCGTGTTTTGTGCTGGTTGGGATAAAATATTAAATCGCAAGGACAAATGTAAGATGGACTCACAGATTAGAGAAGTATGCTCAATATTCCCGTCATTCAGTAGTAAGAAAAACTCATACAACCAGAGTGTATTTAAGGCAGAAACTTTTATTGATATGCGAGAAATAGTATGTTAAGCAGGTCGCGTTAAGGATTTGGTTCTTGGGCTTAGAGTCCGGAGGTGGAATTGCACCTGGCCGTAGGACAGGACAACAACAAAATAAAAAGAGAAAAATTCAAATGAAGGTTAACATGAAACAAGGGGGAGGTGGGGAGGTGGCGGGATGCCGAAAACAGCTTAGCACAACGGGAGAAAGGCACGGTGATTTTATACCTGCTGGGAGTTTCAGCCAGTCGAGGCTTCTCTCCCAAATCTTAATTTAAAAACTCTAAAATGTTTGAAGCCATGGATTTATTTTTATTAACTGTCCTATACATTATTACTATTTCTATTTCTGATGTAGTCATTGTCATTATCATTGAATAAATCGTGCTTTTAAGCACACTCAGGCTTTTACACCATCAAGGCAAAGCCTGCCTGCAAGGCAACATGTCTCTTTCCTCCAAATTAGCCACCATGTTCAGAAGACACGGGCTGACAAGATATTTCCAAAATGGCTCCGCTAATTAGCTGTAATGGAAAGATCAAATGAGAATCTTTGCTCAAATCCAAATGTGAAAAATCTCTTTTTGCGGTGGAAGCAGTGGCGAGCACCCAGTCTGTTCATCAATTCAGGACACCGAGCTGAATGGGACAGAAAGCTCTGGGGCTGTAGCAAGACAAAGAGCCATCTGTATGATGCATTTGAATACGTTTTTAACACTGACTGTCCTCTTTGATGGCCTGGGGCGCTTAATTGACACCACTGGAGACAGAATGATGAAGTAGTGAGGCGGTGTGTCCAGGGTGAAATGTATTGGGAATGCCATTAGCCATACACTTGCTATTGCCATGTGCATCTGTACAGACGTCTAGAGGCTTATTATGTGTATTTGTAAAATGTTGGACATTTACCCTCTCTCTATACATATATATATATATATATATATGTATACACACACACACACACACATATATATATATATATATATTCAATGCCACCACATCTGCATAAAAGTTAACGCTTATAGCCGTAATCCAAAATTAGAGGGGCTTTGCAGTGGCATGACTTCCTCTGGACTCAAGCTTCCCCTCACTTCTCCAAGACAGGGTTTGTGACAAACGATGGGTCGGGTGTGAGCACAGAGCTGCAGTGTTTCCCCCTGCGCCCGTCCTGCTACTGCAGTGTAGTCATGTCCGCTGTGAGAGAGAAAAAAAGAGAAAGGCGGAGAAACAAGAAAATTGGTCCGAACTCGTGCTGAAAACCAGGAAGACTGATATGAGAAATTGGATCAGTTTGAAGACTGAGTTGAGTGATTGAATCGGTTTGAAGACTGGTTGAGTCATTCAATCGGTTTGTTAATTCTGCAGCTTTATTCAGCTTTATTCAATTCAATTCAATTCAATTTTGTGGTTATTTGTGTTGCCTTTTTTTTACAGGCAACTGACACAAAGACAATTTACAGAGAACAGATAAATTACCAGGCCTGAACCCCCAAAAAGCAGAAAATGAGGCAAAAACTCCCCAGTGGGAAGAGAAAAAACTCTCCAACACTGGCAAGAAAAAAACTCCCCAGTGGGAAGAAATCTCAGGAGGAACCCATCTTAGTGGGGGAGCCCATCCTTTGCTGGCCGGCCTGGATATCAATAGCTCTAAGGATGAAAGGAATCCAAATCTAAAGAGAAGCCATTAAGCTTATCAAAGGCTCCGTCTCATTAGGGCTGGAGCGACGTTTGTCCTTTGCAGGTGCTTATGTTAATTCATCGCTTTGCTACGTTTGACTCTGTGTCGACTGGACTCCACCAATGATTTTGTTGCAAGGCATGTCTTTGTGCCACTGATAGTATACCTAATACAGTGATCTCAAACTCAGTGCCATGGAGGGCCGTGTGTATGCAGGGGTCTCAAACTCAGTGCCATGGAGGGCCGTGTGTATGCAGGGGTCTCAAACTCAGTGCCATGGATGGCCGTGTGTATGCAGGGGTCTCAAACTCAGTGCCATGGAGGGCCGTGTGTATGCAGGGGTCTCAAACTCAGTGCCATGGAGGGCCGTGTGTATGCAGGGGTCTCAAACTCAGTGCCATGGAGGGCCGTGTGTATGCAGGTTTTTACTCCAGCCTCCACTCTTGATTAGACAATTAGATCCATTATTTGCTACATTATCCTGGTAGCTTGCATATAATCCATACAAAGTGAAATGAGTTGTTTTTCTTATCTAAATAACAATTGTTGCCTATATCCTGTGCCAAGGCTACCAAATTAGACTGCAGAAAAAGTTAAGTTTTTACCTATGACACATGTCTAATCTGGTATAGAGCTTTTCTCATATCCATATGTAGAATCCATCAGATTTCAGATTGTTTATGGTATGGAAGTTATGGAAGCGGCATGGAACACACTGTTTTCCTTATTTTTTCATTCTTTTACCAGATAAAAAAGAAGTACCATGGGGTCCAAAAGTCTGAGTCCACTACCAAGATCTGTTTGTTTTCATTGTTCATCTAAAACAAACACAAAATCTTTACTAATGTGGTATTTGTTATTCAAGAATGTCAAAAACTGATACAAAAAAAAGGTTTGTTAATATTATATAAATATTTTGTTTGCACACCATTGCCTTTCATTTCCTCAAAATGTTGTGGCACCTTATTTTTCATTTAAGTTTCAATACATGGACACTCCTAATGCACAGTGTGAGTTGTTTTGATCTTGTAACAATTAATACTGGTTACTGACATAATTAATAAGGTCCTCTATGTCTATGTTGCTACTACAGGTGCTTTAATCTTGAAAAAGGACACCTCCTTTGCAAATGTTTTTGCAGCTTTTTGTAATTATGTCAGCAGAGCTTAGTGAAGTAGTTAGTGGTCAAATTGTTTTCCTGAGTACAAATGTTGTGTTAGTTTCTAAATGAATGAATGATGAAAACAAACAGATCTTGGTAGTGGACTCCGACTCTTGGACCCCACTGTATATATCTTGTGGGGCTTCAGAAATACTGACCAATTATTTTATTTAAAAATGTTTTGTCGGTTGCTACCTTTCAAACTTTGTATCGCTCGAAAGCATCAATAAATGGAATCCTTTTTCAAAAGCCCAATGAGCTACAGCCACTCATAGAAAGTGTTTTGCTGCCTTTAAAAAGCGTGTGAAATGTAATCACATGGCAAATAAAAACACCAATTATTTTATTAAAACAACGGAGCTTGTTAGTGCTTTTGTGTAACCCACTTAACCCAAATAAATGGTGCTTAATATAATACTCATCACATTAGAATAGGATTAGAGCACTTGGCAGAGCAATACAGCAGAAATGAGGAACATGTAGTCAATGCAGCTGTTTACATTGCTTTGTGGTGTGGCATGTGAAAATGTATGGCAAGGATAAAGTATATGTGTTACACACAGGGATATTGTCTGCTGATAGTGTGGGATGTAATCTTTGAACTTTGAAATATTTCACACTTCAGCGTCTTAGACTTGATAATAGACCGTGTTAATAATGACGAGGCCAACCTGAATGGATCATAAGCGCTAAAGGCGTGTAGTGCGTCTAACTTTTTATGTTTTTTGTTAAATGAACATTTACAAAATATTTACAGCACAAAGAACAATGTGAAAAACCACAGCGGGGCAAGGACACAGAAAAAAGGAGGGGGGGGGGAGTCCAAAGTAAAAACCACACAACTCAACATTGCAAATGAGCTCAAAGACAAATGGCAGAGCTCCTGACCAACTGCTAAAAGTTGCACAGCTTGCCATGGGAAACTGCGCCCGCTGTTGACCGCTCAGAAACAAGACAAAGAATAAGATGACCACACTTTTTAACAATTACATTTTAAAATGGTGCATCTTGTTCTGACGGCAACGTCTGTGCTAGTTGTTTTTTTTTGGTGCACGAGGCTTGCTTTTGTCCTGAAGTTTTGACAGTGCATTTTATCGATACATCCGGTAACTCTCAGCTGCAGTTTGCAGCATAGGGTATGTGGGTCAGGTTTTAAGCATGTGGTCAAAATGTCTGTTCGTACTATTCTCATCTAAATGTGTCTGAATCTCAATGTGGAGGTCTAACCACCATGCACTCATTATTTTTTGCTTGGGGCTTTGTTAAGTGTGCATTTAAAAAATAAATAAATCTATATCTGTAAGGGCAGGAATTATCTCATTTTCAGCTCTGTCTCCCACAATAATGTACAGTATGAATGTGATTCTTAGAAGGGCACTATCTTTCAGAAAATCTAAATGAGGACGATTTAAAAGGAAAAAAGCATGTGATTGACTTTTTTCCAGATCACCTGTCACAGATGACCCCCTTAGTTCTGTCTTAGTATGACTGTGTTACACCCACATGCCTTGCCATTTTCAGCACAGCCTCCACATTAACGCAAGTTTCGTCGTACTGTAAAGAAAGATAAATCACACGGCACGTTGAGAAACACATTACGGTGAAACAGCAGAAACTTTTCAGATTGAAACAGGTTTTAATCTTTTTTGGGCCATGTTTCGGCACACCTTTCTTGCAATTTAACCTCCCGAGGATTGACGCTGCATTGACGTCACCACAAGTCTGTGGTGTGACAGTAAAATTGGACGTAGGATTTGTTCTGTTGGTCAAAGCTATCTTTCAGCATAGGCATGTTGGGAAGACTAGCAAAGTCTAGCAGCCCTTAGCCTCACCTTTCATGTAGAAGTATTTGCGGTAGTAGTGGGCCCCCAGGGGCCTTATGTACAAAGATTCTAAGAGTAGGAGTGCTGATCTAGGATCAGGTTTCCCCTGTCCATATCCTAACCATATCCATTATGAGCTGAAAGGCTAAACTTATCGTAGATCGGCACTCCTGCTCTTGGAATCTTTGTACCTACGGCCCCAGGTCTGCGTGCTTGATGAAGTAGTTGCTCTTGCCCTGCTGCTGGGCGTGGCTCTCGCGGGGCTCCTCCAGCACGGACACTGCGTCGTTGGGGCTCTGCAGGCTCAGCCGCAGGCCTGCCAGGGTCGTAGCATTTGTTCCGTGGCTTTAATGATGGCAAATGTGAGTTTTCAATGCCCATTTGGGCACTTCGGAATCACACCCTGTCAATACGAGGGGCCTTCTGTAATGACACTAGCTGTAAACAGGACGGTTCTGAGACGACAGTGGGAGCTCAAGGCATCTACAGTAGACATCGATAACTGAAGCCCTGAAATTGGTCTCAGTGCCGGGAGGCTGCTGTGTGTGGTTTTTTCTTTTTTATCTGTTAATGAGTGGAGCAAAGCAGCAGGGAAGAAAATGAACCGACCAGCCGTGTGCCCGTTTCCCGAGCTGACACCATGGTGGCAAAGCGGTCCAAGTGAGAGGTGGCCACGTGACGCATCGGCTGTCTGGAGATTCGCTGCTTTGTTCTCTGGACTCCGCGGAGGAGACTTAGAATTTAGAAACTAGCACAAGGCTAGAGAGAGAGGAACAGAGAGAGAGAGAGAGAGAGAGAGAGACAGAGAGAAAGAGAGAGAGAGAGAGAGAGAGAGACAGAGACAGAGAGAGACAAGAAACAGAGAGAGAGAGAGAGAGAGAGAGAGAGACAGAGAGCAAGAGACAGAGAGAGAGTGAGAGACAGAGAGAGATGAGGAAGAAGCAGCCGGCAGGTGGACAGGCTACATTTTTCTGTCAGTATTTCTGCTCTTCGGCCTCCATCGCAGGATAGCGCTGTTTTCGGCACAGGAAAAGGTCCCCCCACTGCCCGCTATTGTGATGGGCTGTAGGGCGGAGGTAGTGCCTCAGCTCCTAGGCTATTCCTGGGATAGGGAATTAAGGCACACGTAAACTCTCCACACACCATGCACGCATGCACACACACACACACACGCAGACCCTCAAACACACACACACACACAGACCCTAAAACACACACACACACACCCTCAAACATACACACACACAGATGCACAGACCCTCAAACACACACACACACACAGATTCTCAAACACACATATATACACAAACATGCCAAACCCACATACTGTACACACACACACACACACACACACACACAGACCCTCAAACACACATATACACACACACACAGATCCTCAAACACACATATACACGCAAACATACCAAACCCACATACACACACACACACACACACACAGACCCTCAAACATACACATACACACACACACACACACAGAGATCCTTCAACACACATATACACGCAAACATACCAAACCCACATACACACACACAGACGCACAGACCCTCAAACACACACACACACACACACAGACCCTCAAACACACACACACACACACAGATCCTCAAACACACATATACACACAAACATATCAAACCCACATACACACACACACACACACAGACCCTCAAACATACACATACACACACACACAGAGACAGACCCTCAAACACACATATACATGCAAACATACCAAACCCACATACACACACACACACACACACACACACACACACACAGACCTTCAAACACACACACACACACACACACACACAGATCCTCAAACACACATATACACACAAACATATCAAACCCACATACACACACACACCCATACACACACACACAGACCCTCAAACATACACATACACACACACACACACGCACACACACACAGACAGACCCTCAAACACACATATACACACAAACATACCAAACCCACATAAACACAGATACCCATCCACACACAAACACAATAATAACATAAAAATGTACTGGATGTAAGCAGTAGTGGAAAAGTGGTACGGGTCGTGTGTGTCCACCTTGGACCTGCTCCCCCTCCTCCATATCTGTCTTTGTGGTGCTATTCAGCTGTCAGTGGCCTCATTGGTAAACTTTAAAAAGCATGTTTGGTCAGCCGTCCTGTGTACCATATGAAAGCAAACTGAACAAAGTGCATTTAGATTATGGACATAGTTGTGCTTTTAAAAAAAATGGTCACTCTCGTTTGATTAAAATTGTGTTTTATAATAGCCGGATGTTGAAGAATTCTAAATAGGCATCCACCCAAGGCAGGTATTTTCATACAGACAAGCCAAGGCATATAGCTAACAATATGTTTTTATGGCATTGTACAACTCTTTGACATTTGACGTTTTAATTTCCCCCCCCGCCTCTCTTTGTGCAGGTGGTGCCATACAGCTGGAAATACCCAGACAATGGATCAGCAAGACTGATACAGCGAGAAAACCAGTCCAAGAGGAACAGTCTGCAAATCTGTTATGAACGCAGCTGGCTTCTTACGGTCGTTGCGGTCAACTACGGTCATTGCTCAATGCCACGGCTGGTGGCGCTGGTAAAAGAACGTATTTTTTGTAGAAAGTAAAAAAGGGAACAAAGGAGCGAACCAAACCATGCAGGGTTGTTGAAGGGCCTGCTGGTGTCCTGGATGGGATCCCTAGATCCCTACTCGCGTTCTCCCCAGATCCCTGCTCGCATTTTCCCCAGATCCCTGCTCGTGCTCTCCTGTCGTTCAGGGAGCTGAATTAAAATGTGAACGTCCCGAACGGGAAGCTGACGAGCCGTTCGCCCTTACCTCTCGCCTCGTGATGACCGCTCTCGCAGATTGCGGCCTCTCGGAACACTAACCGCAGCAGTCAGCCGCGTTAGACGGACACGAGCAGCACGCGCGCACATAGAGGGAAGCCTGTCCTTCATCGCCGTGGATGCGGTGAGCGTCGGTCGCCAGGCTTGCTCGGTGTCCTGCTGGTCTGTCCTTTCTAAGGGAGAGGCGCGACGGTCAGGGGAGACCCCGCTACATGGTCAGCGTGTGTGTGCGGGCCCTAGTCTGGCCTTCTGCCCCCCTCTGAGCCTCCGCACGCTCCTCATTGCTGCCCTCTTTCAGCGGAGAACCTCACCAGGGAGCAAGGGGTAAAGGCAAGCCCAGTAGGAGAAGAGGAAGGAGGGAAGGACAGACTGCGTACTGGTGGCAGGGAAGGCAAACAGCGGTTGAAGTCACCCAGCCATGCAGTCAGACGACCTCTTCATCCGCAAATTCCGGCGGCAGAGCCCCCGCCCGCCCCTGACGGCCGTGGCCTTCGAGCCCAAGCGGGACGGCGGGCTGCGGACGCGGGTGGTGGCTGAGTGGCCCCCCCGGAAGGACGAGGAGGAGGGCGCGGAGCGGGAGGGCCTGACGCCCAGCCGGGTGGGGCTGAGCCTGCGCTCAGCGGGCCGCGGCCACATCATGCAGAGGAGCAACAGCGACGTGACGCTGGGGGACATGGACACCTCGGGGAAGGCCGTGGGGAAGGCCTCCGGGGCCGGGGGCGACAAGGCGGGGGCGGGGGGCTCCGGGACAGCGGGGGACTCAGGGCTGGTGCTGCACAGGGAGTACGGCAGCCTGTCGTCCCTGGAGAGGCAGACGCGGGGGCGAGCCCCCAGCAGCGAGGACCAGGGCGCTCTCAGCCCCTCGGCCCTCCGCTTCAAAGACCCCTTCCTCCTGCTCGGCCTGCAGACCGCCGCCCCGGAACCCGACGGCTTCTTCCGCACCCTGCCCGCGCCCGCGGGCGACTCCCCAAAGCCGGCCAAGCCCATCAAGCCAGAGTCGCAGAGCAAGAAGTCCAAGCCCAACCCGCCCCAGCTCCCCCCGCCGGTCCCCAGCGACCACCCGGTGGGCGGGGCCTGGGTGCGCAACTTCGCCCACTACGACGTGCAGAGCATCCTGTTCGATCTGACGGAGGCGGCCTCCAACCGCGACAGCATCGGCCGCAAGAAGAACATCACCTCGGGGGCGTCGGCGGCCTCCCAGCTGCGGCCCCCCACCCTGTCCGCGTCCCCGTCGCCCACGCAGGGAGGGGGCGGGGCCCGGAGGACCCGGAGGCGCTGCGGGAGTCCCTGGCCCTGCTGGACGAGGGCGACGGCAACGACAACGACCTGCTGCTCAGCTGCCCGCACTTCCGGAACGAGATGGGGGGCGAGGAGCGGGCGGGGCTGGGCCGGCCCCGGGGCCCAGGCGGCCTGCGGCTGAGCCTGCAGAGCCCCAACGACGCAGTGTCCGTGCTGGAGGAGCCCCGCGAGAGCCACGTCCAGCAGCAGGGCAAGAGCAACTACTTCATCGAGCATGCAGACCTGGGAGCCCACTACTACCGCAAATACTTCTACATGAAAGGTGAGGCTGAGGGCTGTTGAGTGTATGGCTTTGCTAGTCTTCCCAACAGGCCTGTGCTGAAAGAAGGCTTTGACCCAACCACTGGAGAGAACAAAATAGACCTGCAATCAATCAGTGTTTGCCCTTACAAAGCTAACACTACAAGTGTTGCTTTT
Source organism: Aldrovandia affinis (assembly GCA_029706075.1). Classification (NCBI taxonomy): domain Eukaryota; kingdom Metazoa; phylum Chordata; class Actinopteri; order Notacanthiformes; family Halosauridae; genus Aldrovandia; species Aldrovandia affinis. Next base: position 982,364 of record JAINUG010000049.1, read on the forward strand.
TTCCCAATGCAAATACAATTTTTAAAATATATTTTGTTTATTGCTGAATTTACAAAACTAGAAAACTAGCACTTATATTTCATGTGGAGTTAAGTGTCTGAAACTGTTATCCAGGGTGACATTAAATACACGGATAAAAATGAAGATCGAATGCCAGAAAGGTTAAATTAATGTTAAAATACTCAGACATTACCATAATGGCATAGCACAGAAGGGAAATGGAAAATGTAACTCTTACAGGACTATATGACAAGATAAGGTCTAGAGCCAGCCATAAGGTCTCCTCACCATAGGAGACTCCCAAAGATAGACTCTCTGAGAATGTGTATCTGGGGTCTTCATGAATGGGGGGCTTAACTGCGGGCTCAACAAACTAATTTGTGATTAAAACCCTGGAGAGATTGCACTAATGAGAGAGACACACCGGCTGCAGCCATTATTAATGAATTGACTAAATAATCCAAGTACTTACTTTAAATGTGCGCTTCCAGCTGGGTTTATTACAATGGACAAACTGTCACAGAGACGAAACTGAACTCTTGATGTGAGCCAGAGGGAAGCTTTCTGCAGTGAGCTCATGCCGGCTTCCCTCCCCCCTCCCTGGGGCGGACAGCCAATTGCCGCCGGACTGGCACATTTGGGAATCGAACTCCGGCCGCATTGGGCAACTTGCATTCCGGCCGAACACTCTTACCGTTACGTCACCAGAGACGTGATTGGATGACACACTGTCACAGAGAGGAAACTGAACTCTTTGCTGTGATTGGATATTTTCTCGCCACAGTTTTGAGGGGAATCAACATTTGTGCCTCTTGAGCCCTTACCGTGCTATCAGCACTGTGGCCGAAACATGTGCGCTCTATCCCAGTGACTATTTCCCAAAATGCAGGGCGAACTAAACTATGGGAGGATGAGCGCCGTTCAGCCTTTGGGTGACCGGCGTGTTGTTTGTAGAACCCACCTAACTCCCACTCTTACTTATCCAATGACATAGCTGATGCTTGAATGTTTATGTAATCATCTGCATGGGAATTTGGACTTGATTCTTGCTCTTTTGCATTCCTAAAAGGATTTGTGACTTTGGCCCACTGACCTTCCTCCAGGGCTACCTGCAGCGTCATCATTAGCTAGACTCTGTGAGCATTCAATTTGTGTTCTTGTCATGTATCATCACTTTCTGCCCCTCAGATCACCAGAACTTCTTTGGCATGGATGACCGACTGGGTCCGGTGGCCATCAGCTTCCGGCGGGAGGAGAAGGAGGGGTCCAGTGGCGCCCAGTATAACTACAGGATAATTTTCCGCACAACGGAGGTGACTCGCGCACCTAGACCGGCGCCATTTCTTTCTGATTAACAAACACACACACACACACCCACTCACACACACTCACACACAGACACACACACACACACACACACACACACACACACACACACACACACACACACACACACACACACACACACACACACACACACACACACACACACACACACACACACACACACACACACACACACACACACACACACACACACATACACACATATAC